>JANUWF010003395.1:292426-761082 GCA_026120185.1 Voacanga thouarsii
GGTTTGAAGTACGGAATTAGTGCCAACTCCCTCCAGAATTAATTCTGGCCCGAATAGAATAGTATTTGTACCAGGAACCCACTACTCTAGATGTGTATCAATTTAAACTATTTCCAATAAAACATATGCCTTGGTAAAGGACTTCTCTAGTAGTAATTCCTACAAGTGGCCGTGAGATATTCGCCCCTTCTATTAGGAGTGGTGAATCCTTTATTGACCCTCTCAACTACTTTCATTTACCTCACAATGTACCTAATATCCATCACATAGGCGGCCCTCGATCGAGCTTTGGAGATTGGAATCAAAGTACAATGCTCAGCAAACAAAGTACCTTGGAGATCTCAAGTCTAAGGATACTTGCACGTTTATTATATTGACATTATATCACTGGCACTAAATAGTTATCCATGTGATTATCTCATAGCTAGGTCATCCAATGAACTTGTTCCATTAACAAGCATTCATGTGTTAACTTTGAGTATCTCAATACTCACGGATATGAGGACCACCGCCTGATCAAATCAGGAAGTCTAACACATGCTAGTTTTAACGCATTAATGATGTCCTGTCTCATTAATACTATAACTAGGGATTATTTAAAAACTAACACTATACAGTGTAGTAGGAATCTCATATTATGATCTCTATCATGATTTCCTTAACACAGTGTTGTACTAGGGACTTTATCAAAGCTGTTATATTACTTAAAAGTAAACAAAAAAAACTGTAAGATAAATAATGCCTTTTATTAAAATAAAATGTGTCATATACAATATACAAGTGATTGCCTCTAGGGCACAACACTAACAGCTACGTAGGTTTAAGTTTGTTGACATGATGCAAGTGACCTAGATGTAAAGATAGAGAGGATTAGCTACTTGTCTATGAACATGAAATGTAAATAATTAGGACTTTAATTAAACGCATTTTTACTCCACTATTTTACTCAAACCAATAGCCCCCACTACTGATTCGGGAAAGCTCTGTTCTTTCCTAGTGGACCGATATCCACATTCCTCAAGAATAACCCCAGGTTTGCCCAACAAACCACATTTAAGTTCATTAGTAGGTATCCAATACCAATTACATCGTATGTAATTACCGGATCGTTGGGTAATTAACAGCTTTTAATCTTAAAGACTTTTGGCCTACCCTAACCTTTCCTCTAAATTTCTTTATGCTTGAGTTTGCCCAACCGGGATAAATAATTTAGTTAAACTCGACCCATTAATCTTACTATATTAATGGAAGGAATTAGGTTTAATATTAATTGAGGGATTTGTTCCTTTTAGTGATTTCAATAAATGGCATGCATAAAAATCAATAAATCACATAATTGATAATCATGGTAATAAAGTGATTACGTGGTATAGCTATGGACTTTACCCTAAATTAATTTCTTTGAGTCATTAAAGAAATTAATATAGTTAACCCTATGTGTTCATGCATGATTTAAGTAGAAGATCTTACCTTCTCGCTTTGTTTTGGTTGTCATCTCCAAAATAAAATAATTCTACTCCTATCTAACTTATGTAAACTAATTACATAGTTTCCTAAAGCGAGAAAACCTTGAGTTACATTCTAGGGGAGTTAGATGAGAAGAGAATTACATAAGAATTCTAGAGAAGGCAGGACACGCAGGCCCTATTTCATCAAAAACCAAAACTGTAAAATGCATGAATAGATATAATTGGTTTTAGTCCATAACCAACTACCATGCCATTAATTATGCTTAAACAAAAATAAACATATAATTTTTATTATTCCAAAATCACTATTTTGAACAAATAAAATAAACTCTAAAATCACCATTTTAGAAAGATACACTAATTTTAAATTTTCAAAATCATTATTTTGAAAAATAAAATTGTTGGTCTCAAAACTAATTTTAAGAAAATACTTTTGGGTCCCGTCTCTCATCAAATGAGATTTTTCCCTTTCAAAATTCTATTCCACAAATTTTTCTTTAAATAGATGGAATGTGCAAAATAGAGTAGAACCGGCACCGGTTTGGAAGCCAGAGCCGACGCCAGCTGCGGTTTGATTTTAAGGAAAAAAAATTTCAAAAACGATTTTTAGATGTTTGCGAAACAGCACAGAACCGGCACCGGCTGTAGTCGGGAACAAGGCGGCGATTCTTGAAAATTTTCCAGAAACAATTTATGGTGCCTTCTTCTTTTGCAAAATTTTAGTGAGAACAATTCTCAACAGTATTTTCTGTTTTGAAGCTCGAAACAACAACCAATTTGTTAGTTTAAACAAAACCAAAACAGAAAATTGGGATGAAACAGAAGGCAATCAACCATGTTCAAGAAAACATTTTTTTTGCAAAAAACTTGCAGCACATAGAGAAAGCACCATTCGAAATATGCTGTAACTTTTACACAATCATATTGTGCTACGGACCTAACCCACAATGCTCGAAACAATTTTAACTCGAATGAAAATAGTTTTCACAGCAAACAAAGACAAACATGAATTCATGAAAATAGCTTTTCATACCAAAAATAATGTTTGCAATCCATACAAAGCATGGCTCTGATACCACTGTTGGATATCTTACGCATATTATTTATGGCGCAATGGAAAAATAAGAACGAGATACCAACCTAGGATCCGCATATATGTGGAAAATAAGACATAAAAAGAACAAAGGTAATAACTTTTTACCTTTCTTTGATCGTGTGAAAAATAAAATTTTCCTTCTTCAAGTCGAGGTGCGATCCAGCAATCCTATTGATCAAACACCACGAGAGTTGATCGTCCAACCACTATAATCACAGTGTGTGATTATCTTTAACATAAATCCACATAGAGGATACACTCAAGCACAAAGTTTTTGAGCAAGCGAGAAAAACTAAGTGGCAGCTAGGGTTAGGTTGCAAGAACCACGAGAGAGAGAGAAGAGAGGGTATTGGATGGAGTTGGTTGTTGCCGTCAATCCCATGTCCAATAGGTATCGTGTGTATATCAATATATCACACGAAAAAAACCCTTCTAAAACCACTCCAGCTGAGAATTCTAAAACCATTAGAATTCCCTAATTGTAATTGGAAATATCAAATTCTCACAATTAAAATTTGGACTATAAATTGTAACTAATTATAATTTGTCCACAACGACTTCTCTTTCTCTTAATTAACCCCACTATGTTATGAAATAACATCTTAAGTATATAATTCTCTATTGTGTGTGACCTATTAGGTTTCCCGAGTCAATTGCTAGTGAACATGAATTAATCCAAATGTCTTTAAGATTAATAATCCATAACTAATTAGAATTAATCCTATTAAGTCTAATCGGGATTGGTTTATTAATTCATCAATTAATAAACCCATATTCTCAGATCATGAGCAGTATCTAGCAACACATCATGACCACCCAAGAGTCTAGGAAGTCAAGTGGCTTGACATGAATCCTTCTATAACAAACTACAGTGCAATTAATTTTACCATACAATATATCATTCAGTTTGAAGTACGGAATTAGTGCCAACTCCCTCCAGAATTAATTCTGGCCCGAATAGAATAGTATTTGTACCAGGAACCCACTACTCTAGATGTGTATCAATTTAAACTATTTCCAATAAAACATATGCCTTGGTAAAGGACTTCTCTAGTAGTAATTCCTACAAGTGGCCGTGAGATATTCGCCCCTTCTATTAGGAGTGGTGAATCCTTTATTGACCCTCTCAACTACTTTCATTTACCTCACAATGTACCTAATATCCATCACATAGGCGGCCCTCGATCGAGCTTTGGAGATTGGAATCAAAGTACAATGCTCAGCAAACAAAGTACCTTGGAGATCTCAAGTCTAAGGATACTTGCACGTTTATTATATTGACATTATATCACTGGCACTAAATAGTTATCCATGTGATTATCTCATAGCTAGGTCATCCAATGAACTTGTTCCATTAACAAGCATTCATGTGTTAACTTTGAGTATCTCAATACTCACGGATATGAGGACCACCGCTTTGATCAAATCGGGAAGTCTAACACATGCTAGTTTTAACGCATTAATGATGTCCTGTCTCATTAATACTATAACTAGGGATTATTTAAAAACTAACACTATACAGTGTAGTAGGAATCTCATATTATGATCTCTATCATGATTTCCTTAACACAGTGTTGTACTAGGGACTTTATCAAACTGTTATATTACTTAAAAGTAAACAAAAAAAACTGTAAGATAAATAATGCCTTTTATTAAAATAAAATGTGTCATATACAATATACAAGTGATTGCCTCTAGGGCACAACACTAACAGCTACGTAGGTTTAAGTTTGTTGACATGATGCAAGTGACCTAGATGTAAAGATAGAGAGGATTAGCTACTTGTCTATGAACATGAAATGTAAATAATTAGGACTTTAATTAAACGCATTTTTACTCCACTATTTTACTCAAACCAATAGCCCCCACTACTGATTCGGGAAAGCCTGTTCTTTCCTAGTGGACCGATATCCACATTCCTCAAGAATAACCACTGGGTTTGCCCAACAAACCACATTTAAGTTCATTAGTAGGTATCCAATACCAATTACATCGTATGTAATTACCGGATCGTTGGGTAATTAACAGCTTTTAATCTTAAAGACTTTTGGCCTACCCTAACCTTTCCTCTAAATTTCTTTATGCTTGAGTTTGCCCAACCGGGATAAATAATTTAGTTAAACTCGACCCATTAATCTTACTATATTAATGGAAGGAATTAGGTTTAATATTAATTGAGGGATTTGTTCCTTTTAGTGATTTCAATAAATGGCATGCATAAAAATCAATAAATCACATAATTGATAATCATGGTAATAAAGTGATTACGTGGTATAGCTATGGACTTTACCCTAAATTAATTTCTTTGAGTCATTAAAGAAATTAATATAGTTAACCCTATGTGTTCATGCATGATTTAAGTAGAAGATCTTACCTTCTCGCTTTGTTTTGGTTGTCATCTCCAAAATAAAATAATTCTACTCCTATCTAACTTATGTAAACTAATTACATAGTTTCCTAAAGCGAGAAAACCTTGAGTTACATTCTAGGGGAGTTAGATGAGAAGAGAATTACATAAGAATTCTAGAGAAGGCGGGACACGCGAGGCCCTATTTCATAAAAAACCAAAGCTGTAAAATGCATGAATAGATATAATTGGTTTTAGTCCATAACCAACCACCATGCCATTAATTATGCTTAAACAAAAATAAACATATAATTTTTATTATTCCAAAATCACTATTTTGAACAAATAAAATAAACTCTAAAATCACCATTTTAGAAAGATACACTAATTTTAAATTTTCAAAATCATTATTTTGAAAAATAAAATTGTTGGTCTCAAAACTAATTTTAAGAAAATGCTTTTGGGTCCCGTCTCTCATCAAATGAGATTTTTCCCTTTCAAAATTCTATTCCACAAATTTTTCTTTAAATAGATGGAATGTGCAAAATAGAGTAGAAGCAGGCACCGGTTTGGAAGCGAAGCCGGCGCCAGCTGCGGTCTGATTTTAAGGAAAAAAAAATTCAAAAACGATTTTTAGATGTTTGCGAAACAGCACAGGAACCGGCACCGAGCTGTAGTCGGGAACAAGGCGGCGATTCTTGAAAATTTTCCAGAAACAATTTACTGGTGCCTTCTTCTTTTGCAAAATTTTAGTGAGAACAATTCTCAACGGTATTTTCTGTTTTGAAGCTCGAAACAACAACCAATTTGTTAGTTTAAACAAAACCAAAACAGAAAATTGGGATGAAACGAGAAGGCAATCAACCATGTTCAAGAAAACATTTTTACTGCAAAAAACTTGCGAGCACATAGAGAAAGCACCATTCGAAATATGCTTGTAACTTTTACACAATCATATTGTGCTACGGACCTAACCCACAATGCTCGAAACAATTTTAACTCGAATGAAAATAGTTTTCACAGCAAACAAAGACAAACATGAATTCATGAAAATAGCTTTTCATACCAAAAATAATGTTTGCAATCCATACAAAGCATGGCTACGATACCACTTTGTTGGATATCTTACGCATATTATTTATGGCGCAATGGAAAAATAAGAACGAGATACCAACCTAGGATCCGCATATATGTGGAAAATAAGACATAAAAAGAACAAAGGTAATAACTTTTTACCTTTCTTTGATCGTGTGAAAAATAAAATTTTCCTTCTTCAAGTCGAGGTGCGATCCAGCAATCCTATTGATCAAACACCACGAGAGTTGATCGTCCAACCACTATAATCACAGTGTGTGATTATCTTTAACATAAATCCACATAGAGGATACACTCAAGCACAAAGTTTTTGAGCAAGCGAGAAAAACTAAGTGGCAGCTAGGGTTAGGTTGCAAGAACCACGAGAGAGAGAGAAGAGAGGGTATTGGATGGAGTTGGTTGTTGCCGTCAATCCCATGTCCAATAGGTATCGTGTGTATATCAATATATCACACGAAAAAAACCCTTCTAAAACCACTCCAGTTGAGAATTCTAAAACCATTAGAATTCCCTAATTGTAATTGGAAATATCAAATTCTCACAATTAAAATTTGGACTATAAATTGTAACTAATTATAATTTGTCCACAACGACTTCTCTTTCTCTTAATTAACCCCACTATGTTATGAAATAACATCTTAAGTATATAATTCTCTATTGTGTGTGACCTATTAGGTTTCCCGAGTCAATTGCTAGTGAACATGAATTAATCCAAATGTCTTTAAGATTAATAATCCATAACTAATTAGAATTAATCCTATTAAGTCTAATCGGGATTGGTTTATTAATTCATCAATTAATAAACCCATATTCTCGGATCATGAGCGGTATCTAGCAACACATCATGACCACCCAAGAGTCTAGGAAGTCAAGTGGCTTGACATGAATCCTTCTATAACAAACTACAGTGCAATTAATTTTACCATACAATATATCATTCAGTTTGAAGTACGGAATTAGTGCCAACTCCCTCCGAGAATTAATTCGGCCCGAATAGAATAGTATTTGTACCGGGAACCCACTACTCTAGATGTGTATCAATTTAAACTATTTCCAATAAAACATATGCCTTGGTAAAGGACTTCTCTAGTAGTAATTCCTACAAGTGGCCGTGAGATATTCGCCCCTTCTATTAGGAGTGGTGAATCCTTTATTGACCCTCTCAACTACTTTCATTTACCTCACAATGTACCTAATATCCATCACATAGGCGGCCCTCGATCGAGCTTTGGAGATTGGAATCAAAGTACAATGCTCGGCAAACAAAGTACCTTGGAGATCTCAAGTCTAAGGATACTTGCACGTTTATTATATTGACATTATATCAACGGCACTAAATAGTTATCCATGTGATTATCTCATAGCTAGGTCATCCAATGAACTTGTTCCATTAACAAGCATTCATGTGTTAACTTTGAGTATCTCAATACTCACGGATATGAGGACCACCGCTTTGATCAAATCGGGAAGTCTAACACATGCTAGTTTTAACGCATTAATGATGTCTGTCTCATTAATACTATAACTAGGGATTATTTAAAAACTAACACTATACGAGTGTAGTAGGAATCTCATATTATGATCTCTATCATGATTTCCTTAACACGAGTGTTGTACTAGGGACTTTATCAAAGCTGTTATATTACTTAAAAGTAAACAAAAAAAGCTGTAAGATAAATAATGCCTTTTATTAAAATAAAATGTGTCATATACAATATACAAGTGATTGCCTCTAGGGCACAACACTAACAGCTACGTAGGTTTAAGTTTGTTGACATGATGCAAGTGACCTAGATGTAAAGATAGAGAGGATTAGCTACTTGTCTATGAACATGAAATGTAAATAATTAGGACTTTAATTAAACGCATTTTTACTCCACTATTTTACTCAAACCAATAGCCCCCACTACTGATTCGGGAAAGCCTGTTCTTTCCTAGTGGACCGATATCCACATTCCTCAAGAATAACCACTGGGTTTGCCCAACAAACCACATTTAAGTTCATTAGTAGGTATCCAATACCAATTACATCGTATGTAATTACCGGATCGTTGGGTAATTAACAGCTTTTAATCTTAAAGACTTTTGGCCTACCCTAACCTTTCCTCTAAATTTCTTTATGCTTGAGTTTGCCCAACCGGGATAAATAATTTAGTTAAACTCGACCCATTAATCTTACTATATTAATGGAAGGAATTAGGTTTAATATTAATTGAGGGATTTGTTCCTTTTAGTGATTTCAATAAATGGCATGCATAAAAATCAATAAATCACATAATTGATAATCATGGTAATAAAGTGATTACGTGGTATAGCTATGGACTTTACCCTAAATTAATTTCTTTGAGTCATTAAAGAAATTAATATAGTTAACCCTATGTGTTCATGCATGATTTAAGTAGAAGATCTTACCTTCTCGCTTTGTTTTGGTTGTCATCTCCAAAATAAAATAATTCTACTCCTATCTAACTTATGTAAACTAATTACATAGTTTCCTAAAGCGAGAAAACCTTGAGTTACATTCTAGGGGAGTTAGATGAGAAGAGAATTACATAAGAATTCTAGAGAAGGCAGGACACGCAGGCCCTATTTCATAAAAAACCAAAACTGTAAAATGCATGAATAGATATAATTGGTTTTAGTCCATAACCAACCACCATGCCATTAATTATGCTTAAACAAAAATAAACATATAATTTTTATTATTCCAAAATCACTATTTTGAACAAATAAAATAAACTCTAAAATCACCATTTTAGAAAGATACACTAATTTTAAATTTTCAAAATCATTATTTTGAAAAATAAAATTGTTGGTCTCAAAACTAATTTTAAGAAAATGCTTTTGGGTCCCGTCTCTCATCAAATGAGATTTTTCCCTTTCAAAATTCTATTCCACAAATTTTTCTTTAAATAGATGGAATGTGCAAAATAGAGTAGAACCGGCACCGGTTTGGAAGCCAAGCCGGCGCCGGCTGCGGTCTGATTTTAAGGAAAAAAAAATTCAAAAACGATTTTTAGATGTTTGCGAAACAGCACGAGAACCGGCACCGAGTTGTAGTCGGGAACAAGGCGGCGATTCTTGAAAATTTTCCAGAAACAATTTACTGGTGCCTTCTTCTTTTGCAAAATTTTAGTGAGAACAATTCTCAACAGTATTTTCTGTTTTGAAGCTCGAAACAACAACCAATTTGTTAGTTTAAACAAAACCAAAACAGAAAATTGGGATGAAACAGAAGGCAATCAACCATGTTCAAGAAAACATTTTTCTGCAAAAAACTTGCAGCACATAGAGAAAGCACCATTCGAAATATGCTGTAACTTTTACACAATCATATTGTGCTACGGACCTAACCCACAATGCTCGAAACAATTTTAACTCGAATGAAAATAGTTTTCACAGCAAACAAAGACAAACATGAATTCATGAAAATAGCTTTTCATACCAAAAATAATGTTTGCAATCCATACAAAGCATGGCTCTGATACCACTGTTGGATATCTTACGCATATTATTTATGGCGCAATGGAAAAATAAGAACGAGATACCAACCTAGGATCCGCATATATGTGGAAAATAAGACATAAAAAGAACAAAGGTAATAACTTTTTACCTTTCTTTGATCGTGTGAAAAATAAAATTTTCCTTCTTCAAGTCGAGGTGCGATCCAGCAATCCTATTGATCAAACACCACGAGAGTTGATCGTCCAACCACTATAATCACAGTGTGTGATTATCTTTAACATAAATCCACATAGAGGATACACTCAAGCACAAAGTTTTTGAGCAAGCGAGAAAAACTAAGTGGCAGCTAGGGTTAGGTTGCAAGAACCACGAGAGAGAGAGAAGAGAGGGTATTGGATGGAGTTGGTTGTTGCCGTCAATCCCATGTCCAATAGGTATCGTGTGTATATCAATATATCACACGAAAAAAACCCTTCTAAAACCACTCCAGGTGAGAATTCTAAAACCATTAGAATTCCCTAATTGTAATTGGAAATATCAAATTCTCACAATTAAAATTTGGACTATAAATTGTAACTAATTATAATTTGTCCACAACGACTTCTCTTTCTCTTAATTAACCCCACTATGTTATGAAATAACATCTTAAGTATATAATTCTCTATTGTGTGTGACCTATTAGGTTTCCCGAGTCAATTGCTAGTGAACATGAATTAATCCAAATGTCTTTAAGATTAATAATCCATAACTAATTAGAATTAATCCTATTAAGTCTAATCGGGATTGGTTTATTAATTCATCAATTAATAAACCCATATTCTCGGATCATGAGCGGTATCTAGCAACACATCATGACCACCCAAGAGTCTAGGAAGTCAAGTGGCTTGACATGAATCCTTCTATAACAAACTACAGTGCAATTAATTTTACCATACAATATATCATTCGGTTTGAAGTACGGAATTAGTGCCAACTCCCTCCGAGAATTAATTCGGCCCGAATAGAATAGTATTTGTACCGGGAACCCACTACTCTAGATGTGTATCAATTTAAACTATTTCCAATAAAACATATGCCTTGGTAAAGGACTTCTCTAGTAGTAATTCCTACAAGTGGCCGTGAGATATTCGCCCCTTCTATTAGGAGTGGTGAATCCTTTATTGACCCTCTCAACTACTTTCATTTACCTCACAATGTACCTAATATCCATCACATAGGCGGCCCTCGATCGAGCTTTGGAGATTGGAATCAAAGTACAATGCTCGGCAAACAAAGTACCTTGGAGATCTCAAGTCTAAGGATACTTGCACGTTTATTATATTGACATTATATCACTGGCACTAAATAGTTATCCATGTGATTATCTCATAGCTAGGTCATCCAATGAACTTGTTCCATTAACAAGCATTCATGTGTTAACTTTGAGTATCTCAATACTCACGGATATGAGGACCACCGCCTGATCAAATCAGGAAGTCTAACACATGCTAGTTTTAACGCATTAATGATGTCCTGTCTCATTAATACTATAACTAGGGATTATTTAAAAACTAACACTATACAGTGTAGTAGGAATCTCATATTATGATCTCTATCATGATTTCCTTAACACGGTGTTGTACTAGGGACTTTATCAAAGCTGTTATATTACTTAAAAGTAAACAAAAAAAACTGTAAGATAAATAATGCCTTTTATTAAAATAAAATGTGTCATATACAATATACAAGTGATTGCCTCTAGGGCACAACACTAACAGCTACGTAGGTTTAAGTTTGTTGACATGATGCAAGTGACCTAGATGTAAAGATAGAGAGGATTAGCTACTTGTCTATGAACATGAAATGTAAATAATTAGGACTTTAATTAAACGCATTTTTACTCCACTATTTTACTCAAACCAATAGCCCCCACTACTGATTCGGGAAAGCCTGTTCTTTCCTAGTGGACCGATATCCACATTCCTCAAGAATAACCACTGGGTTTGCCCAACAAACCACATTTAAGTTCATTAGTAGGTATCCAATACCAATTACATCGTATGTAATTACCGGATCGTTGGGTAATTAACAGCTTTTAATCTTAAAGACTTTTGGCCTACCCTAACCTTTCCTCTAAATTTCTTTATGCTTGAGTTTGCCCAACCGGGATAAATAATTTAGTTAAACTCGACCCATTAATCTTACTATATTAATGGAAGGAATTAGGTTTAATATTAATTGAGGGATTTGTTCCTTTTAGTGATTTCAATAAATGGCATGCATAAAAATCAATAAATCACATAATTGATAATCATGGTAATAAAGTGATTACGTGGTATAGCTATGGACTTTACCCTAAATTAATTTCTTTGAGTCATTAAAGAAATTAATATAGTTAACCCTATGTGTTCATGCATGATTTAAGTAGAAGATCTTACCTTCTCGCTTTGTTTTGGTTGTCATCTCCAAAATAAAATAATTCTACTCCTATCTAACTTATGTAAACTAATTACATAGTTTCCTAAAGCGAGAAAACCTTGAGTTACATTCTAGGGGAGTTAGATGAGAAGAGAATTACATAAGAATTCTAGAGAAGGCGGGACACGCGAGGCCCTATTTCATAAAAAACCAAAGCTGTAAAATGCATGAATAGATATAATTGGTTTTAGTCCATAACCAACCACCATGCCATTAATTATGCTTAAACAAAAATAAACATATAATTTTTATTATTCCAAAATCACTATTTTGAACAAATAAAATAAACTCTAAAATCACCATTTTAGAAAGATACACTAATTTTAAATTTTCAAAATCATTATTTTGAAAAATAAAATTGTTGGTCTCAAAACTAATTTTAAGAAAATGCTTTTGGGTCCCGTCTCTCATCAAATGAGATTTTTCCCTTTCAAAATTCTATTCCACAAATTTTTCTTTAAATAGATGGAATGTGCAAAATAGAGTAGAACAGGCACCGGTTTGGAAGCGAAGCCGGCGCCGGCTGCGGTCTGATTTTAAGGAAAAAAAAATTCAAAAACGATTTTTAGATGTTTGCGAAACAGCACGAGAACCGGCACCGGCTGTAGTCGGGAACAAGGCGGCGATTCTTGAAAATTTTCCAGAAACAATTTCTGGTGCCTTCTTCTTTTGCAAAATTTTAGTGAGAACAATTCTCAACAGTATTTTCTGTTTTGAAGCTCGAAACAACAACCAATTTGTTAGTTTAAACAAAACCAAAACAGAAAATTGGGATGAAACAGAAGGCAATCAACCATGTTCAAGAAAACATTTTTCTGCAAAAAACTTGCAGCACATAGAGAAAGCACCATTCGAAATATGCTGTAACTTTTACACAATCATATTGTGCTACGGACCTAACCCACAATGCTCGAAACAATTTTAACTCGAATGAAAATAGTTTTCACAGCAAACAAAGACAAACATGAATTCATGAAAATAGCTTTTCATACCAAAAATAATGTTTGCAATCCATACAAAGCATGGCTCTGATACCACTGTTGGATATCTTACGCATATTATTTATGGCGCAATGGAAAAATAAGAACGAGATACCAACCTAGGATCCGCATATATGTGGAAAATAAGACATAAAAAGAACAAAGGTAATAACTTTTTACCTTTCTTTGATCGTGTGAAAAATAAAATTTTCCTTCTTCAAGTCGAGGTGCGATCCAGCAATCCTATTGATCAAACACCACGAGAGTTGATCGTCCAACCACTATAATCACAGTGTGTGATTATCTTTAACATAAATCCACATAGAGGATACACTCAAGCACAAAGTTTTTTGAGCAAGCGAGAAAAACTAAGTGGCAGCTAGGGTTAGGTTGCAAGAACCACGAGAGAGAGAGAAGAGAGGGTATTGGATGGAGTTGGTTGTTGCCGTCAATCCCATGTCCAATAGGTATCGTGTGTATATCAATATATCACACGAAAAAAACCCTTCTAAAACCACTCCAGCTGAGAATTCTAAAACCATTAGAATTCCCTAATTGTAATTGGAAATATCAAATTCTCACAATTAAAATTTGGACTATAAATTGTAACTAATTATAATTTGTCCACAACGACTTCTCTTTCTCTTAATTAACCCCACTATGTTATGAAATAACATCTTAAGTATATAATTCTCTATTGTGTGTGACCTATTAGGTTTCCCGAGTCAATTGCTAGTGAACATGAATTAATCCAAATGTCTTTAAGATTAATAATCCATAACTAATTAGAATTAATCCTATTAAGTCTAATCGGGATTGGTTTATTAATTCATCAATTAATAAACCCATATTCTCGGATCATGAGCAGTATCTAGCAACACATCATGACCACCCAAGAGTCTAGGAAGTCAAGTGGCTTGACATGAATCCTTCTATAACAAACTACAGTGCAATTAATTTTACCATACAATATATCATTCAGTTTGAAGTACGGAATTAGTGCCAACTCCCTCCGAGAATTAATTCGGCCCGAATAGAATAGTATTTGTACCGGGAACCCACTACTCTAGATGTGTATCAATTTAAACTATTTCCAATAAAACATATGCCTTGGTAAAGGACTTCTCTAGTAGTAATTCCTACAAGTGGCCGTGAGATATTCGCCCCTTCTATTAGGAGTGGTGAATCCTTTATTGACCCTCTCAACTACTTTCATTTACCTCACAATGTACCTAATATCCATCACATAGGCGGCCCTCGATCGAGCTTTGGAGATTGGAATCAAAGTACAATGCTCGGCAAACAAAGTACCTTGGAGATCTCAAGTCTAAGGATACTTGCACGTTTATTATATTGACATTATATCACTGGCACTAAATAGTTATCCATGTGATTATCTCATAGCTAGGTCATCCAATGAACTTGTTCCATTAACAAGCATTCATGTGTTAACTTTGAGTATCTCAATACTCACGGATATGAGGACCACCGCTTTGATCAAATCGGGAAGTCTAACACATGCTAGTTTTAACGCATTAATGATGTCCTGTCTCATTAATACTATAACTAGGGATTATTTAAAAACTAACACTATACAGTGTAGTAGGAATCTCATATTATGATCTCTATCATGATTTCCTTAACACAGTGTTGTACTAGGGACTTTATCAAACTGTTATATTACTTAAAAGTAAACAAAAAAAACTGTAAGATAAATAATGCCTTTTATTAAAATAAAATGTGTCATATACAATATACAAGTGATTGCCTCTAGGGCACAACACTAACAGCTACGTAGGTTTAAGTTTGTTGACATGATGCAAGTGACCTAGATGTAAAGATAGAGAGGATTAGCTACTTGTCTATGAACATGAAATGTAAATAATTAGGACTTTAATTAAACGCATTTTTACTCCACTATTTTACTCAAACCAATAGCCCCCACTACTGATTCGGGAAAGCCTGTTCTTTCCTAGTGGACCGATATCCACATTCCTCAAGAATAACCCTGGGTTTGCCCAACAAACCACATTTAAGTTCATTAGTAGGTATCCAATACCAATTACATCGTATGTAATTACCGGATCGTTGGGTAATTAACAGCTTTTAATCTTAAAGACTTTTGGCCTACCCTAACCTTTCCTCTAAATTTCTTTATGCTTGAGTTTGCCCAACCGGGATAAATAATTTAGTTAAACTCGACCCATTAATCTTACTATATTAATGGAAGGAATTAGGTTTAATATTAATTGAGGGATTTGTTCCTTTTAGTGATTTCAATAAATGGCATGCATAAAAATCAATAAATCACATAATTGATAATCATGGTAATAAAGTGATTACGTGGTATAGCTATGGACTTTACCCTAAATTAATTTCTTTGAGTCATTAAAGAAATTAATATAGTTAACCCTATGTGTTCATGCATGATTTAAGTAGAAGATCTTACCTTCTCGCTTTGTTTTGGTTGTCATCTCCAAAATAAAATAATTCTACTCCTATCTAACTTATGTAAACTAATTACATAGTTTCCTAAAGCGAGAAAACCTTGAGTTACATTCTAGGGGAGTTAGATGAGAAGAGAATTACATAAGAATTCTAGAGAAGGCGGGACACGCGAGCCCTATTTCATAAAAAACCAAAGCTGTAAAATGCATGAATAGATATAATTGGTTTTAGTCCATAACCAACCACCATGCCATTAATTATGCTTAAACAAAAATAAACATATAATTTTTATTATTCCAAAATCACTATTTTGAACAAATAAAATAAACTCTAAAATCACCATTTTAGAAAGATACACTAATTTTAAATTTTCAAAATCATTATTTTGAAAAATAAAATTGTTGGTCTCAAAACTAATTTTAAGAAAATGCTTTTGGGTCCCGTCTCTCATCAAATGAGATTTTTCCCTTTCAAAATTCTATTCCACAAATTTTTCTTTAAATAGATGGAATTTGCAAAATAGAGTAGAACCGGCACCGGTTTGGAAGCCAGAGCCGGCGCCAGCTGCGGTCTCATTTTAAGGAAAAAAAATTTCAAAAACGATTTTTAGATGTTTGCGAAACAGCACAGAACCGGCACCGGCTGTAGTCGGGAACAAGGCGGCGATTCTTGAAAATTTTCCAGAAACAATTTCTGGTGCCTTCTTCTTTTGCAAAATTTTAGTGAGAACAATTCTCAACAGTATTTTCTGTTTTGAAGCTCGAAACAACAACCAATTTGTTAGTTTAAACAAAACCAAAACAGAAAATTGGGATGAAACAGAAGGCAATCAACCATGTTCAAGAAAACATTTTTCTGCAGAAAACTTGCAGCACATAGAGAAAGCACCATTCGAAATATGCTGTAACTTTTACACAATCATATTGTGCTACGGACCTAACCCACAATGCTCGAAACAATTTTAACTCGAATGAAAATAGTTTTCACAGCAAACAAAGACAAACATGAATTCATGAAAATAGCTTTTCATACCAAAAATAATGTTTGCAATCCATACAAAGCATGGCTCTGATACCACTGTTGGATATCTTACGCATATTATTTATGGCGCAATGGAAAAATAAGAACGAGATACCAACCTAGGATCCGCATATATGTGGAAAATAAGACATAAAAAGAACAAAGGTAATAACTTTTTACCTTTCTTTGATCGTGTGAAAAATAAAATTTTCCTTCTTCAAGTCGAGGTGCGATCCAGCAATCCTATTGATCAAACACCACGAGAGTTGATCGTCCAACCACTATAATCACAGTGTGTGATTATCTTTAACATAAATCCACATAGAGGATACACTCAAGCACAAAGTTTTTGAGCAAGCGAGAAAAACTAAGTGGCAGCTAGGGTTAGGTTGCAAGAACCACGAGAGAGAGAGAAGAGAGGGTATTGGATGGAGTTGGTTGTTGCCGTCAATCCCATGTCCAATAGGTATCGTGTGTATATCAATATATCACACGAAAAAAACCCTTCTAAAACCACTCCAGCTGAGAATTCTAAAACCATTAGAATTCCCTAATTGTAATTGGAAATATCAAATTCTCACAATTAAAATTTGGACTATAAATTGTAACTAATTATAATTTGTCCACAACGACTTCTCTTTCTCTTAATTAACCCCACTATGTTATGAAATAACATCTTAAGTATATAATTCTCTATTGTGTGTGACCTATTAGGTTTCCCAGTCAATTGCTAGTGAACATGAATTAATCCAAATGTCTTTAAGATTAATAATCCATAACTAATTAGAATTAATCCTATTAAGTCTAATCAGGATTGGTTTATTAATTCATCAATTAATAAACCCATATTCTCAGATCATGAGCAGTATCTAGCAACACATCATGACCACCCAAGAGTCTAGGAAGTCAAGTGGCTTGACATGAATCCTTCTATAACAAACTACAGTGCAATTAATTTTACCATACAATATATCATTCAGTTTGAAGTACGGAATTAGTGCCAACTCCCTCCGAGAATTAATTCTGGCCCGAATAGAATAGTATTTGTACCAGGAACCCACTACTCTAGATGTGTATCAATTTAAACTATTTCCAATAAAACATATGCCTTGGTAAAGGACTTCTCTAGTAGTAATTCCTACAAGTGGCCGTGAGATATTCGCCCCTTCTATTAGGAGTGGTGAATCCTTTATTGACCCTCTCAACTACTTTCATTTACCTCACAATGTACCTAATATCCATCACATAGGCGGCCCTCGATCGAGCTTTGGAGATTGGAATCAAAGTACAATGCTCGGCAAACAAAGTACCTTGGAGATCTCAAGTCTAAGGATACTTGCACGTTTATTATATTGACATTATATCACTGGCACTAAATAGTTATCCATGTGATTATCTCATAGCTAGGTCATCCAATGAACTTGTTCCATTAACAAGCATTCATGTGTTAACTTTGAGTATCTCAATACTCACGGATATGAGGACCACCGCCTGATCAAATCAGGAAGTCTAACACATGCTAGTTTTAACGCATTAATGATGTCCTGTCTCATTAATACTATAACTAGGGATTATTTAAAAACTAACACTATACAGTGTAGTAGGAATCTCATATTATGATCTCTATCATGATTTCCTTAACACAGTGTTGTACTAGGGACTTTATCAAACTGTTATATTACTTAAAAGTAAACAAAAAAAACTGTAAGATAAATAATGCCTTTTATTAAAATAAAATGTGTCATATACAATATACAAGTGATTGCCTCTAGGGCACAACACTAACAGCTACGTAGGTTTAAGTTTGTTGACATGATGCAAGTGACCTAGATGTAAAGATAGAGAGGATTAGCTACTTGTCTATGAACATGAAATGTAAATAATTAGGACTTTAATTAAACGCATTTTTACTCCACTATTTTACTCAAACCAATAGCCCCCACTACTGATTCGGGAAAGCCTGTTCTTTCCTAGTGGACCGATATCCACATTCCTCAAGAATAACCACTGGGTTTGCCCAACAAACCACATTTAAGTTCATTAGTAGGTATCCAATACCAATTACATCGTATGTAATTACCGGATCGTTGGGTAATTAACAGCTTTTAATCTTAAAGACTTTTGGCCTACCCTAACCTTTCCTCTAAATTTCTTTATGCTTGAGTTTGCCCAACCGGGATAAATAATTTAGTTAAACTCGACCCATTAATCTTACTATATTAATGGAAGGAATTAGGTTTAATATTAATTGAGGGATTTGTTCCTTTTAGTGATTTCAATAAATGGCATGCATAAAAATCAATAAATCACATAATTGATAATCATGGTAATAAAGTGATTACGTGGTATAGCTATGGACTTTACCCTAAATTAATTTCTTTGAGTCATTAAAGAAATTAATATAGTTAACCCTATGTGTTCATGCATGATTTAAGTAGAAGATCTTACCTTCTCGCTTTGTTTTGGTTGTCATCTCCAAAATAAAATAATTCTACTCCTATCTAACTTATGTAAACTAATTACATAGTTTCCTAAAGCGAGAAAACCTTGAGTTACATTCTAGGGGAGTTAGATGAGAAGAGAATTACATAAGAATTCTAGAGAAGGCAGGACACGCAGGCCCTATTTCATAAAAAACCAAAACTGTAAAATGCATGAATAGATATAATTGGTTTTAGTCCATAACCAACCACCATGCCATTAATTATGCTTAAACAAAAATAAACATATAATTTTTATTATTCCAAAATCACTATTTTGAACAAATAAAATAAACTCTAAAATCACCATTTTAGAAAGATACACTAATTTTAAATTTTCAAAATCATTATTTTGAAAAATAAAATTGTTGGTCTCAAAACTAATTTTAAGAAAATGCTTTTGGGTCCCGTCTCTCATCAAATGAGATTTTTCCCTTTCAAAATTCTATTCCACAAATTTTTCTTTAAATAGATGGAATGTGCAAAATAGAGTAGAACCGGCACCGGTTTGGAAGCCAGAGCCGGCGCCAGCTGCGGTCTGATTTTAAGGAAAAAAAAATTCAAAAACGATTTTTAGATGTTTGCGAAACAGCACAGAACCGGCACCGGCTGTAGTCGGGAACAAGGCGGCGATTCTTGAAAATTTTCCAGAAACAATTTCTGGTGCCTTCTTCTTTTGCAAAATTTTAGTGAGAACAATTCTCAACAGTATTTTCTGTTTTGAAGCTCGAAACAACAACCAATTTGTTAGTTTAAACAAAACCAAAACAGAAAATTGGGATGAAACAGAAGGCAATCAACCATGTTCAAGAAAACATTTTTCTGCAAAAAACTTGCAGCACATAGAGAAAGCACCATTCGAAATATGCTGTAACTTTTACACAATCATATTGTGCTACGGACCTAACCCACAATGCTCGAAACAATTTTAACTCGAATGAAAATAGTTTTCACAGCAAACAAAGACAAACATGAATTCATGAAAATAGCTTTTCATACCAAAAATAATGTTTGCAATCCATACAAAGCATGGCTCTGATACCACTGTTGGATATCTTACGCATATTATTTATGGCGCAATGGAAAAATAAGAACGAGATACCAACCTAGGATCCGCATATATGTGGAAAATAAGACATAAAAAGAACAAAGGTAATAACTTTTTACCTTTCTTTGATCGTGTGAAAAATAAAATTTTCCTTCTTCAAGTCGAGGTGCGATCCAGCAATCCTATTGATCAAACACCACGAGAGTTGATCGTCCAACCACTATAATCACAGTGTGTGATTATCTTTAACATAAATCCACATAGAGGATACACTCAAGCACAAAGTTTTTTGAGCAAGCAGAAAAACTAAGTGGCAGCTAGGGTTAGGTTGCAAGAACCACGAGAGAGAGAGAAGAGAGGGTATTGGATGGAGTTGGTTGTTGCCGTCAATCCCATGTCCAATAGGTATCGTGTGTATATCAATATATCACACGAAAAAAACCCTTCTAAAACCACTCCAGCTGAGAATTCTAAAACCATTAGAATTCCCTAATTGTAATTGGAAATATCAAATTCTCACAATTAAAATTTGGACTATAAATTGTAACTAATTATAATTTGTCCACAACGACTTCTCTTTCTCTTAATTAACCCCACTATGTTATGAAATAACATCTTAAGTATATAATTCTCTATTGTGTGTGACCTATTAGGTTTCCCAGTCAATTGCTAGTGAACATGAATTAATCCAAATGTCTTTAAGATTAATAATCCATAACTAATTAGAATTAATCCTATTAAGTCTAATCAGGATTGGTTTATTAATTCATCAATTAATAAACCCATATTCTCAGATCATGAGCAGTATCTAGCAACACATCATGACCACCCAAGAGTCTAGGAAGTCAAGTGGCTTGACATGAATCCTTCTATAACAAACTACAGTGCAATTAATTTTACCATACAATATATCATTCAGTTTGAAGTACGGAATTAGTGCCAACTCCCTCCAGAATTAATTCTGGCCCGAATAGAATAGTATTTGTACCAGGAACCCACTACTCTAGATGTGTATCAATTTAAACTATTTCCAATAAAACATATGCCTTGGTAAAGGACTTCTCTAGTAGTAATTCCTACAAGTGGCCGTGAGATATTCGCCCCTTCTATTAGGAGTGGTGAATCCTTTATTGACCCTCTCAACTACTTTCATTTACCTCACAATGTACCTAATATCCATCACATAGGCGGCCCTCGATCGAGCTTTGGAGATTGGAATCAAAGTACAATGCTCAGCAAACAAAGTACCTTGGAGATCTCAAGTCTAAGGATACTTGCACGTTTATTATATTGACATTATATCACTGGCACTAAATAGTTATCCATGTGATTATCTCATAGCTAGGTCATCCAATGAACTTGTTCCATTAACAAGCATTCATGTGTTAACTTTGAGTATCTCAATACTCACGGATATGAGGACCACCGCCTGATCAAATCAGGAAGTCTAACACATGCTAGTTTTAACGCATTAATGATGTCCTGTCTCATTAATACTATAACTAGGGATTATTTAAAAACTAACACTATACAGTGTAGTAGGAATCTCATATTATGATCTCTATCATGATTTCCTTAACACAGTGTTGTACTAGGGACTTTATCAAACTGTTATATTACTTAAAAGTAAACAAAAAAAACTGTAAGATAAATAATGCCTTTTATTAAAATAAAATGTGTCATATACAATATACAAGTGATTGCCTCTAGGGCACAACACTAACAACTACGTAGGTTTAAGTTTGTTGACATGATGCAAGTGACCTAGATGTAAAGATAGAGAGGATTAGCTACTTGTCTATGAACATGAAATGTAAATAATTAGGACTTTAATTAAACGCATTTTTACTCCACTATTTTACTCAAACCAATAGCCCCCACTACTGATTCGGGAAAGCCTGTTCTTTCCTAGTGGACCGATATCCACATTCCTCAAGAATAACCCTGGGTTTGCCCAACAAACCACATTTAAGTTCATTAGTAGGTATCCAATACCAATTACATCGTATGTAATTACCGGATCGTTGGGTAATTAACAGCTTTTAATCTTAAAGACTTTTGGCCTACCCTAACCTTTCCTCTAAATTTCTTTATGCTTGAGTTTGCCCAACCGGGATAAATAATTTAGTTAAACTCGACCCATTAATCTTACTATATTAATGGAAGGAATTAGGTTTAATATTAATTGAGGGATTTGTTCCTTTTAGTGATTTCAATAAATGGCATGCATAAAAATCAATAAATCACATAATTGATAATCATGGTAATAAAGTGATTACGTGGTATAGCTATGGACTTTACCCTAAATTAATTTCTTTGAGTCATTAAAGAAATTAATATAGTTAACCCTATGTGATCATATACAATCTCCTTGGCCAAGGACTTCTCCAGTAGTAATTCCTATAAGTGGCCATGAGATGTTCGCCCCTACTATTAGGAGTGGTGAATCCTTTATTGACCCTCTCAACTACTTTCGTTTACCTCACAATGTACCCAATATCCATCCCATAGGCGGCCCTCGATCTGGCTCCAGAGATTAGAATCAAAGCACAAAGCTAAGCAAACAGAGTACCTTGGAGATTTCAAGTCTAAGGATACTTGCACATTTGCTATATTGAGATCATATCACTGGCAGCAAATAGTTATCTGTGTGATTATCTTATAGCTAGGTCATCCAATGAACTTGTTCGATTAACAAGCATCGATGTGTCAACTTTGGGTATCTCAATACTCACGGATATGAGAACCACTGCCTGATCAAATCAGGAAGTATAACACTTACTAGTCTTAACGCATTAATGATGTCCTGTCTCATTAATACTACGATTAGGGACTATTTAAGTACTAACACTATACAGTGTAGTAGGAATCTCATATCATGATCTCTATCATAATTTCTTTAACACAGTGTTGTACTAGGGACTTTATCTAACAGTTATTTTACACAAAAGTAAACAAAAGAAACTATGAGACAAATAATGCCTTTTCTTAAAATAAAATATGGCATATACAATGTACAAGTAATTGCCTCTAGGGCCTAACACTAACAATAGTAACCTACTCAAAAAGGGGAAAGCATTGGCTACTCATTCACCAAGTACTATGAATTCTCCCACTTCATTTTACTTAACTATTACATTTCAAAACCACCTTTCTTTTCTTGTCCATTAGATTGCCACATTACTCAAATGCCACAAAATCTATACTCTGTTCAGCAGAAACCTTTATCAACCTTTTACCATTTCCAAACATAAAATACTTGGTTTTGACACAAGGTTGTTATATCAGGTAATGAATTAGGTAGGAATGGAATTGGAGTAAGTGTTCCCATTGATCAATATGTATCAGATGTAACAAATCTTCATAATATGGTCGAGGATATCTATAAAGACACTAGAATAAGCTATTAGTCCTTGGGCCAGGAGGATTTTTTTATGCTGGTTGGTTCTCAACATTTATTAATAAAACCTCAAACTCTCTTCAAGTTCTCACATATTGCATTTATAATCTTGGTCCAGGTATGTCCATACCACATTGCCTGTTTTGCACTAGATTAGAACTTTGCTGCTTTGAATTAACTGCTGACTTCTCATTCTAGACTTCCTTCCAACTCTAACAAGCAGGTGTTAATGATCACCTAGTTGACAAGATACTTGATCCATCATATCTAATGGTGGATCCAACCATTCAACAATCTTCATATTATACTTAAGAATTCAGGAACCTCAACAACAACATGGGTTGGTGAAGCAGGTGGGGCCTATAATAGTAGGTGCAATCTTGTTACTAATACATTTGTCTTTAGCTTTTGGTAACTTGCCCCTAATGTTGAATTCTTTCTTGTAGCACCAGATCTTTTTAATCAGTCTCTGAAAAACTAGTCTTTTCTCTACGATCAAATAGGTATTTAGATCAACTTAGCATGTCATCCTCTTATGATACCAAAACTTACTACAGACAAACACTGATTGGTGGAAACTATGGTCTTCTCAACACTACCACATATGTTCCAAATCCTGATTACTATAGGCAATCCACTATATCTTATGGAAGTGTTGCAACACTACTTCCTAAAATTTATGTTTATACCTTTGAAAAACTGAGATTTTTAAACATTATCCGTAGATAAGTTGAGATTTTTCCCATAGAATGTTTCATAAAGTGCCTTTTCATTGGGATTCCTGGCCACTTATTCATATTTCTTCATGAAGTGCTCTCCTCTAGCACTGTTTAATGGGGAGAAATGTTCTATCAACTAACTACTCTGCCATAAACAAGCTACGTGCTTATGCTCACTGCTCCAAAAATTCTGTAAGTAAATTATGTAGTTTTCTATTCACTCTAGTCAATTATAACCTAATATAGATTAAGTAAAATATATATTAGATTCCTGCACTTGTGTGTTTGTTCATGTCAATCAAATTTCTACTCTTAAGATGTCCACTACTTTCTTGTTGTAGCTGGGAATTACAGTCCTCTTCGTCAACCTTGATGGTAATAGTGTTGTGCAAGTTGATCTTTCAATTGCAAATGCCATACTAAACCACACATCAATGCTGCACTTTTCGCAACACAGGAAAGGAAAGTTTTCAATGTTTAACATCAGCTCTAATATTTCAATGTTCAACATGAGCACTGTAATTGAATCCAGTACAACATGGGCTCTAATTAACAAATATAAAAAGGAAAACCCCTTTTCTTACAACCATGAGATTCATATTCCGCAAATAAAGAACAAGTGAACCAAAGCCAGAAGAAAGAAAGACAGAGAAAAATAGAAAAGTGCTTCAGTTATCCATAAATTTCCACCAAAAAGAAGATAAAGATTGTGACTTCTGGAGACTTAAAGTTGCAGCAGCTACTAGGCGAGGATGATGAATAGTCAAATGTTGAAGCAAAAGATGGCGATGCTTGTAGCTTTATGCAAAATGGAAGTGGAAAATAGGGATCGGAGTAGGAATTCTAGCTGGGATGCCAACAATTGTAGCTTGTATCTTTATATTTTAGTCTCTATTTAGGAGATTAACTAGAGAAGTAGGCATGCAATTGCACCGAAAAAGTCTAGAATTCAAAAGGAAAGTACAAAAATTGATGCTACCAGAGAAGTCCTCAGGAGCATGGTTCGTTTTTAATTCAGAGAAGTTGCAACTTTGGCTGGCCAATTTAAAGAAGCGAGAACACGACTTGGAGTGTGAAATCAGAGTTGACTACGGTGCGCAATGGAGAGTGAAATGAGAGGGAACTGCAAAATCATCTGTGGGAAGATGATTTTTGCCTAAGTATGGAATGGGCAAAACAGATTTTTGCCCAAGAATAGTTTATTATGTGGCAAATTCGTGGCAGATTGCTACAGATTAGCCACGGAATAATTGAGTAATTTATTCTTCCGTGGCAAATTTGTGGCAATCTGCCACGAATTTGCAACGATAAGTTGCAATTTTGTGATTCTGTGGCAAATCCGTGGCAATCGGTCATGGATTTTCCACGAAACACGTAACAAAAATTTAACCATTTTTTTTTATCAATATTTTGCATAACATAATTTTCTAGATACTCTCAATGATAATATAGTTCTTCACCACAATTTTCAATGGCTTTTATAGTCGAAATAAAAAAAATATATATCATTTCTTTAAAATTTTTTAATTTAATACAAACATATATTTTGATACTCAAAAATAATCCATCTTATTTTCAATTCCATTTCATGAATGAATGCCTCAGAAAATAAATAAATCAATATATTTACAAAATATTTCGCCGTTGTTATTTAAAAGGTATGAAACAAAAATTAGTACAAACTAATATAATTAATAAATAAGAAAAAAAAAGAAAAAATCCATGGCAAATCTGTGGCAATCTGCAACGGAATTGCCATGGAATAAGTAGCAATTTTGTGACTCCGTGGCAATGCCACGAATTTGCCACGGAACACATAACAAAAATTTAACCCTTTGTTTTCCTCCGCACTTATGTAACACACTTTTCTAGATACTCTCAATGATAATATAGTTCTTCACAACAAATTTCAATGACTTTTATAGTTCAGATCAAATAAAATTATATCGTTTCTTTAAAATTTTTTAATTTAATACAAACATATATTTCGTTACTAAAAAATAATACATCTTATTTTCAATTTCATTTCAAGAATGAAGGCCTCAAAAAAATAAATAAATCAAGATATTTACAAAATATTTTGCCGTTGTTATTTAAAAAGTATGGAACAAAAAATATTACAAACCAATATAAATAATAAATTAAGAAAAAAAAGAAAAAAATCCGTGGAAAATTTGTGGCAATCTGCCATGGAATAAGTGGCAATTTTGTGACTGCGTGGCAAATCCGTGGCAATTAGCCACGGATTTCCACAAAACACAACAAAAATTTAACCCTTTTTTTCCTCCACACTTTCGTAACATACTTTTCTAGATACTCTCAATGTTAATATAGTTCTTCACAACAATTTTCAATGGCTTTTATAGTTGAACTAAAATAAATTTATATCGTTTCTTTAAATTTTTTAATTTAATACAAATATATATTTCGATACTCAAAAATAATACATTTTATTTTCAATTCCATTTCAAGAATGAACGCATTAGAAAATAAATAAATCAAGAAACTTACAAAATATTTTGTCGTTGTTATTTAAAAGGTATGGAACAAAAATTATTACAAATCAATATGATTAATAAGTTAGAACAAAAAAAAAAGAGAAAAAAAATTCTGTGGCGATCTGCCACAGATTTGCCACGGAATAAGTGGCAATTTTGTGATTTCGTGGCAAATCTGTGGCAATTAGCCACAGATGTGCCACGGAACACATAACAAAATTTTAACCCTTTTTTTTTATCACTACTTTGCATAACATACTTTTCTTGATACTCTCAATGATAATATAGTTCTTCACAACAATTTTTAATGGCTTTTACAGTTCAAATAAAAAAAATTATATCATTTCTTTAAAATTTTTAATTTAATACAAACATATATTTTGATACTAAAAAATAATGCATCTGATTTTCAATTCCATTTCAAGAATGAACGCATTAGAAAATAAATAAATCAAGATATTTACAAAACATTTCATAGTTGTTATTTAAAAGGTATGGAACAAAAATTATTACAAACCAATATAATTAATAAATTAAAAAAAAGAAAAAAATTTCGTGGCAAATCCATGCAATTTGCTATGGAATTGCCACGGAATAAGAGGTCATTTTGTGATTCCGTGGCAATAAGCCTTTGATTTGCCACGGCAAGACTTTGTACACTCTATGCAATATGGACAAATGAATCTGTTGCAGTGCTCCACCCACTAAGCATTCCACAAGTTAGAAAATTATTAATTGTCCACAAAAGCACTGCCTACAACTGAAAATTTTGTCTCTTGGATATGTCATATATGGAGATACTATAAGACAATAATCCCCTAAATTCATCTATCATTGGTTGTAAATATACATCAACCTTATGTTTATGATTCTTTGGCCCCAGAATAATTATAGTTAAGAACATTACTAGGTCCTTCATGCATATCCACTAGGGGCAATTATAAGGAGTGAGAATGAATGGCTAGGATAAATATTATTTTCCAGACATTTTGAATGGAGTAAACCCATCTGTGCATATTCCCAACCTTATATTCTGACCTCCTTTGTGAATTCAGGATGATCTTTATCAAAATGTTGCCAAGCCTCACCATCACGAGGATGACTTATGTAGCTATCCACTGTTGAGCTTTTTGCATGCCATCCCAGATATGCAGCAGTCTTTTAAATGAATACAACCATTGCGATCGACGTGTTATTGGAAAATAGTACATTTTTTTAAAGGGTATCTCCTAATGTCTGCTACTCCCCCTAACTCTTCCTTTACATGTATCGATGATGAGCACAAAACTTATAATTTCTACCGGTGATATCATCTTTCCAATAAAGCATGCTTCCATTTGTGCATACGTCTATTTTGTGGATAGGTAAACTGAAGCTAGATACTAATATCTTCATCTAGAATTTTATTCCCACCTAGTACTCCCTCCTTCATGAGCTACACCACTTGGTTGAAAATTTTCTCGGACATGTTATTCTCGAACTTGATATTTAATAGTCGAGATACAAGTGATAGCTACGAATGGCTTGAACACACTTCCAACATTGGCATATCTGTAGCTCACAACATATCGTAGAACTTCTATACTTCTATATCAGAGGTTCATCAACAAAATCTACAAATGCCCCCATAACTATCAAACTTAAGCCTGTAGCATCTAGAACCATATCTCGAAATAGGTTGCCTAAATAGCTTTCACTAACTGCACCTCTTGATGTTGAGATTAGCTCTCCCGATACTGTATGATTTTGTTCGCCATGACAAGTCCACTGATGATAGTTACCAACAAGTCCATGTTTATATAAATAAAATTTGACTTCGGGTGGGGATAGATACTTCTTATTTTGATACTTTGAGTAAGGACATCTTATCTGAGATGATACAACATTCGAAATAGTGAATGATAGAAATTCTCTAACCCACCCCCCCTTCCTCAATTCAAATTTAATAGTAATACCCTTGATACCAAAAACATGCCTTTTATACATTCAACTTTGATCGTCCATCTAAAATCAACAACAGAAATATAGCAAACCAAATATTAATTAAGGTTTAGGCTTACCTAATGAATATTTTGGGGTTATGATGTATTAACTATTAATTATTGTTTAAGATTTAGGATTATTTAATTATTAACTACACAGAACAATAACTAGTCTCATCCACCAAAATAAGGATATTAAACCAATTAAAATGAATTCTACATTCAAAAACCTGATATGCTAATAAGACAAAAATATTAATAATAACATAAAAATAGCCATTGGAAAACCATCTTATCTATACCATAACCGAAAAGCAAAATTAAGGAACGAAGATATCAACACAAAGGAATCGATAATCTTTACATGCCAAGCAAATTACTTATACATAACTGTTGTCATCTCTTACATTTATAAAACTAGATATATACTAACTTTTAAGTGATTGACTATTGCTAAACTTAGAGCCCAACTATTACTATTTGAGCCATCCAAACAATTTATCTATTCTTAATTTTTGAAAAAAAAAATTGACTGAGTTTTTCTTATAAATTGGACATTTTCTAGGCCCTAAACCACCTCAATCCATCCGACATTCAATAAAAAATTCACAACAAACAGATAAAATCAACTCAATTAATCATAAAAAACTAACTTAAGTACAATCACCCATTATCCATGGGAAATGATCACACATCACTCATGAGGAACCAGAAAATTGATAGCATTTTCTCACCTTAGTAGTGCTTGTCTATCCAATTAAAGAAAATTAACAACTATATCTTTGACCTCAGCATAATAAGATTGTCATTTTTTGAGGAGTATTATTCAATTAAAAAAACTATATAATATTGTAACAATAAGAAAGTCTAAAAATCTAATATTTCCATTACAAAAAATAAATATAACAATATAATATTAGAAAATAAAAGCATAGCCAAAGCATATTAGAATGATTGCATAAACAAAAAATTAAACAGAGTTCTCTTGTTTATATTCACAAGCTTGAAAAGAACCTCTATATTCTATAACCAATATATATATATATATATATATATATATATATATATATTGTAATTTGTGCATTATGTGCCTACAAATTATGTTTAACCGGAGTCAATATTGAAAGACCACAGGAAAATTAAATTCACAGTGGAAGACAACAAATTAAATTTTTTTTCTGAGCCAAAGTCTAAGAAAACTTATCTCTAGAACGTTTTACTTGAATAATCGGAGTTGGATTCGAGTTCGGCGCTTCTTGAATAGGGAAGTCTACTTGTTTCCCGGATATACCAGCTAATCGTCGACTCCTTCGCATCAAACCCTTACCCACATTTGCTAGCTCTTGACCATCTAGAGTATTCCCAAACCTCCTATGGACTTCTACCGGTAAAAGTAGAACTAGGGGTGAAGAAGATGAAAAATGAAAGAGCTAAAATGGTAAAAAGAAAAAATGAAGGAAAAATGACAGGGAAATGACAGCTTTTGGTTTTGTTTCCAAGGAAAATTGAAAGCTCCTATATGTGTATGTTTTTCCTAAATCTGGTCAACTCCTTTTATAGGCACACATAATTCCTATTTTTTAAAAAAAAAAAAAGCCTTCCTTTTCCATTTCTAACTCAACCAACCAGCTGTGTTTTTCTTTAATTTTTTTCCCTCTTTTTTCCTTATTTCTTATACAGTGGCAGCTCCTCCCAAGGATTCTAAAAATCCTAAACCCATCATAACACCCTAGTGGGTCTGGGTTTTCTTACTCAGTCCAAAACTAATTAATTAAATCTTTTATTAATTAATTAATCTGCTTGGGTCCAATATAAAATTATCCAAGAAATTAATTAATAAACTAATTAATTTAATTAGCTCTTTTAATAATTAGTTAATCCACTTGGGCCTAATATAAAATTATTCAAGATAATTAATTAATAAACCATTCACTTAAATTGGCCCAATTAATTATTCTAACCCAAATAAATAATTAATTTGACTTCTCGAATAATTCTTCCAATAATAATTTCATCCAACAAGCCCATATAGTAAATAAATTTACTGAGATTATTTGAACTAGTCTGGGAACCAAAAGATATTTATTCTTGGTTACTAAAATGACCAAAATACCTCTGCTAACAAATAATGGTATTTTTTCATTTAAATATTCCTCTTATCACAATATGGAAATATTAACCCATAGAATAATATTTCAAGTGTAGTGCCTTTGACCTATATATGTAATGATGAAAATATCCTCTACGTAACACCTATCATTGAAATAGAAAAAACACACTAACATATTTCTCAATGACATCTACCATCTTTTGATAACTAGTTTGATAATCCATAACTTTCGATATATATCCACTTAGCACAGGGAGCTACCCAAAAGTGTAGATGCTTGGTCACGTTTCCCTGGACCATAGACTATTTAGATTATCTTGGACAATCACAAAAAGGTTATTTCTTAATGTAATGAAGTATAAAAACTCTACTATATAAGTCTTTATTAATTAACTAGAGTCAGACACCCAACGTACAAGGTTATTGGCCATGCAATAAGACCTCACCCGACATACATCTAAATGCACAACTCCAGCTTCACAAGACCACCGACTTATACTCAAGCCTTAGGGAACTCATTCACATAGCAACTGCGATAAACCAATCCTTATTTATTTTAGTATTTTTATAAAGATTATTGTCGCATGGTCTAGTTCTATGTATTCCAAATATGCTTACACTATTGGTGTGAGTAGACTACTTACTGGTTAAAGAAAAGTCATTCCCTATTTGGAAAGTATAGTGTAATGATCTAAACTTTGATGAAGTGCCCAATCCATCAATTGATCAAAAATAATTTTGCACTTATATGTTTATAGCCCATAATCTATACCTACTATGAAAGTACAACACAATCCTGTAGATTACTTACTCACATATTTAGACCTTAATGTGCAATATCTATAAATAAACAACCATTGATGAATGAAACTTTTATTAATTTCCAAAATACTAATATACATAGGCATTTTGAGCATACATTCTAACAATCTCCTAGTTACACTAAATAGACTATGATAGTCCATATGCGCCTACCCTTATGACATCTAAGTGTCTTCGAAACACCTTCTCTATCAAAGTCATGGTAAATAGGTCCACCAACTTGTTTGTAGAAGATATCTAGTCAACCACAGTCTCTTGTTTCTGGATGAACTCCCGGATTAAATGATACTTCTTCTCAATGTGTTTGCTCTTCATGTGGTTTCTTGGCTCCTTATATTGTGACACTACTTCAGAATTATCACAATATATAGTTATAGGACTGTCTATTTATGGCACAACTCTAAGTTCTATGAGGAATTTCCATAGCCAAACTGCTTCTTTAGAAGCTTCTAAAGCTACCACATACTTAACTTCCATGATAGAATCAGCAATACAAGATTGTTTAACACTCCTCCATAAAATAGCCCTACTAGACAAAGTGAAAACATATCCACTAGTGAATTTTCTTTCATCTTTATCCACGTGGAAGTCTGAGTCCGTGTAACCGGTAGGAACTAAGTCATCGTCCCAGTAAACAAGCATATAATCCCTCATTCCCCTTCAGTACTTGAGAATATACTTTATAGTTAGCCAATGTTTTTCCCCTAAGGTTGACTAACACTTGCTAACCATGCCTACTACAAAATAGACATCTGCCCTTGTACAAAGCATAGCATACAAGAGACTTTCCACTATTGAGGCATTGGGAATCGTTCGCATCCTTTCCTTCTTTTCTTGTGTCTTAGAACACTACTTGGAAGATAAGGTCAATCTGTGTCTAAAGGGTATCATTTCCCTTTTACACTAATCCATGCCAAGCCTAGCCAATATATTGTCAATGTAAGCGGATTGAGATAAGCCTAAAATTCTTAGTTTCCTATCTCTAAGAAGCTTTATTCCAAGAATGTAGCTATCTTCTCTCATATCTTTCATGCTAAATTAACTTGCTAGCCAAACCTTTAAGGGTGACAATGTTCCTACACTATTTCCAATTAGTAGAATGTCATCTACATAAAGTACCGTAAAAGACACGTTGTTGCCATTTGTCTTCCTATACACACACGATTCATCCATATTATGTATGAAACCAAAAGACTTTACAGTCTCATCAAAATGTTTGTTCCTTCCCCGTGATGATTTTTTAAGTCCATAAATGGACTTCTTAAGCTTATAGACCAAATACTATTATCCTTTCACAATAAATCCTTCAACTAGGACATATAGATGTCTTTGTTAAGATATCCATTAAGAAAGGTTGTCTTGACATCTATTTGTTATATTTAATAGTCATAATGACATGCGATGGCCAAAAGAATGCGTATGGATTTAAGCATGGCAACAGGTGAAAAGGTATCCTCATACTCAATCCCTTCTTTCTGAGTATAATCTTTTGTAACCAACCTTGCTTTAAAGATTTTCACCTTTACATCCGTACCTCTCTTTCTCTTGTATACCCACTTGCACCCTTTGAATTTAATCCCTTCAAGTGCAGTGACAAGATCCCAAACTTGATTGAGACACATAGACTCAATCTTAGCATCAATTGCTATTTGTCATTTATCTGCATCAATATTAGTAACGATCTCATCGTATCTAATGGGATCTTGTTCTTGATGGTCAGAGAATACCTTAAAAGCTTCTCTTGTCCATCTTTCTGGAACCCTAGATATCCTTTCACTACGTCGTGGTTCATTTTGTATATGAACATCTGGCTATGCTTCTTTACATTCCTCAATTAAGGTACTAGAAGTTGAAGTGTCACTCCACATCTCTTCCAATTTCACCTTACTCGAAACCTTGGTGAACACACTTTGTTTTATTCCTCCAAGTATTGAGCCTGAGTACTAATAAGTACCTTTTGCTCTTAGGGATGATAAAAGTATCCATCCTTTGTTCCGTTTAGATACCCTACGAAGTAGCACAATTCTGATTTTGGGTCTTACTTTCTTCTTTTAGTCAGTACATATGTTGGATAATCTCATACCTTGAGATGATTTATACTAGACTTTTGTCCAATCCACATCTCATAGGGTATCTTAGGCACTAACTTGGAAACACTAAGTTTAGAATATATGTTACTATTTCAAGAGTTTATCCCAAAAAGAAATAGGAAGAGTTGTATAATTCATCATACTTTTGACTGTTTCCATCAACATTCTATTTCTTCTCTCAACTACTCCATTCTACTAGGAAGTTTCAAGTAGAGTTAGCTAAGATATTATACCCTGATATGCCAACTAGTCCTTGAATTTTACCATGGAGATATTCTCTACCACAATCTGGTCTTAGCTTTTTTATTAGTTTACCTACTCCACCTCAACCTTAAACTCCTTAAATTTATCAAAAGAGTTATACTTATGTCTCATCACGTAAGCATAACCAAAATGTGTGTGATCATCTGTGAATATGATGAAGTATTCAAAACCTCCTCTTGTAGGTGAAAACATAGAACTACAAACATCGGTATAAACTAACTCTAACATTTTCTTAGCCCTCTCCGCCTTTTGAATAAAGGACCATTTGGTCATTTTACCTATAAGACAAGATTCACACTGATGCCATTTCTCCAATTTCAATGGGTCTAAAGACCCATTTTGGACTAACCTTTAAATCCAATTAGGATTTTTATGTCCTAATCTCAAGTGCAATAATAAGAGTTATTTGATGGCTTTTCTATTCTTATTACTAGGTTACGTCTGAGTGTTATTTATTTTACAATGAATACGATTAATATAGAAAAGATTCCCTTACATATTTTAGAACAAGTAATATTTCCATTTATACTGATTGAAAACCCGAATGGAAAGAAACATAACATCCTTAATTAATCAATCTTGAAACTAAAATCAAATTATATTTAAAATTAGAAACATATAAAATATCTTTCAAAACTAAAATTCTATTATAATCAAATAAAAGCCCCAAGTCTCCCACTACTTGGGCCAACACTAGCACTTCGTTGCCCACTTTAAGTCCATGCTCTTCTCTACTGAGTCACTATATCGTGCTAAACCCTTACAATGAGTTATAGATATGGTCAGTGGCTCTGGAATCAACAATCCAAGTGGATGATGACCCAATCATCAATATACTTTAAGTATAAAGTAATATCTGAAGAGGACTTGGCCAAGAAGTCTGAATAATCCTTTTTGAAGTGCCCCATCTTGACACACTTGAAACATTTACCTTGGGCTTTATGCGGGGCTTAGACGGACCAGGCTTGGATCACTTAGGATAGGCCTCTGTATTGTTCTAGGCCTTCTTCTCCTTGAACTTCTTGGTCTTAGGCCCAGTTCTAGAAGATGAACCAAAATGAGTAACCAAAATCTTTGACTCAGGCTTCATTATTTTCTCAGCAATCTAGAGTTCTTTCATCAACTCTGGCAAAGACATATTCAACTTATTTATGTTATAATTTAACTTGAACGTATGTCGTATGCAGCAGGTATGTTTTTGTGCTTAGACATGAGAATATTAGACATTGAAGCTAACATATAGCATCAAGGCATTTCATCAGCTTTCCTCTATGCCTTCTTAGTCTCGCAATCCTAGTCTGTAAAATCTTCCCTAATTTTAGGACAAGCGTCGATCCGAACATACTTTTACTCTTCCGTAATAAGTACTATGTTTAGATTCCTTTTCCAGTCCATAGAGTTAGGTCCAATTAACTTGTTCTCCTTTAGAATAATGGGCAAAAGACTGAAACCAGACATTTCTATTGATTGGAAAAAAAAAACTTCATTTAGAAAAATATTTATCTTGGAAAAACACATAAAAATGCACATTTAAAGCATTATATTATTTCCATGATATAGTTAAGTTATTAAAACCATTATAAAAAATATGAAAATTTTGGCTCTTAGAAAAATTGACAGAGCTTCGTAGGAAGTTTAACAATTTTCTAAGTTAAGTGTATAACCATCACAAATTAAACTTCCTTAATAGGTAATGATTTAGAAATAGTTCCATCGATAGGCTAGTCACAACTCTCACCACCTACAAACAACCCAGTATTATTGCATCCAATGATAGGCTAGCCGACACTAACACATATCCTAGGCTTTAATTATCATTCCTCTGTTAGTTCTTGATTCTCATAAAAATTCATCCTATAAGGGGTCATGCTCATGACACGAGGAAATCCACAATTTCTAACAGGAATCCATAACAAAGACCATGGGACCGTTGGAACCCCTCTCCCACCGAATACTTTAAGAAAAATACTTTTTTAGGAAAAATGTTTCTTTAAAATTTAATTGGTTTTATTAACTTTAGTGAGAACCCAAAAATTTCAACCATTATTCTCTATGTTAAAGATAAAACCCTTAAAAATAATAAACTATGAATTTTTATTTCACTACTTCAGTTAAAACTACTTTTTAGGAACTAAATTTAAAATGCTAAAATTCAAAATTATTTCGCATATCAAGGATAAAACCCTTTGGAAGAATAAACCATGAATTTAATTTTTTTTTAAATTACTTAGTTCCATTTTAAAATGTTTTCCTTAATTGTTTTATTTATACAAAAAAAATTAATTTCTCAAAAACCTTTGTGCATTTGATCACAAAATTAGATAAAATAGACATACTCCTAACATCAATTTTTTACATGCTATTTCTAATATTTAGCTCTTATATAATCAAATAATGGATTAAACATCATAATAATAATAAAATTAAAATAATTTTGTTTAATCCTAAGGTGGTTCCGTCTTTACTAACCATTTTCATGCAAAATTATTTAATTCCATAAATAACCATTGCAAGAAAATAACCACACGTGATATGAGACCCCAAAAGAAAAGAAATTACAAAAGAAATTGAAATTAAAAAAAAAAAAAAAAACTTCTAGAAGACCCAATCGGTAGCCCAACACAGACCCAAACTGCTAGCTAACCAAACCGGTTCACCTTGAGCAAGCCAGGCCCAGCTTCCTAGTAGCCAGCTGTAGCTCCAGGGAGCAAAACTCCTTGAAGCTGGCCGTTGCCTCGTGGAATCTTCCCTTTTCCGCAATTTCCTTCAAGATTTTCTTCAGGGTTGATCCAGGCACTATTTTTTGCTACAAGAATTCGTAAATTGAATTGAAATATAATATCAAATGGCTATGCCTTTCTAAATGAGGCATACAAGAATTCTACAAAAAGCAATTAACAATAAATTACAAGTGCATATGATGCGGCATTTACAAAATCTACCCATATCAAAAGCCACGAGGGATCCAAACAATCACAAAGATCATATTTTCATTACTAAAGGAACCACTTTTTTCGGTTGTTAACCCTAAGAATGCTCTTAGATTAAACCGTGGCTCTGATACCACTTGAAAGATCGCAGGAAAATTAAATACGCAGCGAAAGACAGCAAATTAAAATTTTTTTCAGAGCCAAAAGTTTAGAAATATTAATTCTAAGACATTTTACATGAATAACCAAGGTTGAATTCTGGTTCGACGACACTTCTTAATCGGGAACGTCTTCTTGTTCTGCGAGTATACTTGCTAACTATCGACTTCTTCGCATCAAACATTTACCAGTATGCTAGCTCTTAACATTCTAGAGTATTCTCGAACCTCCTATAGACTTCTACCAGTGAAAGTAGAACTAGGGTAAGGAAGATTGGAAGAAAAATATAAAAGCTAAAATGGTAAAAGAAAAACAACTAGAAAACGGCAGACTTTAGTTTCGTTTCTAAGGAAAAACCAAAACCTCCTGTATGTGTGTGTTTTTCCTAAATTCAGTCAACTTCTTTTACTGGCACACATAATTCCTATTTAAAAAAACAAGCTTCCCCTTTCCTTTTCTAACTCAACCAACTGGCCTTGATTTTCTTTAATTTTCTTTTTCTTTTTTTTCCTTATTTCTTATATAATGGCCCTAGGATTCTAAAATTCCTAAAGCCATCACAATACCCTAGTGGGCTAAGGTTTTCTTAATCAATCCAAGACTAATTAATTAGCTCTTTTACTCACTCCGTCACAACTAAATTGAAAATAATTGACTTGACATGATATTTTTATGCAAAAGTGAAAGTTATAATATAATAATAGTGGAGTATAATATAGTACAATTAAAGTAGAAAACATATGAGTCTCACAATACTTTATATCAAATCTAAATATATAAAAGTAATATATGTGTGATATATTAATTATTTTGTAATATATAATATATTAGAAACTTTTCTTTTAAGGAAAGTGCCAAATTTTTTGGGACAGCCTAAAATAATAATTAGGTCAATTTAGTTAGAACGAAAGGATTATTAATTAATTAGTCCACTTAGGCCCAATATAAAATTATCCAAAATAATTAATTAATTAAATAAATTAACTCTTTTATTAATTAATTAATCCACTTGGGTCTAATATAAAATTATCCAAGATAATCAATTAAGAAACTAATTAATTGAACTGGCCCAATTAATTATTCTAGCACAAATAAATAATTAATTGGACTCTTAGAATAATTCTTCCAATAATAAATTTATCCAATAAGCCCATGTAGTAAATAAATTTACTAAGGTTAATTGAACTACTCTAGAGACCAAAAGACATAGTAATCTTGGCTACTAAAATAACCAAAATGCCCCTACTAAGAAAGTGCAGTATTTTGTCATTCTAAATATTTTATTTATCACCATATAGAAATATTGACCTCGAGAAAATATTGCAAGTGCAGTGTCGTCGACCTACCGGTGTAATGACCAAAATATCCCCTTATGTAACACCCATAATTGAGATTAGAAAAATGCACTAACACCTTTCTCAATGACATCCACTATCCGTTGATAGCTAGTCCGATAATCCAGGGAGCTACTCCAAAGTATACAAACTTAGTCACATTTCTCATAACCTTGGATTATTTAGATTATCCTGGACAATCACAAGGGGATTCTTTCTCCATGTAATAAAGTATAGAAACTCTATTGTACAAGACTTTATTGTCTAACTAGAGTCGTACAACCAACGTACATAGTTATTGGCCATACAATAAGTCCTCACCTAATACACATCTAAGTAAACAAGCCCAGCTTCTCCAAACCACTAACTTATACTCGTGTCTTAGGGTACTCGTCCACGCAGTAGTTGCGATAAACCAATCTTTATTTATTTTAGTATTTTTATAAAGATTATTATTGCGTGGTCTAATTCTATGTATTCTAAATATGCAGACACTATTGGTGTGAGTGAACTACTCACTAGTTAAAGGTAAACTATTCCCCATTTGCAAACTATAGTGTAATGATCTAAAATTTGATGAAGTGCCCAACTACATCAATCGATCATGAACAATTTTTTAGTTGTGTGTTAGTAACTCGTTATATACACCTTACTGTGAAAGAACGAGCCAATCACGTACATTACTTACCAATACATTTAGACCTTAATGTGCAGTATATGTAAACAAATAATTATTAATGAATAAAATTTTTAATAATTTTTAAAATATAGAAATATATAGGCCATTTTGGTCGTACATTCCAACAAACATTCTATTATTTTAAATGTTGCGTCCTAGAAATATTGATGATTAGACTAACATCATTTCTATTTGGAAGAAATGCTATTTTCCCATCAAATAAAAAATATCTTGCACTCTCTAACTTAGCAGCACTACTTGAATATTCAATTTTCTGTATTTGCAGTGTAGGGATATCACAACAATAAAGTGGCAACCATGTTATCGATTGAAGTTCCAGGTCACTACATTATAATGTTGTTTGGCATATTATGTGTGTAAACTCAAATCTAGAATATTATTGTGATGTGGAAATTACTTATGGGCAAAGAAGGTTAAAGAGCAATCTAATTTTGCATAGAAACTAAGGCTTTTTTATTGGTGAGATGTCTATGTTTCAGTACTTGAGCCCAGTGGGTTCCTTTTTGTTTTAGGCTTTCAGATACTATAAATTTAATTTTAGAGTCTTATAATTATCTATTTATATACAAGATTCAATTGTTATTGATTTAATTTAATATTGTATTATTAAATTATTATTTTAGTTGGTCCTTTAGATGGTTTGAGATAAGAAGGGATTTAACACCAAGCCTAACTTAATATATTCACCTAGAATATCAAGATGACCAATGAAGATTTCAACAGAGTTTCTCCAATAAACTAAACATTTTCAAGGCATTAAGCCACTCAATTCAACCAACGTTCAATAAAGAACACCAAAAAACATAAAATCTCACAGCAATTATTCAATAAGTATGCTAATATTCACATCATTTTTAAAGTAAATCACCTTGATAAACATCAATAAGTAAAAGAATAAATAAAGTTTAGTATTTCTAACTTAATGTCTTCAATCCTTTCACCTTTGTTTTTTAGTAAATTCTACTATGAATTGACCAATGCAAGCACATGTTATTTAGTGACATAATTTAACATTAATGATAGTGTCCAAGAATGCAAGACATTTACCAAACAAAGAAATCTATCATGTCCCATAATTGAATTCATGAGCACTACTACTTTTGATTGGACCAAAAAATATCACCATTAATGATATAATAGTTCTACTATACAAGTTCTGTCATTCAATGAATGATTAAAATGTTAGGTCAAAAACTTTTTACTATTACACCAAGAATGTTAAAAAGAAAAAAAAAATCTCTAAATAGTCTAAAGTGGTCCTATTAAGCTATGATTTTCAAAGTCCAAAACAGCTAAGGATAAAGATGATGATTATGCATTATAATTAAGGTTAATCAGAGATTATTAAATGATAGGATAGCATATCACTAAACAATGTCAAACTAATGTCTTATCTTGAACAAGTCATCATATGGCTTTCTTCATGTTGATTTTTTCTTCCATGATATTATCTTTACACTTTTTGTAAAAGAGTATTTATTTTAGAAAAATACATTTTAATTAGCATATTAATCACCGGTATTTGTCGTTATATAATTTTAAACCCATATATAGTGCTAAAAAAAAGGGTATAAAAGACCTATCATTTATAGTGAGTGCCGCAATGTTATTACTAACATTATTTTCATCCTTCTTCAACTTTTAACTAAAAAGACATGAAAATATAAGATATCTAATGCAAATTATCTTAAACCCAAAAATTATAGACTCAATCTTATGTAAACGCAATCCTAAACATATTTTTAGGAAAATTGGAAAATTAAGCAAAATCTTTCTATGTGAGGACTGAAACAACAACATGATGTCCAAGTCTCAACCACTAGATATCGAGCCAAAAACATCATGGTAGTGTGAGCTATATCCAATTGCCTAATATGTTCAATAACAAACCTTGAAGTATATAAACTGTAGGAAAATTTTAGAAGGAATAGTCACATTGAAAGATGGATTGCAAATGTCTATGAAACATTTTTTCAAGAGTAGAAACTTCTCTTTAGCTTATTTAAAATAGTTTAGTGACACGGTTTAACTAAGGTTTATGATTTTCTAATTAGGATCTATTAATAACTAATTTGTATATAAGATTTATTAATTGTTTGAAGAGGTGTAAGAGAAAATTTCGGTAGTATCTCCTCTTAAGAATTGACATTTTTCAGGCACTAAGGCCACTTAAAATTCAAGCACTGTTATAAAATTTGGGTAGTGTTAGAATAAAATCTTCACACTACACACTAATAAAACTCTAACTATTCTTTGCACAATAATTTATCTCTTTCTTTTCTCTCACAATTTTCTCTAATCTTTCTTTCACTAATCTTTCTTTCACAAAATGATGGTGTATTACAAGTTTAGAGAATAGCTCTATTTATAGAGCTCTAATTAGTGGAATACATCATGGCATACATCACCTTCCACTAATCTTAATTAGTGGTGTCTCCACTAAATGGTGGACATCCATAAAAGTCTTCTCTAATAATTCACATAAATCTATAATTAGTAGAGCCTCCACTAATTAATGGAGCTTCCAATAATTTTAAGATATTCATAACACTCCCTCTTGGATGTCCATCCATTACATAAAGAATATGCCTCATTAAAATCTTATTAGATAAAATTCCAGTGGGAAAAAAATCTAGTGAAGGAAAAAGAGTACACTATTCTATATGTCTATTTATTACTCCCCCTGATGAACTGATTCCTTTAAATCTTTAAATCGACGCATACCGATTTTATATCTCAACTTCTCAAATGTTGTAGTCGGTAAAGTCTTCGTGAAAATATCGGTGAGGTTGTCATATGACCGAATTTGTAGCACATCAATTTCACCTTTCTTTTGGAGTTCATGAGTAAAGAAGAATTTTGGTAAAATATGTTTTGTCCGATCTCCTTTAATATATCCTCCTCGTAATTTAGCTATGCAAGCTGCATTGTCTTCATAAAGAGGAGTTGGAATATCTTTGATCGATGATAATCCACAACTTTCTCGGATATAATGAATCATGGATCTTAGCCATACACATTCTCGACTTGCTTCATGAATGGCTATAATTTCAGCATGATTTGAAGAAGTAGTTGCTATAGATTGTTTTGTAGAATGCCATGATATAGCAGTATTTCCACATGTAAATAGATAGCCCGTTTGAGAACGTGCTTTATGTGGATTAGATAAATAACTAGCATCTGCATAACCAATCAATGTTGGGCTGGTTTTATTTGAATAAAATAATTCGAGATCAATTGTACCTTGGAGATATCAAATGACTTGTTTAATTCCATTCCAATGTCGTCGTGTTGGTGAAGAACTAAATCTTGCTAATAAATTGACAGCAAAAGTAATATTAGGTCGTGTATTATTAGCAAGATACATCAATGCACCAATTGCACTGAGATATGATACTTCAGGGCCAAGGAGTTCTTCATCATTTTCTTGAGGACGGAAAGGATCTTTATCCACATTTAATGATCGGACGATCATTGGAATACTCAATGGATGTGCTTTGTCCATGTAAAATCTTTTTAGCACTTTTGCTGTATATGTTGATTGATGAATAAATATTCCATTTTCTAGATGTTCAATTTGTAAACCAAGGCAAAATTTGGTTTTACCAAAATCCTTGATTTCGAATTCTCTTTTTAAAAAATCAATTGTTTCTTGGAGCTCTTCAAGAGTTTCAATAAGATTAATATCATCAACATATATAACTAATATCACAAATTTAGAACCAGATTTCTTAATAAAAACACATGGACATACCTGGTCATTTTTAAATCCCATTTTCAATAAATATTCACTAAGATGTGTGAACCACATGCGCACAGATTGCTTCTGGCCATATAATGATTTCTGCAACTTGATGGAGTAATTTTCACGAGGATAATGTTTATATGCTTCGGTCATATAAAATCCTTCGGGGATTTTCATGTAAACATCATTTTCTAAATTTCCATACAAGTAAGCAGTGACAACATCTAATAGGCGCATATCTATCTTTTCATGTATTGCCAAACTGATAAGATATCGGAGTGTAATACCATCAACAATAGGAGAATAAGTTTCATCATAATCAATACCTGGTCTTTGTGAAAAACCTTAGGCTACTAACCGTTCTTTTTATTGTACGATTTCATTCTTTTCATTGCGCTTTCGTACAAATATCCATTTGTAGTCAACAGGTTTTACACCTTCTGGTGTTCGGACTGCAGGTCCAAAAACTTCACGTTTTGTAAGTGCATTTAACTCCGATTGAATCGTATCTTTCTATTACAGCCAATCTTTTCTATGCCGACATTCGTCAACTGATATTGGTTCAAGATCATCATTATCCTATGTAACATCAAGAGATATATTGTATACAAATATATTATCAATAATAGTTTTTATCCGATTCTAACTTCTACAGAAAGTGGTATAATTAATAGAAATTTCAGTGTTATTTTCATCAACTTCTGGTTCTTTGTCATCAGTTCTCTCTTGGTCTTTATCATTCTTTTCTTCAATATGATCTTCTGGATCATTTAATCCTCTTTTCTTTCGAGGATTTTTATCTTTAAAACCAAGAGGTCGGCCACGCTTCTGGCGTGTTTTTGACTCAGCAGCTATAGGTATAATATTTTGTTCTGCTGGAACTTCAATTCGAATAGGAGCATTTATAGCTGGAATATATGATTTTGTAACTCTTCTGGAGTCAACAAAAGCGTCTGGCATTTGATTTTCTATGCTTTGCAAATGAATTATCTTTTGAACTTTAAGTTTACATGCGCTTGTGCGCGGATCAAAATAATTTAATGATATTATCCAAGCAAGATCCTTTTTATGCTGTTTTGATTCTCCCCCTAATTTAGGGAATAAGGATTCATCAAAATGACAATCAGCAAATCTTGTTGTGAATACATCTCCTGTCAGGGGTTCAACATACTTGATAATAGAGGGAGAATCATATCCAACGTATATCCCCTTTCTTCTTTGAGGACCCATCTTTGTACGTTGGTTTGGTGCAATTGGAACATATACAACACACCTAAAAATTCTTAAATGAGCAATATTTGGTTCTTACCTAAAAGCTAATTACAAAGGAGAGAATTTATGATAACTAGCTGGTCTTATGCGTACAAGTGTTGTAGCATGTAAAATAGCATGTCCCCAGGCAGATGTTGGGAGATTTGTTTTCATTAATAATGGTCTAGCAATTAATTGTAATCGTTTAATCAAAGATTCAGCAAGACCATTTTATGTGTGAACATGAGCTACAGGATGTTCAACATTAATCCCAATTGACATGCAATATGCATCAAAAGCATGTGATGAAAATTCACCTGCATTATCCAAACGGATATTTTTAATGTGATGGTCAGAAAATTGTGCTCGTAATTTAATTATTTGAGCAAGTAATCTCGCAAATGCCAGGTTGCGAGTAGATAATAAACATACATGTGACCATTGGGATGATGCATCAATTAAGACCATAAAATATTTGAATGGTCCACATGGTGGATCAATAGGTTCACAAATATCTCCGTGAATCTGTTCGAGAAATGTAGGACTTTCAGCTCCTACTTTTACTGGTGATGGTTTAATAATTAATTTTCCTAGGGAACATGAAGTACATGTGAATTTTTCTAATGTCAATATCCTTTTATTTTTTAAAGGATGACCATGTGTATTCTCAATGATTCTTCTCATCATGGTAGATCCCGGATGACCCAACCGGTCATGCTAAAAGTAATAGGATCATTAAACTTCTGGTTTACTAGATAATGAATTTCAATTGTACGTATTTTTACAAAATATAGGCCAGTAGAAAAAGATGGCAGTTTTTCTAATACAGATTTCTTACCCAAATGCATTTGAGTAATATAATGATGCTCAATCCCATTTTCCTCATTTGTTTCAACATGATACCCATTTCTGTAGATATCTTTAAAACTTAATAAATTTCTTCTGGATTTTGAGAAAAATAGTGCCTTATCAATAATAATTGTTGTTCCTTTAGGCAACAATATACTAGCTCTTCCGGAACCCTCAATCACATTTGCACTACCGTTTATCGTATAAATATTTATTTCTCCCATTTTGAGATCAGAAAAATATTTCTCATTTTTTAGTATGGTGTGTGTAGTTCCACTATCAATAATGCATACATCATCATTAATAACAGTCATCTGAACACAAATATATATATGTAAACGTAAATATTATTAGAATATAATGAAAATAAAAATACAAAAATATCAGGGTGATGCTTTAATTCTTCTGGACACTGCCATCATCAATTAAATAGTCTATCCTACCGTCTAGGTATTCAAAAAAAATCCGATACATCCATATGGGTAATATTGATATTAAGATTTTCAGAATCAATATCATCATCCTCAACATCATTTATTGGATGTTGAGAAAAATTTGCTTCCACATTTTTATTTTTCAATGAAGCTTGATACAATTCAATTAAATGCTTAGCCGTACGACAGTTTTGTGACCAATGACCTTTCATGCCACATCTATAACATATATCCTCATGCTTTTCATCCATTTCTTTTTCTTTTCCCTTATGATCTTTTCTATTCCACTTCAGATGGCCAGTATTTCTCACAATTTGATTATAATTGTGATAAGGGAAATATCGAGCATGTCTACGACCATAACCATGACCACGGCCACGACCACGACTATAATAATGGCTTCTGCTGGAGCCAACAGCATTCACTTCTGGGAGTGCTGTTGAGCCAGTTGGTTTGGCTTCATGATTTCTCAATAATAACTCATTATTCTTCTTTGCAATGAGGATGTCAGTAATTAAATTTGTAAATTTTGTATATCCTTTTTCTCGATATTATTGCTGCAGGATAATATTCGAGGCATGAAAGGTGGAGAATGTCTTCTCCAACATATCTTCATCAGTCACTTTATCTCTGCATAATTTTAACTGAGATGTAATTTTATACATTGCGGAGCTATATTCATTCACGGTTTTAAAATCTTGCAACCTCAGGTGCAACCATTCATACCGTGCAGTGGGTAATACGCCCATCTTCAGATGGTCAAATCTTTCTTTTAAATTTACCCACAGGACATATGGATCTTTTTCAGTAAGATATTTCATTTTCAAATTTTCATCGAGATGACGATGAATAAAAATCAAAGCTTTAGCCTTGTGTTGTGTAGATGCACTATTATTTGCTTGAATAGTTTCACTAAAGCCTTTAGCATTTAGATGCATTTATGCATCGAGAACCCATGACATATAATTTTTTTCAAAAATATCAAGGACTACAATTTCGAGTTTAGCGAGGTTAGCCATAGAGATCAATAAATGCGTACCTGTCTTCTGGCTTTGGTAACGGCAGAAACTCGTGCTTAGTCTTCTAGCTTTTGTAACGGTAGAGACTCGTGCTGATAACGTGTTATAAAATTTGGGTAGTGTTAGAATAAAATCTTCACACTACACACTAATAAAACTCTAACTATTCTTTGCACAATAATTTCTCTCTTTCTTTTCTCTCAAAATTTTCTCTAATCTTTCTTTCACTAATCTTTCTTTCACAAAATGATGGTGTATTACAAGCTTAGAGAATAGCTCTATTTATAGAGCTCTAATTAGTGGAATACATCATGGCATACATCACCTTCCACTAATCTTAATTAGTTGTATCTCCACTAAATGGTGGACATCCATAAAAATCTTCTCTAATAATTCACATAAATCCATAATTAGTGGAGCCTCCACTAATTAATGGAGCTTCCAATAATTTTAAGATATTCATAACAAGCACAACAATTATCTATATATAATTCAAACTAACACAATATCACAACTCAAATCAAATAACCACAAGAATTTATCTAATAGCCTCCCAGTCACCTTTACAACTCAATCTCCAAATATAAAGGGACAAAACTCGATTAAATCTAAAAAAGCAACAACAAAATGAATAAGAAACCCATAATTCAACAGCCACAAAAGAAAGCAGAAAACGTATCTAGATCTTTTGTAGATGAGCAAAGCTAAACAACAATTAGAAAGGGATTAGTTACAACCTTTTAACAATATATTCCCATTTTGACAAAAATATAATACACATAATATTGAAAATGATATTTATCATTTATAAAACATATTTTTGGGGTAAAAATTGTACGGGTTGCCTAAAATAATAAATAAATAATATATACAATGTGTGTGCATATATATATATATATATATATATATATTGCACGAATATTATAATTATTCTATGTTATTATTTATTGTAATTTATTATATATAATATATGCCATACATTATATAGTACAATTAATAATGTATCATATGTTTATATATATATATATATATATATATATATATATATATTCCACTTAATAATATTTTTTCACACATTCTACTAATCAACTAAATAAAGTAAAAACTAATATATTATAAAACATATCCATATACCATACTTATAAATACCTTAGATGCATATTATACACTAATATATATGTGTGTATACACACACATATATCTATATATATACATATATGTACACATATATATATATATATTCATATATACATATATATACACACATATATATATATATACATATATACATTATATACATATATATACATTTATATATACATATATATATGTATGTATATATATACACACATATATACATGCATATATACATGTATATATACACATATATACATAGCTAATAGATTCATCATATATATATGACTATTTTATGACAACTAATAGAATATTCCTCTATATTTCAGACTTTGGATTCTTATCGCAATGTCATCTCTAATAAATGATGGTTGGTCAAACCGTTGCACTGTTTTATTGCTATCGTTGTACCAAGATGGCAAAACAGCCGTCGAGAATCACCATCGTTGTTGACACTTTCTTCTAGTGTTGAAATTACTTTAAGTGAGCATTTTGGAGAGTGTTATATATGTATTATCACTTTTTTCATCAAACAGTATCGATTGAAGCGCTAATTTTTCCATCAAACCTCAGTGTTTGTGTCCCCAAAATTATAGCTGTGATGACTAGGAATTTCATGTGCATCTGCACGAAAACGTTGTTGAGAAATATACTACCAGCGAGCAAAACCGAAACTCAACACAAATCACATTTAAACCTATGATCAAACCTATTTCAAAGGGTACCGATAAAAAATAGGAATGAACCCAGTACACCAAATAACATCACAACAATAAATAAAGACAAGCACAGAAAAAGAAACATGAGATACTAGGCTTTTTTAACATAAAAATTCTAAAATAGGAAAAACTACAAGATCTAATCTAATAAAACCTTTCACTATCAACAATAATAATCAAACAAAAAGTGCATTTTGAAAAATGTTACCAAAACTTTAATATAACACAATAGATGAATAATTCTTGCTAATAGGGTCACGTGGTACCAAATTTCATTTCAAGCACACTCCAAAGCACTTTCCAATCAAGGATCAAAAGCTTTGGAGTGGCAACAATGGTGTCCTGCTCGTGGCCTACTATTCTTCACGTTTTTCCTTTTCAACTCACTACCAAAATTAATTGTGTTGACTTCTTTGTATGTAGGTTTTCTTGTGGGCCTTTGTGCTTTGTGGGCTTTTGTCCAATCAAATGGGTTGGACTATTGGGCCCAAATACATCCCCCTAGTTCATTAGGGACAAACTTGCTTGATGACGGCAGAACAAGAATTTCTTTTTGGTAATACTTTAGTCATTGTTTTTAGAATCAGACTTGTCATCGAATCGGAAAAGTTATTAGTTTACGATTTAATAATCTAATCGTAATTAAACCGTAATCGTAATTGAATCGGTAATATTATAATTTAAAAATTAAAAATATAATTATTTTTTTAAAAAAATTAATCAATAATATAATGTAATTTAAATCTATAAAGATATAAATATTTAAATTCATGATTAAAAGTAATTATTATTAGTTTATATCTAACAATCTAACATATTAAAATAGTTTATTAAATTATATAATTTAATTTATCCCCCAAAAATTATAAAATTTGCCAATTTTTTTTTTAAGGAACCAATTCAATATTGGACTGGCCGGTTCACCGGTTGGACCGGCCGGTCCAACACGATTCTCTCAAAAATCACTAATTTTTGAGAGAATCGATCTAAAACCTCAGACCGAACCGACTGGAGGATCAGTCCACGGTCGAACCGGCCGGTCCGATCCGGTCCTCTCGTCACAACAATGACTTTAGTTACTATATTGGAATCATTACCACTCGTTTGCACCTTTTCAAGTGTTGACAATTTGGAATCCAAAACTCACTACAAGAAAATGATACTTTGACAATAAAACTTTTGTTAGGATTTTTTTTTTTGTTATTAAAAAAATCTTTTAGGGAGAATTTTTTTTTTTTAATGACAAAAAATATTTGTCGCTACTGATTCTAACATTCAATGACAAAAATTTTATTTCCTAACTAATGAATGAGCAACAACAAGAAAAATAATTAGCGAGAAAATTTTAAATTTGCTTACCACTGAAGTATAATCAGTAATGAAAATTCATTTTTTAAGAATATTAAATTTTATCACTATTGACTATATCCGACAAAATTTTTACTTCATAATTAATTCTTATCCTTTAATTTTTTTAGTGTTTTGAATAGAATCCAAAAATTCGTTACATTGATCCCTAAATTTTGTGTAATTGAAAAATGACCCCAAAAAAATGTCTCTAAATTTTTAAATATTTACAATATGACTCAAAAATTGTAAATTGATCCCAAGATTTTGTATAATTACATATATATATATATATATATATATATATATGTGTGTGTGTGTGTGTGTGTAACTTATGTGCAGAAGTGCGTGTGTAGATGGTGTGAGAAAGGCCATTATGTGAAAGAGTAGAGACGGATCTGATCATGGGAGATCAAGGGTGTTGTCCAACCTCCCAAAATTTTCAAAAACGTTATAATGTTATCATTTAAAATGTATAGGTTTTAAATATTTTACTTTTAAATCCTTTGTTATTAATTTCATCCTGTGAAAAAGATAATATTAAATAGCATTAACAAGTAGGTCGGGTCATGAAAAAAATTCCTAGCCCGCCATGAACCTAACCCGACTAGGCCCGTGAATTGCCCATGGATTGGCGGGCCGACCACCCAAAATTTAATTCTTTAATTTTATTTTTTCTTACATTTCCCCTTCAATGGCCATATTCACTTTTCCATCCAAAAACTCTATAAATATCTCAAATTCACCCCAAAATTTACTAAATACTCTCCTCAAACCTCAATTTTATCTAATAAATCTACCCCCAAAAAAAGTGTTAAAATAAAATTTCTTAGGTATATATTTTTAGAATTCTTCAAGTATCTTCTTCAAGTTTTAAAAGTTTACTAATTAGTAGTCAAGTATTGATATTTTATGATATTTTTATATTTAAATTTTAAACAATACAATACTTTTTAAGAGATTGAAATATCAAGTTTTTTTCTTATATAATTTTTATTTTATTAATTAATAAAATCAGAAACAATCTATATCGAATTCCCACCACTCCAATGGACTTTTTTTATAAATACAAATAATTATGTAATTTAAATTATAAAAAATTACAAAATTTAAAATTTTTATATAAAAAAAAAAAAGAGGTCCGCTGGATTGGCTGGCCCACCAGCCTTGTGATCCTACGGGCCTATTCATGCCGGTCCCAAGGCCATTGGCCTTGAGCTCGGCCCGCAAGTCCCAACGGCGGGCACACTTGCCATTGCACTGTCGGGGTTGAGGAGTGTGTTGTCAGTGCTGTTCACTGATGTCAAGGCCAAAAGTCGGGAAAGGAGAGGGGAAAAGAAGAAGGGAGGGTTGGGGGGGGGGGGAGGCGGGGGTGACAAGTGGAAATTAATCATTTTCTCTTATTTTAATTTTGCTGTTAAAACTTCTGTCTCTGCCAAACGTGTGACTTCTCGACCTTAAAGGTGGTAGTGGCCCAAATTTAGTTGATAAAAAATTATTAAATAATATAAAAGGATTGGGAAAAAATTAGATATAATATACTAATTATTTATAGTTGAAGAGTTGTTATGCCGTTTAAACCAATTGTTATACTAATTACTTTTAGTTTTTTAAAAATGTTATGCGGTTTAAATTTTCACGTAAAATTGGGTGCTAATGTATCCCACTCCCTTAGAAAATGAGACCGAGAGGGCTCCAATGACCCTTCTTTAAGACTCATACGGCGCGATTGATAATCCATAGCAATTTCATTTTCAGCCTTATACGGAAAAAAAATGGAAAAAAAAAAAGCATGTGAAACAGGTGACTTATTTGCAAAATTATATTTATATCATCTCCTAATCCAGGAATGAATTTTCTTCTTAATGAAAATGTTTATTATAAATACTCATCAGTCTTCTAAGCAGCTACCGTGTCTGCGAGGCCAAAGTAGAATTTTTTCAGCAAGAGTATCGTTATCTGAAGAAACAGAAGATTTGAAAGCCAACAAGAAAAATGCAAAAATGCAAACTGAGAGAGAAGATTTCAGAAATTTATTTCATCATCCCAGAGAGAATAATTGAATACAATGTCCTATCTCACCTTTATATATATACATCAGGAATGGCTATTTACAAATTACAAATCTAAATCTAATAATCAGAACAGAAAATTCAAATAAGAAGCTTGATCATCAAGCCATCCTCAATGCATAACCGTCTGCGCATGCTTGGTGTGAGCTGCTTCTGTTTCCCGCGCATGTGTGTAGCTATCCTAGCTGGCTCCAAGTCAGTTGATGTTGCTGATTGTGAAGTTGAGCTGGCAGCTGTTTCAACACCCCCCCTCAATCCAGAACGTTCAGAAGAAACAGCAAACAAGTTGATCACAGGCAGTGCTGATAAATTTTTGTAGAATTGTGCTGGGGGTAAAGCTTTGGTGAAAATGTCTGCTATCTGAGTTGATGAACGGACTGGCAGTGGTTTGATGAGACCTGCTGCATACCTGTCTCTAACATAATGGCAATCAATCTCCAAGTGTTTTGTTCTTTCATGAAAACTATTATTTTCTGTAATCTGTAGAGCCCCTTTGTTGTTGCAGAAGAGAGGAGTAGGCTGGTTGTGAATAATCTGCAATTCCTCAAGCAAATAAGTTAACCATTGTATCTCACATGTGACTTGTCTCATTGCTCGATATTCTTTTTCTGTTGAGCTGAGTGAGACAGTTGTTTGTTTCTTAGATTTCCAGGAGATTAATGACTCTCCAAAGAAAACACTAAAGCCAGTCACTGATTTTCTTGTTTGTTTGCATTCTCCCCAATCTGAATCACTATAAGCTATCATACATTTGTTAGGACTGGCAGAGAAAAATAGTCCTTGTCCAGGAGCACCTTTAAGATATCTTAATATCCTGTGAACAGCTTGCAAGTGGCTTGTTGTAGGATTTTCCAAAAACTGAGAAAGTTGCTGTACACTATAGGAAATATCTGGTCTAGTGGCTGTGAGGTATAATAATTTTCCTATGATCTGTCTGAAAACCTGGTTTGAAGATAAGGCCTCAAAATCAACTGTGTTCTTACCACTATATTCCATAGGAGTGGAGACTGGCTTACTTCCAAGAAATCCAAACTGTTCTAGCATCTCAAGGGTATATTTCCTTTGGCAGAGGGAAATCCCTACTTTTGACCTTGCTATTTCCATCCCCAAGAAATATTTTAATGTTCCTAAATCTTTGATGGTGAATTCTTGGTGCAATTGCTGCTTCACTTCACTAATGTCTAGAAGACTATTCCCTGCTACAAGCAGGTCATCTACATAAACTAGAAGAAGAGTAAAGTTGCCTTCATGAATCCTGATAAACAAACTAGGATCACTGTGTGCATTTCTGAAATTTTACTGGAGAAGAAATTGGCTTAATCTTTGATGCCATTGTCTGCTTGCCTGCTTTAGCCCATACAATGATTTTTGAAGTCTGCATACCTGGTTTGGTTGATGTGGCTTGAAACCTGGCGGTAACTCCATATAAACTTCTTCTATCAACTCACAATGCAAGAAGGCATTGTTAACATCTAATTGATGAAGAAACTAGCCTTCTTGGGCTGCTAATGCTAGAATAAGTCTGATGGTTGTCATCCGGACAACAGGAGAGAATGTCTCAAGAAAATCTATCCCTGCTTGTTGTGTATATCCTTTTGCTACCAACCTGGCCTTATACCTTTCTACACTGCCATCTGCCTTGTGTTTAATTTTGTACACCCATTTGCAACCAATTGCTCTTTTATTTGTAGGCAATGATACTAAAGACCAGGTGTGATTTTGCTCAGGAGCCAAGATTTCTGCCTTCATAGCTTTCTTCCACTCTTCTGACTGCAAAGCTTCCTGAAAGCTGGTTGGTTCTCTATGCAGTGTCATATTCATCACAAAGGATTTATGCTCAGGGTGTAAATAATGCAAAGTGTAAACAGAATGTATAGACATAATCACTAAGATATGTTGTTCTATGTCTTCCTCTAAGAGTCTTTCTTAGAGGAGAGTGAGATGGAGGCTATTGAGCTGGATTAGCTGGAAGTTCTCCTATATGAGGAGCTGTAGGTAAGGCTACAGGCATTTGGTTGTTTGGACAATCATTAAAGTATAAGAGGGTATTAGTATTTTGGCTATGTTGAGCTTCAGAATTGACCAAGTTAGTTCCAGTCTTGATCTTGAAAGGAAAAACAAACTCATGAAAGATGACATCTCTAGAGACAAAAATTATGTTGGATTTAAGGTCAAGAAGTGTATACGCCTTACTGGTAGGTGCAAAACCTAGATGCACAGAAGGTTTTCCTCTAGGATCAAATTTAGAGTGATCTGGCTCTAAGTTTGCTGCAAAACAAAGACAACCAAAAACTCTTAAATTGTCATGCTTAGGGGTTTTTGAGTACAAAAGTTCATAAGGACTTCTGTTTTGTAAGAGAGGTGTAGGAGTGATATTGATAAGGAATGTGGCATATTGAATACAGAAACCCCAGAGTGAGATAGGAGTATTAAACTGTAATTTTAATGTTCTTCCAACATTTAGAAGATGTTGGTGTTTTCTCTCTGCTATCCCATTTTGCTGTGGAGTGTAGGGGCAAGTTTTTTTATGTATGATACCTCTTGACTGATAGAAGTTGGGCATGTTGAACTCACTCCCATTGTCTGTTCTTATGACTTTGATTTTTTTGTTGAATTGAGTATCAACATAGGCATAGAAATCATGAATGAGTTGTTGTGTTTCCGCTTTTGTTTTCATAAGAAAGGTCCAGGTATATCTAGAGTAATCATCAACAATAGTCAAGAAATATTTTTGAGCATGAAGAGTGTTGTATCTATAAGGCCCCCAGATGTCAATGTGGATCAAATAAAAAAATTGCATTAGAGACTGAAAAACTGACAGGAAAACTTAGTCTATGCTGTTTGGCAATAGGACAGACAGTACAAGTGTTTTCATCAGAAGCTATTACAGTTGAAGTAGTATCCATTACATGTCTAAGCACTCTATTAGACACATGTCCAAGTCTGTAATGCCACAGTAGAGATTTAGGAAAAGCAGAAAAACAATGATGCTGAAGATTTGAAATGTCTGCAGATTTTGAAGGCTGTGAAATAGGAATTGTTGCAGATTTTGTCAAGTAGTAGATGCCATGATGAAGACTAGCTAATCCAATCATCTTCTGTCTGGTAGTGTCCTGAATAAGACAGAGATTAGATTGAAAAATCAAAATGCATTTTTTTTTTTTTTATCAATCAACTTAGAAATAGAAATAAGATTGAAGTGAAAGCTAGGAACCCGGAAAACATCTGTGAGGGTTAGGCCATCTAACAGTTTGATGGTTCCCTTGTGAGTGACTTTAACAGTCTATCCATTAGGCAGACTCACAGATGTATTGCTCACAGCAGTATGGGAATCAAAGAAATTAAGTGATGTACAAATATGATCAGATGCCCCTGAGTCTAAAATCCAATCCAGTGAATTAGGATTGCAAAAAAAACCTTTACCTTCCTCTCTGAAGCTAGCAGTGAGAACAGTGGCTTGATTAGCTACAGGGTCATTGGTTGCGGTTCCCAACTCAGGTCCTTTCTTCTGCAGCCATTCAACCAATTACTGATACTGCATTGCAGTTAATCCATAAACTCCATTTGCTGTCACATTATTATCCTGAGTTTTAGATTGTTGCATTCCCATTTCTGCAAAATTGACTGTTCCCTCATGTTGTAAACCAGCATTCCTCTTTCCTTATAGCCTACAGGATATCCATGTTTCTTATAGCATTTATCCACTGTGTGTCCATTCAAGCCACAATGTGTGCAATATAGCTGTTTTTTGTTAAACCTCCTGAATTGCCCTACTGCATTAGTGAATTGAGCAGGCTGAAAATGAGGACAATTACCACTAGACAGTAGATGTGTGTTCTGGGCAACAGGAACCACGTTTGATTCAACATTTGGATTCATGTTTCCAACTGACAAATTTTCATTCATTCTACTTCCTACTGTTAAAACAGAATGCTTTATAGGCGGAGTAAAATTGCCTGTATTTTTGTTTTCTGTTCCTCTTTCTGTTTTCAAAGCCATAGAGAAAACCTGGTTTATACTTGGTAATGGAATCATTAGCAGAATTTGTGATTTCAAAGTAGTATAGTTATCATTGAGGCCTTTCACAAATCTAATCACACAATCTCCTTCCACATATTTCCTAACATTACTTGTCTCAGCACAAGTGCAACAAGGAATAGGTCTCAAACTTAGCATTTCATCCCACAGTGATTTCAGTTTAGTGAAATATTGAGTGATAGAGGAACAACCTTATTTCAAACCATGAATTTCCTCCAGCAGATCAGATAACCTGAGCATATCCCCTTGATTGAACCTCTCATTCAGTTCCTTCCAAATGTCTACTGCAGTCTGGTTATACACCACGGATCTAGCTATTTCTGGAGTGCATGATTTCATTAGCCAAGCCATCACAAGGTTATTGCACTGTCTCCACGGTTCATGCATCCGATCTTCTACTGCTGGAATTGGATTCAATGGATCTATGAATTGTTCTTTGTGCTTGCAGGACAATGCTATTCGCATGGAACGACTCCATGTTTGATAGTTATTTCCATCTAATGGTGGTGTAACCAGAACAAGAGATGGACAATCACTGGGATGGATGTAATATGGATTGGGAGCAACATATTCTGCAGTTGCAGGGATGAAATTCGCCATAGTATTTATGAAAATCAAGGAAAAAGGGACTTCTATGAGTCAATTTGAGCCCAGATCAACCTGGAAGCTCTGACACCATGAAGAAACAGAAGACTTGAAAGCCAAAAAGAAAAATGCAAACTGAGAGAGAAGATTTCAGAAATTTATTTCATCGTCCGAGAGAGAATAATTGAATACAATGTCCTATCTCACCTATATATATATATACATCAGAAATGGCTATTTACAAATTACAAATCTAAATCTAATAATCAGAACAGAAAATTCAAATAAGAAGCTTGATCATCAAGCCATCCTCAATGCATAACCGTCTGCAGAATGCTTGGTGTGAGCTGCTTCTGTTTCCCGCGCATGTGTGTAGCTATCCTAGCTGGCTCCAAGTCAGTTGATGTTGCTGATTGTGAAGTTAAGCTGGCAGCTGTTTCAACATTATCCTCCTCTGTTTCTTCTTACTTTCAGTTCAGATCATTCCTCCAGCCACATCCCCAACGACGTCCTCCGCATCTTGTGAGTTCTATATGCACACATCTTTCTTCACTCTTTAGGTTCGTGTTTTTGTAGATGCAGGAGGGCGGAGATACGGAACTCATGGACCTGTAACCGGTGCTGGTGGCAAATGTCGAGGCTGTTGGCCACCGCGCCGTGGTGTTGTTAATGGATTGGTACCCTAGAGAATAGGGCAAAGCATTAGGGAAATTCAGTTTCTTGTTTTAGATTTTTCGCATTTCCGATCCACTTTGAGATTCTCTCGGAGGGAATCAAGTTTCTCCTTGTGCTGTGTTTTGATTGTGAATTTGAATGCGGCAGATCTTCTAAATTTGGTGCACTAGTTGAGAAAATTAAAGTTATTGTATTGAAAAATATGAATTTTCTGGTTTTTTTTTTTATGTTGCCATTCTTAGTCAAAAACACTAGTTGCTATTTTATGAAATCAATAATATATTTATTATTTTTAATTATATTCTTATTACTTCACTAAATTGTACTATTAATTAAAATGTTCGGATATAAATTTACAATTTCGCTTGAAGGTAGTTCAGTCTGTTTTTTAATAAATAAGTAAAACTTTTCTAAATTGTGTTATATATATAATATTAATAGATATTATGAAACTGAATGAATAGTTTGCTTATGTTGTGATCTTTCAAATTGATATATTCAACAGACAATTCACCAGACATTGATTTTTGTGAAGATTTTTGTTTTGTCGTCTAATAAGCGAAGTTTCCTACCAATTGCGTCGTTTTCTATTTAGTCAACTAAGCTCTATTAGATAATGACTTATTCAACGCCAACATTCATGAGTTTTCCTCCTTAGTTCATAATTTCCTTGCATAATAAATACTCCGGCTTCCAATTGGTTCTTTATAATTTCGATACGAATTGGTAATGTAAAATGTTACTTATGTACCAAATCTCAGCCATTGAGCAGATTTAGTATAGAAGAATTTGATTTCCGTGACAGCAATGGAGATGGTGAAGATTGAGAAAGAATGAAGGGAAGAACAAATCCTACAAGTTCAACTAGATGTTGGACTCTAAAACAATTTTGATATTGCAAAATAGAAAAAATAATTCGAAGATGGTATTAAATCAAAAATAAAAAGCAAAAAGGCAAAATGTACACCCCTCCAATTTAAATTCACATTTTTATCTATTAATATTAAAAAGTATCCTCCCTTATTATTACTTCCAATCAATTACGTTTCTATTTTTTTGGATTAATAATAAATAATTAATGGGAGTTGAAATGTTATTAATTATATATTTTTTTATTAAGATGTCTCCTCAATTGTCGCTATTTTTTTCTTTTAATATTTGATATAAATGCTCTATCTTATCAATATTTTATTCTATTAGTAAAATACATAAGTTTAAGAATAAATAAATCAATAATGGTTTTTTAGTCAAATGGAATCATACATTACAAGTCTTTTTTTTTAAAAAAATTAATTCATACATAATTTTATGTACTTAATTAGTTTGATATTTATTCAAAAGATATAGTTTTTTTTTTTAAAGTAGAAAACAAAAGAATAATAAAATCAGATTTTAAAATTAGAAAGAAAGAATGACACTTTTATCTAATTAACAAATATTAGTAGATAGGGATGTGAATTTATGCTGAAAGGGTGTAGATTTCGCTCCATCCAATAAAAAAAAAGAATAAAAAAACTAAAATAATATTTGGATACAACAATTGCCCTATATATTTAAGAAAAATATTATAGCTTTGTTTCAAATTTCAACTATATTTTTATCTTATTTTCCTCAAATTAGTATTTTTAGGTTTTTTTAGGGAACCATATCGGGGAAGAGTAAAGATATAGATACTCATCCAATAAGATTTTTACTCTAATAAAGAAATTTAACCGCCTATGCAACTGGCTCAGTATCTTAGTATCAGTCGAATGTCAAATTCAATTGTGACTGGCCAATGGGCAGAATGGCTCCCTTTTTGTCCCAATGTGATATCGTGAAAGATGATCTGCGGATGCCCACTTGCAAGCGAATATGTCGAAAACCGGAATGGTTATCCTCCTCCTAGTTCTACGGGACTTGCAAGCACTTTCCAATATTGGATGCATAAAAAGTTTGAAGTTATTTTTTTAATTACTTATGCACATTACTATTTCTTGTTAAACAAAAATAACAATTGGACAAAATATATTTTCTTTCTTGGTTTTATTTGTCGACATAACACTACAAGAAAAATGCACTTTAGCGACGGAAATTAGCGACGGTTATTACTATCGCTAATTTGCGACGGAATAGCGACGACAAACAAAAAATTTTAATTTTAATTTATTTTTTAAAAATTTGTCAGAAGCTATAGCTAATCCTTTACTAATTAGCGAGGGATTAACTAGTCTCTCACTAATTAGCGAGGGATTAGCTACGGTAAATGAAATTAACATTAATACTAATTAATTGTTCAAATGCCGTAGCTAATCCCTCGCTGATTAGCAAAGGATTAGCTACAGATTCTTGTCCCTCGCTAATTAGCAAGGGATTAGCTACGGCATACGTAATTAGAACTTACACTAAATTAATTGAAAATGCCGTAGCTAATCCCTTGCTAATTAGCGAGGGATTAGCTACGGTATTGTAATTAACACTAATACTAATCAATGCCGTAGCTAATCCCTCGCTAATTAGCAAGGGATTAGCTACAGCTTATTGTCCCTTGCTAATTAGCAAGGGATTAGCTACGGCTTCAGAATTCCTCGCTAATCCGTCGCAAATCCCTCGTTAATCCGTTGCTAATTTACAAAAAAAAATACTATATAATTAATATAAAGAACAAAAAATCACAAGAATATCAATAGCCTAGTGGTGGAGCACGTGCTCCCCCACAACAAGGACGCGGGTTCGAGCCTCGTGTCCGATATAATCTCAAAAAATTATCTGGCGGGTCCGGTCAGTGGTCGGACCGAACCGGTTATGCCGGGTCTTGACTAATTAATTTTTTTTTAAATAAAATTCGTTGGCCGTCGCTAATCCGTCACTAAATTTGGCCGTCGCTAATCCGTCGCTAAATTTAGCGACGGATTAGCGACAATCTTAATTGCAAATTTAATTATAAATATCATTACTTAATATCCGTCGCTAATCCATCGCTATTAGCGACAAATTTTTGGTCCATTGCTATTTGAGACGCCAGTCTTAGTGAGGGTAAAAATCCGTCGCTAAACTCAATTAGCGACGGATTAGTGACGGATTTGACCGTCGCTAAATTGTTATTTTCTTGTAGTGTAAGGTTATTAAAATGTGATGCATGGAAGAGAATACTATTAGAATGTATACTCTTTTAGATTAGGTTTCTGATGTAATTTTGACTTCTATTAATAAAAGTATTTTTCTCAAAATTTGTTTGTGAAATTTTTTTTATATTTGTGCACGATTTTATTGGAAGAGACCCATTGTATTTAAATAAATAGTTGATATAAATGGAGGTCTTTCACAGTAAGGTATAAACTATGGGATACTTGACACATAAACTATCATTCTTAACTGGATGATGAGAATGAGAATCTCATCATGACAAGGTTATTGTGTTATGAATTATTAATAGGTAGTCTTCTTATTTCATAACACAAGCATAGTTCGAATACGTAGAACAAGACCTGTAGTGGTGGTTTTTGAAAGTACTATGTGATGAAAACCTAGACTACTACTGCAACAACGTGGACTTGTACTCTACAGCTTAAGTATAAGTTGATGGTTTGACGAAGTTAGAAGCGTATGCTTTGATATACAATAGTTGAAGTTATTTAAAAGGATCAATATACCTATATATTGGGTATATGTAACTAATTAGTCAAGACAAACTTCAACAAGATAGTGTCTACACTATATCACCCCTTGTGATTGTCCGAATAATCTAATTATCTAGGGCCCTAGAGAACATGACTTGGATATTAACTTTACGATAACTCTCTTGGAAAGTGGAAATATTCCAAGAAGTCGTGAATCATTAGACTAGAAGTTTAAAGACGGTAAATGCCTTTTAGACAGGTGTTAGTACACTCTTTTCTTTCTAAATGTACGGTGATTTGCAGAGGAATATTTTAGTCATTTTACCTAAAGGTCAAAGACATAGCTAACACATCATTGTCCTTGGGGTCAATATTTTTGTATGGTGATATTAAAAAATATTTAAAATAAAAAATACAGCTATTTATATAGCAACGGTATTTTGGTCATTTTAGTAGCCAAGGCGATGTGTCTTTTTGGTCCTCGGAATAACCCGAAAGTTCTAATTATTTTAGGTTGAGGAAATCGTTGCAATAAAAAGTATTTTATTTTATTCAGGAACTCTAATTTATTTTTAGACTAGAATAAAATAAAAGAACGAGAGAAATTAATTTTATTATATAGTTTAATTGGTTAATTAATTATTAGGGCCTAAGCCCAGATTAAAGAATTAAAAAAATTAACCTAGGCTTGAACTTGTTAATAAAAGGCTTAAATAATTATTTAGTTCATTTGAACTCATTAATTATTTGTTGAGTTATTTTAATAGGCCCAAAAAATAAATAATTAATTGTTATTATCTTTGGGCTCATTAGGTCCAAGGAAAATAAGAAATTATTTTTTGTCTAATAGCCTAGATTGAAGGGTTATTCTGATTCAATGAACAGAAGAGTTAAGGTTTAACCAAACCTCTTATGTTGATAACATTCGAGAGTTTTGAAATAGCAAAACCCCAGTGTTTTGGTTATCTGAGATTGTGATTAGTCGTGGGTATTTTTTTTTTTCACGTTAAACATGGAAAACACAAAATTCTTTTTCCCCTGTTAACCTTTCTCTCTCATTCATCTTTTTCTTTGTGTCTTCTTCTTGATTTTGCTAAATCAATAGCAATGGCTCAAGAGGAATTTCTCCTCACCTAAGTTGTTTCACCAACTAGATTGGGCGGTGGAATATTTTGAGAACCAAAGGACTTTGGGTTCATGCTACGGAGAAGTAAGAGATTGACGGGTCATCAACTGGAAGTTTTAACAAGTAAGGGAGATGTGACTATCATTCCATCATCTTCCTCACAGCCAAACAAAGCAACGTCTAGAAGAGGTATTCATTTTTTATTTTTTTTATTTTTGGCCTTCTGCTGTTGTGTAATGTTATTCTTGGGCTTTATTTGTTGTGTGCATGGCTTCTATTTTGTTTTTAAAGCATCATGTGGTACCAGAGCGTGATGCTTTGAATGGCGTAGGATTAATGCATACTAGATAATAAAATTAGCAAGACTAATTTGATGAATATAATGAGATCCTTCGCTATTTTGGAATGGGTAGATCACTTGTACACCTCACCATTAAGGTATAGGAGGCTTTGTAAGAATTTTATTATGCTTTGTTAAGCTTTTGTGTAAACCCGATTTGAAAGAGTATAGCTGGATGTCAGGTTTTTTGTTGAAAAAAAATGTAACAAGAGGCTGCCTACAATGATCGCGAAGGAAGTTACAGAGCCCAGAAAAGATCGCAAAAGAAATCTGAAGAGGAAAAAAAAAATTATCACGAAGAAGACGAAGAGCCAATCCGAGCCGCCTAGCGGAGCCACGGCTCAGCCATGGTTGGAGTCGAGACAACACCTGGGCTAGTGCGCCTCGGCTCAGGCACTGTTCGCCCAAGATGCAGAGTGCGTACTGGGCAGGATGCTTCTTGGGTCAGGACGCGGGCGGGCAGGGTCGTGGGCCATAGCCTATGGGTCTTCTCATGGACCATGATTTAGTGTGGCGAGTGTACTAGACCAAGATTTTTTTTTTTAGATCCTATAGCATGCAAAATTATTATTTTTGCACTATTTAATATTCTTTGAATATTTTGCATGAAAAATAATAGTAAAGAATTTTTGGATTAAACAAGTTCATTAATTAATTTAATTTTATTATTTGGGCACTTAGGATTAAAAATATGAAAATGTCTACAGTTTTCTAGCATGCCAATTATTTTATGTGCTATGTGCACGTTTTCTCAAAGACCAAAGTCTTTGGGAAATTTTATTTGACTAGGAAAATATTTTTCTTCAGTTAAATGGTTATTTTAACTTGAATAAAAATTAATCCTTCGTCATTTTCTTAAAAGTTTTTTATTCTTGACATAGAAAATATTTTGAATTTAGAAATTTTTGTAAGTTAAAATGAAAAGCCATTTTAATTTATTTTAGCAAAGGAAAAACTATTTTTGTCAAATAAAACCTAGAGATCAAAATCTTGAGGAATTTTAAATGGAAAATTTTTTGAAACTATTAAGTTTATAACTTAAATAAAATTAATCCACGAGGAAAAATTTCTCAACGGGTAGAAACCTTGACATAGACATTTTTATGGTTTTAGATATTTTATTTTAGTTTAAAAGAGAACTTAATTGAAAATTTTCAAATGATATTTTTCTAAGAAAATCCTTATTTAAAAGATTAAGTGGGACAGGGATTCTAATGGCCCCACGGCTTCCATCACAATCCTCATTAGAGATCGTTGGTTTTCTCGCGTCACCCTAGTAGTGAATCCGTATAAGGGGGAGATACCACAAGAATCTAGAACTAAAAGAATGTTGTAATTAATAACCCAGGAAACGTAATATGGTTGGCCAGCCCACATTGGAGGTTATAGTGTGAGGTATGTCATAGAAGATGAGAAGAAACGGCCATTCCCTCGATGGAGTTATGTTCTAGATCATTACCTAGAAGGAAAATTAATTTGCGATGGTTAATACACTTAACTTAGAAAATAGTTAATCTTCTCAAGAAGTTATGCCAGTTTACCCAAGAGCCAAATTAATCATGTTAAAGATAATAATAAAGAGGTTAGTTATTATCGAGTTTAATATGACGATAAAGTGCACAAAATTATTTTCATTTTACAATACTGAAAATTTCTTTTATTTTTCAAAATTTGACAAATGGTTGGTGGAGGTTCTTTCGGTCCCTTAATCGTTATTCTTTGCAAAAATAAGCTAACGGGTCCAAACTATGTGGACTATAAAAGAAACCTGGACATAATACTTACAGCCGAGGAGTAAAAGTATGTCCTTTACGAGACCTAACCAGTAATCGGGGAAGGTTCCACCGCTGAGAAGCATGAGGCTGAAAAAGCATAGAAGAAGGCTGACAAGATAGCTCGATGCTATATGTTAGCCTCCATGTCAAATGTACTCTAATCTAAATATGAACACATGGCAACTGCATGTGACATAAGCACATCACTAGCCATAATGTTCTCGGATAAGAGCAGGCCTACAAGACAGGAGGCTCTTCGAACAATTATAAATATCAAGATGGCTGATGGAGCATCAATTAGAGAGCATATGCTCAAGATGATTGCTGCTTCTGAGGAAGCAAAAGTCTTAGGGGCTGTCATTGACCCCGTGAGCCAAATGGACATGTTTCTTGAATCTATGTTGGGCTCCTTCACTCAGTTTAAGTTGAATTAAAACATAAATAATTTAAACATAAGTTTAACGGAGTTGATGAAGGAGCTCCAGGTGATTGAGTAGGTCGTGAAGCCACATGCTAGAGCTATGATGGCCTCTTCTTCAAGAACTGGGCCTAAGCCCAGAAAGTTCAAGAAGAAGATGGGAAATGAAGTGCACTAGCCCAAGTCTAAGCCTAAAGACAAATTCAAGGGCAAATGCTTTAAATGTGGGAAGAATTGACACTAGAAAAAAGAAGTATTTAGATCTTTAGGCCAAGAAAACCCCACATGTAATGTTTTCTATTTAAATTTTATATCAATGGTTGGATCAACTTCTACATGGATTGTTGATTCAGGAGCCACCTATCATATCTGTAACTCCTTACAGGGGTTTAGGAAGATTAGAAGACTCTAGAAGGGCGAACATAGTCTACGTGTGAGAAATGGAGCATAAGTTTGGGCCATTGCAGCGGGAGAACTGTAACTTACTTTTGATTGTAATAGAATAATAGTTTTGAATGATGTTTTGTTTGTTCTTGGTTTTAGACATAATTTTGTTTCAGTTGCAAAAATAATAAATCAAAGATATTCTATTTCTTTCCATTCTAGTATTACTATTAATAGAAATAGAAAAGTTATATATATTAGGCACATGTATGAAAATCTATTCTTTATTAATCCTATTAACAATCAATTAAATAACGGTCAATCTGAACCTTTAAATAGGAAGAGAAAGACTAATGTCAATATCAATGACTTATATCTTTGGCATCTAAGGTTGGGTTACATTAACTCAACCAGGATTCAGAGATTAACCCATGATGGGCCTTTAGGGTCATTGAGATTGAAAAGTTAGCTTTAGTGTGAATCCTATCTTATGGGAAAAATAACAAAAAATTCCTTTACCTAAAAGGTGGATTGAGCCAAAGAAGCATTGAGTCTTATTCACACTGATGTGTGTGGTCTTTTATCTATACCAACAAGAGGAGGGTTAAACTACTTCATCACTTTCACAGATGATTGTACAAGATATGGTTATGTTTATCTGATGAGATGCAAGTCTAACTCTTTTGATAAATTCAAAGAGTTTAAGGATGAGGTAATGTGTCAAACAGATAAACTAATCAAAACTTTACGATCGGATTGTGCTGGAGAATACCTCCTTGGTGAATTATAGATTAGACTAAACTGATTCTTGGTAGTTGGAAAGATTGGATAGTGTAATTTACCTCTAGATTTTGTAATAAAAGTTGTCTATAACCTTACTAGTTAGGCAAAATCTCAATGTAATTTTGGCTTTCCTCACTTTTCTCACCATATAGAAATTTTCAGAAATTTGCAATGTTGATTCTCAATTGTACTTTCGACTAATATTCAAAACAAAATCTCCCCCCCCTTTTGGGCTTAGACATGTTTATAGTTTATAGACGAGTCTCTAGTCATCAACAATGAACAACTATTTGAATTGTTGCAATATTATTTTTGAAGAACATCTAAACTACAAAATTAATAACCTGATCTGCTTGGACTAAATTCAATTATAATTTATTTACGTTGGCTTTATTTTTTTATTAAAATAATTAAAAAATTATTCATTTGAAAATAATTGCCATCTATTTTTTTTTATTTTTTAGATTTTTGTGCTACGGTGGAAAATTCTCGCTGATCAAAATAGATCACATTAGATAAATAAGATCTTATTTTGAAAAGTCAAATTATAAGTTTAACTTCATATACTATACTTCTTTCCCTTCAATTTTATTTGAAAACCCATCTTGGGATTCTGTGTAGGTAATTTTCCCCCCTACTTTTTACCATTTCTCCCTTGGGATGTTTTTGTTTAGTTATTATGTGATAGTCATTTGTCCTGTAACTTGCTGGGAAAATTTGTTATGTATGTGTTATTTCTTCAAACAGTATTATTTAGCCTTTTTTTTCCCTTCTCTAGAAATTCTTCTCTATTAATAAGTATCAAATATCTACTACGGTATTTTAAATTGCATGTCAAATACTCTTAGGAGTTCTAGCATCTTAAAAATGTTGTATTAATTTACATTTTTTTTTCAATTTCTTTTCACTAGACTAATTAGGATTGTTCAAATTGATCTTCTACCATTTGATTTAGATTTTTAGTTTCATAGGTATGGATAAGGGTTCGATGAAACTTTCAAGGAATACCACTAAATCTGAAAATAGAGTTGAAAGGTTTTTAAAGTTTGCAATGAACAATGCAAGTTTAAATAGAATGATGTTGTGCCCATGTTTGAGATGTGGAAATAGAGTACCGAGAAAAAAAATGGAGGCAAGGGACCATTTGATTGTTACGGGGTTTATTAAGGGGTATACTCAGTGGATAGCATATGGAGAAATCTTTACTTCTAGTTTATATACATCTCATTCAACTCACACTGCGGATAATGTAGTTAATATGCCTAATGACATGTAAACAATGTTGCATGATGCTTTTGGACTTCCATCTAGTGGAAATATAGATGAAAAAAGTAATATGCCATCCCCACATGTTGAAAAATTTTACAAACTTATTAATGACTCTCAACAAGAATTATATCCAGGTTATAAGAAATTCTCCAAACTTGCATGCATCATTTGATTACTTCATCTCAAGTGCGCAAGGAAGTGATCAAACAAGCATTTTGATATGCTACTTGATTTGTTGAGAGAAGCATTTCCCGAGGGTGCAGAACTTCCTAAATCTTTTTATGAAGCTGAAAAATTAATGAAATAACTGGGCTTAGGAAATGAAAAAATAGATGCTTGTCCTAATGATTGTACATTGTACTGGGGGAATAAGAAAGGGTGGAAGGAGTGTGAAACATATAAAGAGTCTAGGTGGGTCAGTTTTGAAAATTATGCAACGGGTGAGAAGAGGAAGATTTCAAAAGAAATTTTTATGGCATTTTCCTTTGAAACCTCGATTGCAATGTCTATTCATGTCAACTAAGACTCTAGCTTCTTTGAATGGCATGCAAAAGGTCGCACAGATGATGGTTGTATGACGCATCCTCTTGATTTACCTTCTTGGAAAGCTTTTGACACTTTGAATTCAAAATTTTTCAAAAGATACCCATAATGTGAGATTAGGATTAGCATCTGATGGTTTTAATCCATTTAAACATATGAATGTTTCTCATAGTACTTGGCCTGTAATACTAATGCCTTACAACTAACCCCATTGTTGTGTATGAACGAACTATATTTCATATTGTCAATACTGATATCTAGTCCATTTGCTCTTGGTAACAATGTTGATGTTTATTTACAACCTCTAATTGTGGAATTGAATGAGTTATGGGACATAGGTATGCCAACTTTTAATGCATCTTCTAACAAGAATTTTCACTATGTGCGGCATTATTGTGGATAATTAGTAATTTTTTGGGTTATGCAAATTTATCTTGGTGGAGTAATAAAGGGAAGCTAGCTTGTCTTGTTTGTCATAAGAAAATAAAATCACAGTGGTTGAAGAATGGTGGCAAACATTGCTATATGGGGCATCGTAGATTTTTGTTTTCTAATCATCATTTTAGAAAGGATGCACAATCATTTGATGGTTAGCAAGAACATGGAAGACCACCGCCTAAATTAAATAGAGATATGATATTGAATGAGTTAGAGGGAATACAAATAAAATTTGGAAGGACGGTCAATAATAGCAAACAATTGCCCTATAATTGGAAAGAACAAAGTATCTTCTTTGAGTTACCGTATTGGAAAGATAATTTGATGCGTTATAATCTTGATGTGATGCATATTAAGATGAATGTTTCTGAATCTATATGTGCTATATTCTTAGAGATAGATAAGAAAAGAGACCTTAAGTTACGTCTTGACTTAAAGAATATGGGTATTCAGTCGGATCTTTATCTTTTTAAGAGGGATAATGGTAAAGTTTATTACCACCGGTTTCATTTGTTCTAAGTAAGAAGGAGAAAGTGACATTTTGCATGACTATAAAAGGTGTTAAAAATGCCCGATGGATATGCTACAATCTTGTCTAGGTGTGTTCAACTTAATTTGCCTAAGCTTTTTGGACTAAAAAGTCATGACCATTATATTTTGATGCAACAATTGTTGCTAATAGCTCTAAGAAGAGTTTTACCTAAGTTTGTTCACTATCCCTTGATAAAACTCAATAGATATTTTAGAAAGTTGTGCTCTAATGACATTCATCCAAATGATGTGTTTTAATTAGAGAAAGATATTGTAGTTATCCTTTGTGAATTAGAGTGGGTCTTCCCTCCATCATTGTCCAGTATCATGATGCATCTAACTTTCCATTTAGCTAATGAAGTTAGGATAGCTGCGCTGGTTTATTATCGTTGGATGTATCCTATAGAAAGGTATGTGTTTCTGTCATTTCTTATGATATTTAGACTATTCTTGAGTGCAATTTTAAAATTGGACATCAATGGCATTTAAACTAATGTGTGAAAGTTCAAGTTAAATAGATATTTGAGCACATTAAAGTCCTATATTCATAATAGGAGTTGCCCAAAAGGTTGTATTGCTGAAAGGTACCTGGCTGAGGAATGTTTGACATTTTGCTCATTATATCTTGCTAACTATGTTGAGATAATATTCAACAGAACAAGTAGGAATGAGGATCATGAAACTAATTCCTACACTGGGTTAGAGATTTTTCAACCACTAGACGTCCACTTGGAAAAGGAGTACCCACAAAATTTGATGAGGAAATATTGAAGAAAACCCATCCATATGTGTTGTTTAATTCTGACTCTGTAAAACCTTTAATAGAGTAAATAGAAGATAAAGGACTTGTATTCTTCATTACATTAGTACCTATGAAGCCAACCAAATTAATGCATAGTATTTTTTTTGTAGCCAACATCATCGACTAGTGGAGCAAAGTCATCATCGTGCAAGTTTGCATGAAATTCAGTGCATCCATAGTATAGTCTTTGCGAACTGATTTTGCAATTATGTAAGTTTCATCTGAATTTTCATGCTTCGTTTATATTTTAATGATGCTTTTGACTCTTGTCAATTTCCCAGGTGAAGGCATTATAACCAAATGAAGATGATATAGTTTCGAAGGATTTGTAGCATCTAACTAAAGGACCAAATTAGTTGGACTTCAATACGATAGCTTCATAGTGAATGGCTTTCAGTTTCATACGAGATAAGTTAAACGTAAAAGGAAAACTCAAAATAGTGGCATGTCTGTTAATGTAACAACAACTAGTTTCTCAAGTGTTAGGGACCAAAATTCGATTTCTGGTGATATGTCTTATTATGGGATTTTAACCAATGTGATTGAGCTTGATTATATAGATGGTCGTAGAGTTGTGTTGTTCAAATGTGATTGAGTATCAACGAGAAAAGGTTGGAACAAGATGTCGAGGACTTTACAATTGCTAATTTCACTAATATGAGGCCCCATTCTGAGCCTTTTGTTCTAGCTTCTCAAGTAACATAAGTCTTTTACATTGACGACCTGACTAAAAATAATTGGCAAATCGTTATAGGCATAACCCCAAGGCTTATATATAATATGGGGTCCCTAGTTGATGTTGAGATGCATTTGCAAAGCTAAACTTGCAATATTCAAGTGGATTTTGATGGTGAGAAGGTCAACTAGGTTTGTGAAGGGGTTGATGGAGTTGAAGTTGATCTTGCGTCTACTTAAGAAGAACCTTATTTGCATAGTTACATTAGTTTTCTCTATTTTTTGTTCCAAATATTTGTAATTTGGAAGCTCAACACTTTAACATTTTGGATATTTATTTGTATTTTGGAAAATGGAATGAAATGGTTGACTATTACATATTTTGTACAAATAGCTGAACAATCCTTACAACTCGATTTCCTATTGTTAACATATTCTCCAATCAGAATTCTCATATTGAATAATCTCGACATCCAGGTGACTATGTTGTGACTTCTGAACATGTTTTGCAAGTCTCTGCACATATTTCACAAATATTCTGAGCTTTACACAAATATTGACATAACCTTTGGATTGTTTATACTATATGTTCTTTTGTGAAAATTCTTTTTCATGGCATAATTTTTTAAAAATACTCATTCTCAAATAGATTATACCTTTAGTTGCTCAATCTATTTATTAATGCATTTTAACTAGGGCAATATTGTATGGGCCATTTGCTAATGCTTCTAAGTTGAAATATGTATTTGTGAGAAAAAGCAACACTTTTCTTAGTATTAGTCCATTATTAATTTTCTCACGTAAAATTCTTGACATTAAAAATGGAAATGATCCTATTTGTCTGAAATATTATTAATGACCAATCTATGCAAATCTAGTGCAATTATTTAGTATTTATATGTTGGATCTGAGGGTTCCTATTCAGCTGTGAGATGTTGTGCTTTTCAAAAAGGGAAAAATAAAAAAAGATGGGCAAGCTTAGTTGTATAATTTTAACTCATAGTTGGAGAAACCTAGTGTTAAGGATATGCCCTAGAGTCAATTTGTACTTATACTATTGTTGTTATGTATTATGTAACAATACGAGACATTTTTTTTTCCATAAATAGTGCATTTAGTTTTGTGGTAATCAAGTACATGACTTGATAGTAAAACCTTACAATCAATACAATGACTATTCTTAAACTGTCCCTAATCGATTATTATTAGTAGAACAATAATAAATTAAGATTAGTATGTTTATGACTTGATGACTATGTTTTATTGGTCATGAATATATGTGATATTAAGTCAAAACATAAATAAATATTAGAGAACATTGTATTGGACATGACTTACTGTGAGAGTACTGCATGGAACTTGCCATAAGTACTTTCTGGCCATAATGATATTAAAAGTCATTCGATCTGAATTCATCATAGTTTCCTACTTGATAAATTCTATATTTTAACGTTGTCTAAAGTTGTCTTTAATCAGATAATAAATTAGACCACTGTTAGATATAAAATAAAATAGAGAGAGAAATATGATTGATAGTGAAAGAATTTGTCCCTCTTAATTATGGGAGAGATATCCATGGGCCACTTGATAAATTAAACTGTTAAAATGCATTGTCATGCTCAAATATATCAATTTGAGATATTAATATCATTTGTTTGAACAGTCTACTATGAGATCAAGAAATAATTGATTAAACTTAATAAGGATGACATACTTTGTGCCTTATACTTAATATGGATATCGTGTGACAAAAGAACTAAATATAAAGTTATGGCTTAGTTTAAAGAGATCACTGATTTTCATTTAACTTGGATAGTTACAACGTTTTGCTAGAAACTGCTTATAACTTGTGGGCAATTTAAATGTGATTTGGACACACTGCCAGTGTTAAATGAACCTATAAGGTTACACAATAAGCAAAATCGTTAGGTTATTTTTCTAGTAACTAGGTTTGATGAATCTGAAAATATGTCTAAGTTAATCGAACTTAGAAAATTGACTAGATACAATAAATCTAGAAATATGTCCACATTCGATGTATCTAGATGATGTTCAGATTGTAAGAATCTGATTCGGTAAATTAATTAGTTAAATTATTGAGATAATGGCAGAATCTTATCATATCAATTTTAATTTAATTTGAATTTAAATTAAAATATGATAAGATATTGTCAGAGTTGGACTCCAAGAGGTTCGGGTGGTTTTAAAAGGAAACCCTAGCCGTCTTCTCAAAAGTGCTCTCTGTTAAGAAAAAAAAAATATTCGTGCCGCCATTCACTAGAAAAATTTAAACCTCTCAAACCCTAAGCGCTAGCACTCCCGGGGTAACAAGTTGGTTCACCGTGTGTATCTGATAGAGGGTGTTCGCACATTGTAGCATCTGGTGATCGTTCGAGTTGCAAGTATGACAGAAAACCAGAATCCAAAGATCTTGATTACGCCGAACAGAGGTAATTTTGTAATTCATAGATCGTCTTATTCGTTTAGCTTGGGTCATCGAAAGGGATTCGTGGATGTTTTTCGCATTTAGAAGTCCACGGATCCTAACAGTAGTATAAAGCAACTTGCTAAACGGTTAGATTAATTCATCTGTATTAATCGTATTGTTGAATATATGTATGATATATATGTGAATTTAAACGGTGTATATCAGCATGTTCACATTATTATAATTTTAGAATACTTAGCATGCGAACTGCCAAAATTAGGTTTAATCTGTGCTTCTTAATTATCTGATCAGACCAGATTATTTGCAGATTGTCTGTAAACTGATCTGTTTTAATATGATATGGTATCGTAAGCATGCTATCCGTCATTCTATGTTCCACATTATTTGTATTAATCGGCCATGATAATTTATTTTCTGTATGAATATGGTAAAAAGGGCATGCAAATTGTCTGTAATATGAAAATTCACGGCGATGGTTACTAAGGGGTCCGCCAGGGGCACTGCCTCTTGAAACCCTAACTAACTATTCATTGTGTGTTATTCGTTAGTGTATTTTGATTGTAGCTTTGGATTATTCTGAATAGTGCATAGCATGGCCCGTTTTACCCCAATGTGATTGGCAGGTTTTATTCTGGTTGTTTTGAGTTGTAATTTTTAAATACGGCCTGCGTGTCATTTTTCATTGTTGTAAAATTGTATTGCCTTCCTAGAATATGAATTATTTTAATTTTACTATCTAATGTAAAAGAAGAAGGCAGCCTACATTTACAACCAAGGAGGAGTATGCTCAAGGCATTAGAGAATGCTTAAGGAGTTCATCTATCTAGATTGGCCACCTTGATCTTCACTTTGCTCATGATGATCAATATAGGTTATGGGCCGTACTATGTCACTTTTATTTATGTCTTGCATGCATATTTGATATGTTTATTCGATGCTTACTACAATCAAAATTTTATTTTTAATACAAAAAAGTTTTAAATGCCTTCCAAAATCAAACACTTGTTATTACATAGATCATCATATGGTCATTTCTGAAAGTAGGATGCTTTTGATTATCTAAGTAAGACAAAATGGAAAATAGTTTTTCATATGTTTGTTATGGTTTGACTTAACTAGGCTATCAAAATGGTTTTGGGCCTAGGGCATTATATGAGATTTTTTAGCTGGGACATTTGATGCTTATCTCATTTAAAATTTGAGTTTTATTTTATTATAAGATTAAAGCCAAAGATTACTTATGATTAAAATAAAATATTTATTAAATAAATAAATAAAATTTTACCCACTAAGAAACATCAAAATGTTGAAGTTTCAAAAGTTAAAATGCTTTTAGTGGGAGTTTTTCATTAAGGCCTTAAAATTAATTACTTTGCATATTTTGTATGTAGATAATGGCAACAAACAGTTGGAATAACTCATTACGATCTGTGCTCAAGAAAAACAAGCTTAGTGGGACTAACTTTCTTGATTGGGTACATAACTTAAGAATCGTTCTTAAGTAAGAAAAAAAGCTCTATATTCTTGAAAATCCTATTCATTTTGCTCCAGCAAATAACACCCTTAAAGCTGAAAAAGTTGCTTATAGTAAGCACAAAGATGACTTCAACAATGTTACTTACCTCATGCTAGCAACCATGAACTTTGAAATTTAAAAATAGTTTGAAGAAGTAGAGACATATAACATGATTGTGCATCTCAAGGAAATGTTCCAAGAGCAAGCACGACAAGAGAGATTTGAAACTCATAAGGTGTTTAATGCATGTAAGATGGTTTCTAGCACTTCGGTAAGTGCTCATGTCCTTAAAATGAAGGGCTATCTTGATCATCTTGATAAACTTGGTGCTCCTATTAATCATGACATGGTCACAGATTTGATCTTGGGCTCATTACCTCTTGAGTATGACTAGTTTGTCATGAATTTTAACATACATAATATTGAGAAATCTATTACTGAATTGCATGGGATGCTGAAACAAGATGAATTGAACATTAAGAAAAATACTCCTAGTGTTCTAATGGTTCAAAAAGGGAAAGAGAAAAAGAACAACCAAAAGGGTAGAGTTATGGCTAGTAATGGCAAGGACAAAGCTAAGTCCAAGTTCAAGCCCAAAAGTAAGGCCAAGACACCAAAGGACGGAGCTTGCCACCATTGTGAAGAACAAGGACATTGGTTAAGAAATTGCAAGCTCTATTTGGAAGCAAAGAAAAAGAAGGACAGTAAGACTGCGCTTCAGGTATTTATGTTATAGAAATTAATTTATCTACTTCTGATTCGTGGGTATTGGATACCGGTTGTGGATCTCACATTTTTGTAAATGTGTAGGGTCTAAAAAGGAGTAGAGCCTTGGCAAAAGGTGAGATGGACCTACGAGTTGGGAATGGAGCAAAAGTTGTTGCAATAGCTGTAGGAACTTTTGAATTAATTTTGCCCAGTGGACTTGTTTTAGAACTGAATGATTGTTTTTATGCTCCTGCTATGAGTAGGAATATTATTTCAGTTTCTTGTTTAGATTTAGAAGGTTTTGAATTTTTTATTAGGAATAACATTTACTCCATTAATAAAAATGGCATTTTTTATGGAGATGCCTTATTATTAAATGGGCTCTATATTCTCAATCTTTGTGGATCTTCGAACAAGTTTATCTATAATATTAATACTAAGAGATTGAAATCCAATGATTTAAATCAGACTTACTTCTGGCATTGTCATTTGGGTCATATAAATGAGAAACGCATAATAGGGCTTCATAATAATGGGTTTCTAAATTCGTTTGATTTAGAATCTTACGAAACATGTGATTCTTATTTATTAGGCAAAATGACTAAGGCACCTTTTAAGAGACAAAATGAAAGGGCAACTAATTTATTGGGCATAATACATACGGATGTATGTGGACCAATGAATACACATGCTAGAGGAGGATTTCAGTATTTCATTACATTTACAAATGATTTCAGGAGATATGGCTACCTGTATCTGATTAAACATAAATCTGAATCATTCCAGAAATTTAAAGAATTTCGAAATAAAGTACAAAATTAGCTTGAAAAAAGTATCAAAACACTTTGATCAGATCGAGATGGTGAATACTTAAGTCACGAGTTTGACGAGAATCTTAAGAATTATGGAATGATCTCCCAATTAACTCTACCTGAAACACCTCAATAGAATGGTGTATCTGAATGGAGAAATCAGACTTTATTAGATATGGTTCTATCAATGATGAGTCAAACTGATCTTCCAATCTCCTTTTGGGGTTATGCCCTAGAGACTGCTGCATTCATACTAAATTGAGTTCCATCTAAATTGGTTCAGAAAATGCCATATGAGATATGGACTGGAAGACAACCTAGTTTGTCATTTCTCAACATTTGGTGTTGCGAAGTTTATGTAAAGCGTTTATTATCTGATAAACTTGCACCCAAATCCGATACATGCATATTTGTGGAGTATCCTAAAGAAACTAAAGGATACCAATTTTATCTTCCAAAAGAAAATAGAGTAATTATTGCTCGAAATGGATTCTTTCTTGAAAAGGAATTTATTTCCAAAAGAATCAGTTCGAGTAAAATATATATTGATGAAATTCAAGAACCACATAGTATCTGAATCGAATAATGAACCTTGATTAGATGGCTCACAAGTGCAACATGAGCCTACTTCTATAGAACAAAGACCTCAAAGATCTGATAGGGTTCGTCAACAACCTGAGAGATATGGATTCCTCATCACTAACGATCACAATATGGAGCTTATGGTTAATGATGAGCCCACTTCTTATCAAGAAGCCATTAAGAGTTTTGACTTGGGAAAATGGTTAGAGGCTATGAAGTTTGAGATGCAATTCATGTATGATAACCAAGTCTGGACTTTGGTTAATCCACCTGAAGGTACAAAAACCATTGGGTGTAAATCGGTTTTCAAAAAGAAAACAGACATGGAGGGAAATGTGCATACTTACAAAGCACGATTGGTAGCAAAAGGTTATAGACAAACTCATGGTATAGACTATGATGAAACCTTTTCACCAGTTGTAATGCTTAAATCTATTAGAATTATTCTTGTCATAACAGCATATTATGATTATGAGATTTGGTGAATGGATGTCAAAACCGTGTTCCTTAATGGAAACTTACTCGAGGATGTGTACATGACACAACCTGAGGGTTTTGATGATCCTTTAAATTCTAATAAAGTGTGCAAGTTTTAAAGATCCATTTATGAGTTGAAGCAAGCATCTCGAAGCTGGGATCTTCATTTTGATGAAGTAATTAAAGAATTTACCTTTATCAAAAATGAAGAAAAGCCTTATGTCTATAAGAAAGCCAGTGAGAATGCAATAGTTTTTTTGATACTTTATGTTGATGACATCTTACTCATTGGAAATGACATCCCAACTCTATAAAGTGTAAAGATATGGTTGGAAAATTATTTCTCAATGAAAGACTTAGGTGAAGCTGCTTATATTTTAGGTGTAAGGATCTATAGAGATAGATCTAGAAAGCTAATTGGACTAAGTCAAAGTGCATACATTGACAAGGTAATGAAAAGGTTCAGTATGTAAGACTCTAAGAAAGGATTCTTGCCAATGTCACATGGCATTAAGCTAAGCAAAACTCAAAGTCCTTCCACGAAGGATGAAGAAGAGTACATAAACAAGATACCATATGCTTCCGCTATAGGATCTATCATGTATGGCATGTTATGTACTCGACCCGATGTGTCATATACATTGAGCATAACGAGCAGGTTCCAGTCAAATCTGGGAGTGCTGCACTGAACTACTGTCAAGAACGTACTGAAGTACTTAAGAAGAACTAAAAATATGTTCTTAGTTTATGGAGGACAAGAAGGCGAGCTAGTTGGAAATGGTTACACTGATGCTAGTTTTCAATCTGACATAGATGATTACAGATCGCAATTAGGTTTTCTATTTTGTTTAAATGGAGATGCTGTAAGCTAGAAAATTTCAAAGCAAGACACCGTGGCCGATTCTACTACAAAAGCTGAGTATGTAGCTCCTTCAGCTGTAGCTAAAGAAGTAGTTTGGATTAAAAAGTTCATTATAGAATTAGATGTAGTTCCTAGTATTGTGAACCCAGTGGATCTCTATTGTGACAACAATGGAACTATTGCACAAGCTAAGGAACCAAGATCACATTAGCGATCCAAACATATCCTTAGACATTTTAATCTCATTCTTGTTGATAGAAGAGATGTCAAAGTATGTAAGGTATCAACTGATGACAATATTGCAGATCTACTGATAAAGCTTCTCCCATCGTCTAAACATGATAGTCAAACTAGATCAATGGGATTATGGTTTACGCCAAATTGGTCTTCGTGTAAGTGGGAGACTATTAGGGATATACCCTAAAGTCAATTTGTACTCATACTATTGTCGTTATGTATTATGTAATAATACGAGACATTTCTTTCCATAAATAATACATTTAGTTTTGTGGTCATCAATTACGTGACTCGATAGTAAAACTCTACAATTAATACAATGACTATTCTTAAACTGTCATTGATCAATTATTATTAGTGGAAGAATAATAAATTAATATTAGTATATTTGTGACTTGATGGCTATGTTTTACAAGTCATGGATATATGTGATATTAAGTCCAAAAAATAAATAAATGTTAGAGAACATTGTATTGGACATGACCCATTGTAAGAGTACTTCATGGAACATGCCATAAGTACTTTCTGGCTATAATGATATTAAAAGTCCTTTGACCTAAATTCTTCATAGTTTTCTACTTGATAAATTCTATATTTTGATGTTGTCTAAAGTTGTCTTTAACTAAATAATAAACTAGACTACTATTGGATATAGAATAAACCAAGGAAAGGAATATGATTGATAGTGAAGGAATTTGTCCCTCTCAATTATGGGAGAAATATCTATGACTCCTTGATAAGTTAGACTATTAAAATGCATGGTCGTGCTCAAATATATCAATTTGAGATATTAATATTATTTGTTTGAACAGTCTACTATGAGATCAAGAAAAAAATTCATTAAACTTAATAAGGATGATATACTCTGTGCCTTATACTTAATTTGGATATCGTGTGACAAAAGGACTAAATATAAAGTTATGGTTTGGTTTAAAGAGATCACTGATCTTCATTTGACTGGATAGTTATAATATTTGCTAGGAACCACTTATAACTTGTGGGCCATTTAAATATAATTTGGGAACACTGCTAGTATTAAATGAACCTATAGGGTCATACAATAAGCGAACTCGTTAGGTTATTTTTTTGGTAACTAGGTTTGATGAATCTGGAAATATGTCTAAGTTAATTGAACCTAGAAAATTGACTAGATACAATGAATCTAGATATATGTCCACATTTGATGTATTTGGATGATGTTTAGATTGTAAGAATCTAATTTGGTAAATTAATTAGTTAAATTATCGAGATAATGACAGAATTTTATCATGTCATTTTTAATTTAAATTAATTTAATTTGAATTTAAATTAAAATATGATAAGATATTATCAAAGTTGGAGTTTAAGAGGTTCAGGTAGTTTTAAAAGAAAACCCTAGTTGACTTCTCAAAAGCGCTCTCTGTTAAGAAAAAAATATTCGTGCCGCCATTCATTAAAAAAAATTTAAGCCTCTCAAACCCGAGGCGCTAGTACTCCCGGGGTAATAAGTTAGTTCGCCGTGTGTATCAGATGTGTTCGGATTTGGGTATAAAAAATCATATAAAAATAAGCATATTCCCAATCAAATTTAAATTAAAACGTTAACTCTAAATTACACATATGAGCAATCGTACACATCATTAACATAGCATAGGGTTCAGACGGGTGTCCATCCTCCAGGAACAAGTATACATTAATCACATTTCTTTCATTGTTTAACCGACTCGATAAAGTAAAAAAGAAATAAAAATAAAAATAAACTAAAATAAAATAAATATATATACATGTCAAGGATGGAGAACTATGTAACTCAAACCATTATTTTGACAATCATGATCCTAAAGTACCTAATCATTATCATAACTAATTATTCTCTTGGCATCATAAAGGATTAAGGTAGATTCACTTCTTTGTCCAATCCATGAATCCCTATCTTCTAGACAAAAGAGTATCACATATCCTGTCTTAACTAATTCACCTAAAAGATGCATTAACCACAGTTCTTGATTTAATTCCTATTCCTAGCAAATTACACATGAAATTAACCAATGAATCCATATCCTGGCAGACATCAATTAACCTTGAACTACTTTGTCCCTATTCTTAACCCCTTTGTCCAAGTAAGTTAAGAGCCAACAAATATGAAACTAATGAATTGAAGCCACCATCAACCCCTTTGTCCAGGCAAGTTAATGGAAAGAACCAACCAATTAATCTCGTAATAAGCACAAGTAATCAAATACCAAGAATAACAATCAATTAATCAAAAGATCAAACAACTCTAAAAATCATGAATATCTAAAACAATGTCAAATTATAATAAAATAATAATACATTATTGTCAAGAAAAACAAAACAAAGCAAAAGAAAGCACTCATAGACAAGCCTCCGTCTTCTTCCTTTGAATACCTTCTTATATAACCCTCCTTGAATTGAAGAATTCCTCCTTTGATTGAGTGATTTTCTATGATGATCAATGAATTCTCCCCTTTCTTCTTGTGTTTTCCATCTATTTATAGGCTTAGGAAGTGCCTAAATTCATTAGTGTAATGTTCTTGGCCGAGTAGAAGTAAGAAAGCACTAAAACTCCACTGATTACCAAAAATCGCGTGCAAAAATCAAGATCCCGTCTTTTCCTCAGGGCACAGCCGTCACTGCCTTGGCTACCAGAACCGGCGCCGGTTGTGTTCTGTTTCTCCAGTTATTTGCCAAATTTTTCTTGATTTCCACGCAATGTTATCCAGAGTGCAGTCAGCGCCGCCTCGGCTACTAGAGCCGACACCGGTTCCATTCTGTTTCGGTCTTGTTTTACCAATTTTTTGTCACTTCGGAGTTTGTGTCATTAGTACATGACCGGCGCCGGTTCCTCTATCCTGGCCGGCGCCGCCTCTATTCTGTTTTGCGACGTTTTTGCTTCGTTTTACCCTTAAAATCTAAAATAATGCATAGAATACCTTTCCAAGGGTAAAATCTCAAATATAAAGGAATATGGCTAGTTATTAAGTAAAATGTATCACAAAAGAACCTAAAATAACTAAAAAAAATATGACTAATTTAGCCCCTATCATATTCCTCCACACTTAGCTCTTTGCTTGTCCTCAAGCAAAGTATCAAAGACAAGTAGGAAAACACAAGGTTTCATCAAATCACTCAATCAATTTCAAAACAATATCTCCAATGATTTCTTCATTCAAGAACATAAAACACATGCTACTACATCTTTCACAACAAATGCAAGACTTGTGTAAGTGAATAATGACTTAGTAGAACCATCCCAATACTTGATAATATTCTCAAACCATTGGAAAGAATTTAGTTCAAAAAGATTATGCATTCCATAAGCTTACTTTTCATGCACTCTCCCCACTAATCCGAGACATATCATGATTCTACTTAGATCAAGTAGGACTTTTAAGCTTATAATTTAAGGCTAAAGGCTTGTTATGTAGCTTTTCAAACGAAGGATATAGGAAATTCAAATATCAAAGAAGCTGAGAGTTTGCAAGAAAAAGATAAACAAAATGTATCAATAGTTTCCAAATACTTCTTGCTCTCCTATTCCACAAATTAATTAAAACCCATAACCTTATTTAGCAATTACAGTTTAGATCAAGCAAATCTTGCATTTTCTCTTTTTCTTTTCTCTTTTCATCAACTCTTCTATTTTTTTTTCACACGATCACTCAAATTTTCAGCAATGGTGTTAAGCACTTTATATGAACTTAACTTTTACAGCTCAATCACCATTCCTCTTGTGATTTTTCTTTTCTTTTTCTTTCAAAAAATTTTCTTTTCTTTCTTTTTTTTCTTTTCACTCTTCTTTTGTCTTTCACTACTGCTATTCTTTTCTTTCTCAATTTCTTTCTTTTCATCTCTTCTAGTAGCTTTGTGTTTTCTTTTCTTGTGTTCAATCTCTCTTTTCCTTTTTCTTCTCTTTCTTTGCTTTATTTTCTCTTTCTAGCTCAACTCAACTCTTGATACATGACTGAAAGTAACGAGTCATGATCTTTCTCCAAGTACTCTCCCTCAACATTCTCCTTCATGTACTTTCATCCATCAAGAGCATAAAGATATGGAAAATTATTCAAACTCTAATAAACAAGCAATGGACAAAGTATTGTGATGGGTTTTAAAGAAATAAATCAACAATTTAGGCTCAAAATAGGCACTAGGGTAATACAAAAATAGGTAGGTTTGAAAGCTCAAACTATCCAAAAAAGGCCTATTGTCGCCATCCCTAAGTTAAATCATGACTGTCTTTCTTATTTTGCCTCGAGAGGTATTCAAGTAAGTTCTAGAATGCTTCATGAATTTTAGTAGAAAAACAGGTTTAAGAACAATGTCAAGCATTTGATCAAGAACTACTTCGTCCAAGTACGTGCAAATAGTCATGCATAAGCCATAAATGATCTAGAATATATGCTCTATAATCCATCATGAAGACATGTATTAAAAATACAGCTTTAAAGTTAAAAAAAAATTCGAAATTTTTTTGAAAAATTTGAAAAATTTGCTCAAAGGTTGCTCAAAGGTTCAAAGAAGAATTTCAAGAAGAACAAATCATAGAAAAATTCTCATTCTAACCACTCCCCCACACTTGAACTGGACATTGTCCTCAATGGCCAGACAAATAAAGCAAAGAAATACTGCCACGGGACTAAAAATAAAGGGGAAAAGAGAAGAAAGCAAATACTTCCATACTTTGTGCTCACAATAAATTTGTTAATAAAAACTTGGACAAAGTATATCACCAAACCACTCCCCCATACTTAAATTGGACAATGTCCTCATTGGCAAAAATAAACACAAGAAAGCATCTCCAAATGGACTAAAAAAAATAAATAATAAGGGGTAAGAAAGTTTAAGTAATACTGCCCAAGTGCAACAACGCTCCAATAGATATCCAAACTTGAGGTAAAGAGAAGGGCTTGTCCAAGAGGGCTTTATTCCTACAAAACAAATTACAAATAAAAGTGCAAAATAATAATAATAATAATAATAATAATAATAATAATAATAATAATAATAATAATAATAATAATAATAATACCTAAATAAAAGAAAAAAAACTAAAGAAAAAGACTAAAATAATAAATAAAAATAAAAATAAAACAAAAACTCTCTACACCCATCATGCTTCCTCATCCAATCTTTTGAAAAGAAATTAAAGCTCAAAATAGAAGATAGGCATGATGAATGTAGAATGAAGAGAGGTTTTTGAGAAATAAAAGGTTTATGAAAACAATTTTTCTCACTAAAGCAAAACACCTAAACCTCTTTCTCTAACATTTCTTTAGACACACAAATATTTTTGTCAACATAGAAGTGCACATGATCTCTAAAGAATGCATTAAACTTGAAATCACCCTGTGACCCTTCAAAAGATTTGTCACAGTTAAAATGCCCCTTTAAACTTAGTATCTGAGTTCCCACAGACAGGATCAAGACAATCCGTACTTTTCAAGGCATGGTCTACAAAAACTAAGTTACCTCTCTGAAATTGGGGAGAAGGGTAGAATTTCTCAACATTCTCAAAGGGTTTCCTAGAATGAGTGATAAATCCAACTTCTTGAGGCATGTTAAACTTCATACATCATCCTTAGGACTATTGTTCTCCAAGAATTGAGGGGATCCTAAAAAATCATACGATAAAACAGAGATTAGAATTATTAGCACGTAGAGTAGAATTGAATACCTCCCTTTCTGCATTGGACAATTGGTCCTCATATCCTCTCTCCTTTCATTGGAGAGTCTCTTGTTCAAGCATATAGGCTTTTATGGCATCCTTAACCAACTTGGCTAGTTGTGTTCTTTAATAGCTCAATCGTTAGGATACTGCTTTATGCCACTTTATGAGGGAATTTGAATTGCCGACAAAAGAATGCATTAAGGCTTCAAGTGACATCTCACAAAAAGCATCAATCCCAGATTGCCACTTTGCCAAATTCTCATCATTGTAGCTCCTTTAATCTTGTGCCCAAAAGTTGTTGTCCATGATGATGTCAATCTTGCGCTCAAAGAAAAACAAAAATCAAATCAAAAATAAAAATAAAGAAAAATAATTTAAATAAATAAATAAATAAATAGAAAAAAAAACAAAAGTTAAAAACAAATAATATAAAAATAAAGAAAAGAAAAACACACGTATTCCCAAACTATTTAAATACAAAAGTTAGTGGTATTTATAGTACAATAAGAAATATTTTAGTCAATTAAGTCAAAGTAAGTAAATTAGATTATAAAGAGATACAAGATACAAATGATACAAAAGATGGCACCTTTGTGTGAAGAGAACAATTGTACATATTTACATATTTACATATGTGCATATTTACATATTCACATGGTTAAATCAACAAAATCCAAGCTTTCATGCTATTCTTCCCTAGCAACGGCACCAAAAACTTGATGTATCCGGATTTTGGTATAAAAAATCATATAAAAATAAGCATATTCCCAATTAAGTTTAAATTAAAATGTTAACCCTAAATTACACATATGAGCAATCGTACACATCATTAACATAGCATAGGGTTCAAATGAGTGTCCATTTTCCAGGAAAAAATATACATTAATCACCTTTCTTTCATTGTTTAACCGACTCGATAAAGTGAAAAAGAAATAAAAAGAAAAATAAACTAAAATAAAATAAAAATATATACATGTCAAGGATGGAGAAGTATGTAACTCAAACCATTATTTTGACAATCATGATCTTAAAATACCTAATCATTATCATAACTAATTATTTTCTTAGCATCATGAAGGATTAAGGTAGATTCACTTCTTTGTCCAATCCATAAATCCCTATCTTCTAGACAAACGCGTATCACATATCCTGTCTCAACTAATTCACCTAAAAGATGCATTAACCACAGTCCTTGATTTAATTCCCATTCTTGGAAAACTACACATGAAATTAACCAATGAATTCATATCCTGGCAGACATCAATTAACCTTGAACTACTTTGTCCCTACTCTTAACCCCTTTGTCCAAGCAAGTTAAGAGCCAACAAATATGAAACTAATGAATTGAAACCACCATCAACCCCTTTGTCCAAGCAAGTTAATGGAAAGAACCAACCAATTAATGTCGTAATAAGCACAATTAATTAAATACCAAGAATAACAATCAATTAATCAAAGGATCAAACAATTCCAAAAATCATGAATATCTAAAACAATGTCAAATTATAATAAAACAATTAATACATCATTGTCAAGAAAAAGAAAACAAAGTAAAAGAAAGCACTCATAAACAAGCCTCCTTCTTCTTCCTTTGAAGACTTTCTTATACAACCCTCCTTGAATTGAAGAATTCCTCCTTTGATTGAGTGATTTTCTATGATGATCAATGAATTCTCCCATTTCCTCTTGTGTTTTCCATCTATTTATAGGCTTATGAAGTGCCTAAATTCATTGGTGTAATGTTCTTGGCCGAGTAGAAGTAAAAAAGTATTAAAACTCCACTGATTACCAAAAATCGCGTGCAAAAATCAAGATCCCGTCTTTTCCTCAGGGCACAGCCAGTGCCGCCTTGGCTGCCAGAACTGGCGCCGGTTGTGTTTTGTTTCTCTAGTTGTTCACCAATTTTTTCTTGATTTCCACGCAATATTATCCAGAGTGCAGCCGGCGCCGCCTTGGCTACTAGAGCCGGCGCCGGTTCCATTGTGTTTCGGTCTTGTTTCACCAATTTTTTATCACTTCAAAGTTTGTGTCATTAGTACATGGCCGGCGCCGTTTCCTCTATCCTGGCCGGCGCTGCCTCTATTCTATTTTACGACGTTTTTGCTTCATTTTACCCCTAAAATCTAAAATAATGCATAGAATACCTTTCCAAGGGTAAAATCTCAAATATGAAAAAATATGGCTAGTTATTAAACAAAATATATCACAAAAGAACCTCAAATAATTAGGAAAAATATGACTAATTTTGCCCCTATCAGTATCTGATAAAGGGCGTTCGCACATTGCAGCGTCAGGTGATTATTTGAGTTGCACGTACGACAAAAAACCAGAATTTAAAGATCTTGATTAAGTCGAACAGAGGTAATTCTACAATCCTTAGATCATCTTAATCATTTAGCTCAGGTCCTCGGAAGGGATTCATGGATGTTTTTTGCATTTAGGAGTCCACGAATCCTAACAAAATGAACCTATATAGTTACACAATAAGCAAACATGTTAGGTTATTTTTCTGGTAACCAGGTTTGATGTATCTGAAAATATGTCTAGGTTAATCGAACCTAAAAAATTGACCAAATACAATGAATCTAGAAATATATCCACATTCGATGTATCTCGATGATATCTAGATTATAAGTATCTGACTTGGTAAATTAATTAGTTAAATTGCCAAGATAATAGCAGAATCTTATCATATCTGTTTTAATTTAATTTGAATTTAAAATAAAATATGATAAGATATTATCAGAGTTAGACTCCAAGAGGTTCGGGTGATTTTAAAATAAAACCCTAGCCGTCTTCTTAAGAGTGCTTTTTGTTAAAATATTCGTGCCTCCATTACCAAAAAAGTTAAGCCTCTCATAATCCTAGGCACTAGCACTCCTGGGTAACGAGCTGGTTCACCGTGTGTATCTAATAAAGGGTGTTCGCACATTGCAGTGTCTAGTGATCGTTCGAGTTGCACGTATGCCAAAAAATCGAAAGACAAAGGTTTTGGTTACGGTGAATAGAGGTAATTCTGTAACTCCTAGATTGATCTTAATCGTTTAGCTTGGGTCCTCGAAAGGGATTCGTGGATGTTTATCGCATTTAGGAGTCCACGAATTCCAAAACCTAGATGGGCAAATTTTTAGTTTACTTGGAGATTCTAGAACATCTTGTGGGATGGAAACCCAAAAAAGGAACTTGTTAACAGCTTTCTTTGCAAAATTCAATTTCCCCGAGTTCAGTTGTTTTCTTGTAGTTGCCCATCACCGAAGGGTTTATGTCTATTTCTCTTGATTGGGTTTCTATTTTACGGTTTTTATGACATTAGCTTAGAATGTAGTCCAAAAGCATGGGCAAGTTGTTGATGAGGTATAAAGGCAAAACAAAAGCAGAAACCATTCCTATTTTTGTTTGCTAGAAAATTTGGTCTTCATTTTTGAACATTTTCTATTTTTATATGGAATAATCTCATGTAAAGTAAATCTGTTGATGTTAACAAAAAAAAAAAAAGAAAAAGAAAAAAATCAGGCACTACAAAAAAAGAACAAAAGGAATAGAAAAATGAAGAATATGAATCGTAGGATAGGAAAGAAGCGACATTGTCAAATTCATGCAGATTTGGTAACTTTATGCTTTGCTCTAATTTCAAGTGTTAATTTCAATGAATGCCATTAACTAATAACCTATATTGAATGATTCGGACAGAGGAGCAAGGCCATTCCCCAACTTATGTACAAATGTTCAAGAAATGTTACATGGATGCTAATGGAAGTTCTTCTGACTCTCATATTACCAATGCAGTGGTAAGCACTGATTCTTGAAGAATAAGTATTTGTTTCATTGGAATATGCCTAAAGTTCTAGTTATGGGGACTAGCCTAATTTCCTAAGCAGTCTATGCACACACATCAAAGGTCCATAATGTATCTAGCTGCACTGAGGCATAAGCACACAGTGCAACTAAAGTTCACATGTCCCGATTCTTCTCTTCACCAAGCTAGTACTTTATTCTCTAGTATCTATCATAGGTTAGCCATTAAAGCTTGATGAAGCAACAACTAATCTTATTCAGTCTAGCATAGATTATGTTTGTGTAGAATTAAATTGGCAACAGTAGAATCCTAAAAGGATATAGGTAGGGATTGGAGATGAAGGTTTCTACCGTAATATGATGTATGAAAACTTACTGACATACTACATAGATTGTTCCTAGAACACCAAAGTAATTTGTGGAAATAGCTAGGAACACTTTTACAAAGACGAGAATGTAGATAAACCCTAATGGACGGGTTGGAAGCCTTAATTCTAATAGAAATTAGCTTCATACAAAACCATCATTCAGGTTGGAAAAACAATAAACATTGATAACACAGATGTAGTTGAAAAGGTTGTAAACATTTTCAATGGTAAATAGAGACATGAATAATCTACAGTCATTCTATTAGTTTCATATTCTTCTACTCCTAGAGAGACCCATAATAAGACAGCTTTAGAGTCTACTATATGCATAGAGAGACTTGACATTTAGAACATTTTGGGGTAGCCTAACCAATATTGTGGATTTCTAAGTATCTAGCCATTGCCTTAATTAGCATCAGAATATGCAATTAGATGGTGTGCTATTCAATGTGAAATTACCTACCTTAAATTGATGTTTTAAGTATCTCAACAGTGGATATTCACTGATCTTACTCTATTCTAATGGATATGCTCTTCTGTTATGTTCAAATTTTTCCAAATGATGTATATATTACATAAATCATTTATGCAACAAAAACTTTCAAGTGCATTACTATTTTTTTCCCCAATTTTCTGTATATCTTTTATTATTCGTCCTAATTATATAATTCTTGTGTGATAGAGAATTGAAATAAATTTGTTAGAATTATTTCACTATCTTATGGCATGACACTTTCTTTAATTTGATTAACTAGTAAAATTTCTTGGAATTGAGCACTCAAAATATTTTGAATGAGTTTTATTTTGGTTATTAATATTTTTTGTTTTCTCTTTTTTGGAGTCAAATGGGTGGAGGGGAGATTGTTCTTGTGAATACTGGTGGTATTTGATCTTTTTCTAATGTTCTGCTTCATATATTACAGTTTCTCAATGCATGTTTTCTATTATTTTTGCCATTATTGGACATTACTTAAGGTCTTAGCGGAGGTTCCTCTCGTCCCTACACATCTCAATACTATTATATTAATAACAATACAAAAGATAAATAATAAACATGTCAATATTTCTAAGGAAATTACTTTACTAATATAAAGAGAAGTTGGACTCAATGGTGAAGCCTCTTATTTATACTTTATGTAAGGGAAACTGAGTATTCTTACTTCTTAGGTACTAATAGATTAGAACATTCACTAGTTAAACTTCTACTATTGTTAGATGTTCTTTCCTGTCCAATTCTAAAGCTCAAGATTTACTTCTAAAGAACTGGCAAACCATATAAGATGAACTGGTTGGTTATGCTTCCCCAGAATGTTCTAAATGTCATGTTTTTGTCTTCACAGTATTGGATGTGTAGACTTGACATTTAGAACATTTCACGGCTTTAGAGTCTACAGTCATTCCAAAAATGGATTTCTAAGTATTAAGCCACTACCGTAATTAGCATTAGAATATGCAATTAGTTTGTCTAAAAAATAGTGATATAATTGGAGACCATGATCTATGTTGTTTTGGACATAACGAATAACCAGTTTAAGGCCTAGAAATGGTACCCATGAGGATCATCCATAACAGGACAAACCTTTTCACAACATAACTGATGTTTGGCTATGCAAGGTGGCATATTGCAATATGCAAGCTAAAATGTACAAAAAAGGTAGATCAGAAAACAGTATGCCCCCTGTTGTTGTTATTTTTATATTGGTATCTACTGAAATAATGGAAGGGTTGTAAGCGAGTATATTTGCACATGCTAAAATCTCCTTAACATATTTCTTTTGATGTAAGAACAAGCTAATAGAAGTTTGAGCAATGAGATACCAAGAAATTAATGTAGATCACTAGAATCAGTTATATATCAAGCTATTTTCTTAGAATAGTAAAAACATGATGTAAAAGAATAGAAGACTTTAGGGATGATATCACAAACATACAGTAAGAGATAAGTCATATAATTTCCAACTTTATAAATAAATAATGTTATAGCATGGCATAGCTTCATTAAATAGGTAAAAATTCATCCCTTAGAGTGAAAATTGCTATAGACATGATAAGGATCAATTTTATACAAGTTTTAATGGCTGAAAATGAAAAAATTTCAAATGGTGGTAAGTTTGGAATTTCAGTTTTTCTGTTGTTTGGAGCTTGGATATTAACCAATCAACTTGAGCTTGTTATAAGGATATTTTTCAATTCATTTGATGTGTTCTGAAGTAGTTAAAATGCAGGAAAAATGCCATAAATACATTCTAAAAGTTGTATGCCAAATCAGGGAAGAAAAACTAAAAATAGTTGTGAAGGAAATGCTGGAAATGAATTTGTTCAATGTTTGTAACTATGGATTAGTTGTGATTGCAGGTTACCGATCTTAAAAGACTGAACCTATGCATGTTTCTAGGATTATCGTGTAGATTTTGTTTGTGCACCTAATTATGTAAAGTGATGCCTGTTCCTGGGATTCTAGGAACTAGACATTATAGATAAATGTTTAAGGAACATTTTTGGACAAGTTTCATGTAAATTGGATGAATACACAGAAAGTTATGGCACAAAATAGATTGAAATATCTACTGACAAAGCTAACATTTGAATTTAAATATCTACTTCATATCTAGTCCATTTGTTCTCTTTTCAATAGAAAGAAAAGGATGAAAGAACTACACAGCTCTCTCATGGCTTAGAAGATAGACTTGGGCTAAATAATATCTTTTGTCAAGTTGTTAGCCCAGATAGATATGGAAAAATCCGCATGTTTAGCAATGGTGCTCATCATTCAGATGTATGGGATGAAATACCAAGTCATAGCACATCCTTTCGTATAATTGAAGAGCAAAGAGATGAAATTACAAGTATAAAATAGCAGTTAATAAAACAAGCAAAAGAACTTGCAGAGATACGTGCATTGTTAATGCTCTGAAGAAATAGTTCGTCCTCACCTAATTCAAGAGTTCCATCAATGGGATCCAACAGTAGCACCATTACATTAAGGGTATAGAACATATTTAAACATAATGCCTGCCTTACTTAGCCATTAATGTTACAAAGTATGTAGATAAATAGTTCATCACCCATTTTTTTATGTTTAGATTTGGACATCAAGTCGATTGAGATGGCTGGTGCAAACTGGGGGTATAGATGAACCATTTAAGATTGCACTCAACAATTAATTAGACTCGTTCATACTCATATAGATTGCAGTTGTCTCGGTTATCTGCTAAAAATCTTCATTAATTTTTTTAGTGCATTTTCAATGCATTTTCAGTGAACACAAACATTTTCATTTTTAGTGAGCACAAACAGTAGTATTTCAGTGCATTTTCAGTAGCATTTTAGTGCATTTTCAGTGAACATAACCAGTAGCATTTTCAGTTGTCTTAATGCATTTTCTGTAGCATTTCAGTGCATTTTCAGTGAACACAAACAATAGCACTTTCAACTGTCTCAGTCCATTTTCAGTAGCATTTTTCCAGTGCTTTTTTATTGCATTTTTAGTGGATTTTCAAAAGGGCTTGTTGCTTTGCTAACAAGACTGCTTTGGACTGCCATTAATTAATTCAATTAAAATTAACACGTTGATTTTGGAAAAGCAGGCATATATTCAATTTGGATGAATTACACAACTTTCTTTCAGTGACTTGGGTTTTTTTATAGAATATTCAAATGCACGAACCAAAAAACCAATGCATTTTCTTTAACGAGTAAAAGTAAGGGCTTCAGAAAACCCAAATTAATCAGACAGAGTGACTGATTATAAGAAATACCAATTGTCCTTTATTTATCCTTTTTTCATTTAATAGTTCTGTTGAATAAGTGAAACATTCCCTCAAAGATGTAGGTTGTCCTTAAATAGTATCCAAATGTGGAGTTACCACAAAAGTATTATGGGAGGGAATGAGGGATTTTGTGCTAAAATATTGATCAGGAAAATGTGTGGGACAACAACGGCATGTGTGGTCATTGGGTAATCTCTTCTTTTGGCAGACAAGGAAAATTAATATGCAAACATCTTATTAAGTTAGCAGTGTTTGAACATCCTATCGGATTTCCATCTTCTTTACTCTTGATTACTGCCTTCTCTTCTTAACAAAATGAGGACAACTGGCCCAGTTCTTGTAGTAACAAGAGTCATGGAAATGGGATGTAAGATAAAAGAGTAAGGATATTATGAATTCTTTTAGTCAGCCCATAACAAGAAAGCTTAGCTTATAAAATCAGAGTTTTGTTGTATAAACATTTTTGGTCAAATACTTCCTTATATTATAAAGTGACGTTATTGCAGTTCATAGAAAATAAAATTTTCCTTTATTAGATAGGATAAAAATTTTACTTTTATGGTAGATCGAATGAGCAACCAAACAGACACAGAATTCAAAGCTGACATATATTTGTGTAGTTATGTTATCAGTTATGTTCTATACTATAGCACCTAGCCTATAACAGTGAATGTATTTTCTGTTGTTTTGTCTCTTGAGTTACAGTTTGTTATCTTCTGTTTTTCTTTCCTTTGAGCTTAAGAAAAGAAAAAACAACCCCTTATTTTCAAATTCTTTTAATTTAAGCAACCCTATTATACACTATCTAGAAGAAACTTCTGCTTTGCAAAAGCTTTGAATAGAAGATTTGAGTTTCAATTTTTCAAGTAGCTTTCTATATGGCCCTTTTTTTCTTTAGTAGCCTTAAGAAATCCAAAATGAAGAAAAAATTACACTAATATACAGACAACTGTTATTCCTTTATTTAGGAATACTTGCAAATATCATTTATAAATGCAGTTGAAATTACATAAGGGATGTAAAAGTAACTCTCAAACTAACTTTAATTGGTTTTATGAGGTCTTATGTAACTCTTTTTTACATTTGAATTAGAGAGTCACAACAGTAGAATCTGCTCAACTATGTTGCATCTAATAGTAGCATTTCACTACATTTTCAGTGAACACAAATAGCGGCATTTTCAGTGAACACAAATAGTAGAATTTTCAGCTGTCTCAATGCATTTTCAGTAGCATTTCAGTGTATTTTTATAGTGCTTTTTCAATGGATTTTCAAATGGGGTCGTGTCTTGTCTTTCAAATGTTTAGCCCCTATCAGGCATTGGTTCCAATGACATAGTTTGTGAAGTCAATAATGTATGCTTTAGTTTACAGACCAAGTGGGATAGAGGTTGGTAATGGTAAAGAAATTTCGATAATAAAAAAGTTGGATTTATGTTGTATTGATGTGGGACATTTAAATGCCTCTTTGTTTGGAATGGTTACTTAGGATGGTTGGTTGGTAATGGGATGATGTTTGATTTTTTCTATATTGATTTGGGACATTTAAATGCCTATTTGTTTTATTTGTCTTCTGGAATAATCCTTGATTTCACTTAGCTTTTCTATGCCTTCAACACAATTAATTAATTTCGATTTTAATTTATGCTATATGGTTTTTCATTGTGATTGACATCTACTGTTTAATTAGTTTTTTGGGAGTCAATGGCTTTTTCATGAGCATGAATTGTTTAGCTTGTTTGACTAATTCCATTAAATATAGATTGAATAAAACATTCATTGCAGGTTGATGCACATGTTTCAATTTTAAGCATGTTGGATTCAACTAAAGTAGTTGCCACAGGCCGCATTCAAAATTTGGATCTATCCCAACAAGTTGGGGGCATATAGCTAGGAGAGGGATGGTGTGAAGTTGTGGTTTTAGCTCTTTTCATCATGATGAGAAATTGATAAGGACATTAGATCTCATTCAAACCATTGGAGGCTCCATTAGATTATCTATTGCTTGGCTACGCCATTTGGTAACTATCAAAACACTTACCTTACTAATTAGTTTAACATTTGTTGTTTCTCATCCTACTTCATAATGTTGTTGTTACTAAATTCATTCCATAAAATAATATTATAGGTGAGGATTCGCGAAAAAGATTGAATATGCATCTCAGTATCAAAGTAGTTTGGGATTGTGACAGGATAAATGATGCTTGGTTTTTAAGAACTAATTTTTAGTTTTAAGTTAGCTTGGTTTCAAGAACTGATGTATATAAATATACTTACTACTCACTTTTGTACTACTTTTTTTAGATGAATATGAATGTTAAATTTGGATATTATAAAATATATATTTGAATTTACTTTCTCTTCAATGTGACTTTTAATTCTTTTGATCTTTATTAATGCATTTAAAAATTGTACTTTATTTACGAGTAAAATAGGTATATATATGTCTGTGTGTGTGTGTGTGTGTTACGGCAGGTAAAAAACAGAGGCCTAATGAGTCCCTGATCTTTATTAGCATTATGGTGATGCTTTTTTATGTCATACTAGAGTCAACACATTTCATGATGCTATTATTGGTCGCACAATAGGCCCTATTGTGACACCAATATATGTCATATTAGCGTTGCTTTCATGACATTTTTCCTTATGACTAAGCGGTCACTTTATAGCATCTATTGTGACACTTAATTATGTCACAGTACAACTCCTATTGTGACACAAATTATCGTCATATTAGGCATGCTTTCATGACACTTCTCCTGACACAGTTGGTTGTCAGAGTAAATAACCCGTTATGACACAACAAGCTGTCATATTAGTGGTAATTTCCTGACAGTGACCGATGTCACAATATATTACCTCTGGTGATGTTTTATTCTGTCATATTAACAGAGCTTTAATGAAACTTTTACTGATGCAAATAACTGTCACAAAAAATAACCTATTGTGACAGATAAAACCATCATACCACCCGTGATTTAGTGATACTTCTCTTGATGCTTTTGTGTGCCACATCAACTATTGTGACATGACTTTAGATGATGCCGTGGTAATGAAGGGTTAACATAGCAAAAATCATCAAAATGATAGCATGTTAGGAAAACGAAAATTTTACCTTTGTGATTAAATGGATCTCTTCACACTGGTGTAAATGACTGTATAAAGATATTTCAGGCTAGTGGCTCTCGTCCTTGCAAACGTCTACTGCGTCTCATCTACACGAAGCTTTCGATATTCTGAAATGGTGCTCGTAGCACAGCCGATGAAGGCTTGAAATTTAGGTTTTGATCAACTTTTTTCAAAGCTTCAACGAAGCTTTCTCTCTGTGATGTTTTGGGTTTGTTTCTGTGAATTGAAATTGAATGCGAGAAGCAAATTTCTTCCAATCCCCCAATCACTGCATCTCAGTATTGATATTCATTTCAGCAGATCCTCCAAGAAAGACTCCACCCGTGCGCAAACAGAAAGCTTCCATGCATTTTGTTTTGTTTTTATTTTATTTTACTTTATTAATTAATTAATTTAATATTTATTTTAAATTTTCTTTTACCTTAGTCTTATTCATTAGGCCAGATAAAATTATTTATTCTTGGGCTTGGACACCCATAAATAATAAATCTCAATTATTTATTTTTTGGGTTTTATTAAACAATCCAATAAATAATAACAAGCCTAAATAGACTAAATAAAATTTCTTATCTTTTATCTAGTTCCAAATTAATTTTCTAATTATTCAATCTGGGCCCTGAATAATTAATTAACCATTTAAACTAGATAAAATAAATACTTTCTCTTATACCTTTTATTTTATTCTAATCCAATAATAAATTAGACTAATAAAATAAAAATTCATAATTATCAAGACCAATTCCTTAACCTAAATCCTTCATAACTTAAGGGCCATTCCGAGGACTAAAAGACACATCTCCTTAGCTACTAAAATGACCAAAATACCCATGCTATATAAGTAGCTATATTTTGCATTTTAAATATGTTCTAATATCACCATAAGGAAATATTGAACCCAAGGACAACGCTGCATTAGCAAAGTCTTCGACCTATAGGTGTAATGACTAAAATACCCCTCTACGCATCGCCTTGCAATTAGAGAGGAAGAGTGTACTAACACCTCTCTAATATATATATACCATTCTTAGATCTCTAGTCCAATGATCCACGACTCCTAGAATTTTTTCACTTTTCAAAAGAGCTACCCTAAAGTAAACATCCAAGTGATGTTCCCCATGGCCCTGGATAATTAGATCATTTGAACAGTCACAAGGGGCGATATAGCGTAGAAGTTATCTTGTACAAGTCTCTGTCTTAACTAACTAATCACATATATCCAACATACAAGGATATTGGCTCTATAAAAGAACCTCAACTATAGTATATCAAAGTATATGCTTCTAGCTTCATCAGACTACTAACTCATACTCAAGTGGTAGAGTATTAGTCCACGCTATAGCAGTAATAGTCTGGGTTTCTTTTAAATAGTACTTTTAGAAGCCACTATTACAAGTCATGTTCTACGTATTCGAAATACGCTTATGCTATAAAGTGAGTGGATTACTCACTGGCTAAAGGTAAGCCAATCCCCATTTGGAATTCATAACACAATAATCTATACATTATGAGATTTCCATTCTCATCAATCGGTTAAGAACAAACATTTATGTGTTATGTAACCCGTGGTCTATACTTTACTGTGAAAGACTACCATTCACATGGATCACTTACTTAAAACAATGGGTCCTTTCCAAACAAAAATCATGCATAAATAAAATGTAAATTCACAAACAAATTTTGAGAATAAATTCTTTTATTAATAAATTCGATAATTACATTTGATAATCTAGTCTAGAGGGTATATATTCCAACAATCTCCCACTTGCACTCTAAGACTAAGAAAGTCCATAGGTGCCCACCCCTATAGTGTCTAAGCATCTTTTAAAGACTTTCTCAGCCAAAGGCTTGGTGAAGGGATCTGCTAGGTTGTTCTCTGAGGCTATCTGTTCCGTCACGATTTCTTGTCTCTAAATGAAATCCCAAATTTGGTGGTACTTTTTTTGGATGTGCTTCCCCTTCTTGTGGTTCCTAGGTTCTTTGGATTGTGAGATTGCTCCAGAGTTGTCGCAATACACCACAATCGGACTGTCCATGTGTGGCATAACTCCAAGTTCTGGAAGAAACTTTCGGGGCCAAACTGCTTCCTTAGACGCTTCCGAAGTTGCCACATACTCAACTTCTATGGTTAAGTCAGCAATATAAGATTGCTTAATACTCATCCATGAAACAACTCCTTCAGATAAGGTGAAGACATATCCACTAGTGGATTTTCTCTCATCCTTATTTGCCTAGAAATCTGAGTCTATGTATCCAGTAGGAACCAAGTCGTTAGCCCTATAAACCAGCATATAATCTTTCGTACCATTGAGGTACTTAAGAATATACTTTATAGCTTGCCAATGTACCTCCCCAGGTTTGACTGATGTCTGCTAACTAAGCCTATAGCAAAATAGATGTCTGGCATAGTGCACAGCATAGCGTACATGAGACTTCCTACAGTCGAAATGTAGGGAATCCTACTCGTCCTGTCTTTTTCCTCTTGGGACTTAGGATAATCTTTAAAACAAAAAGATAACCCATGTCTGCAAGGGATTAGAGCTCTCTTGCATGAGTCCATGCTAAACTTGGCCAACATCTTATCAATATATGTCGCTTGGGATAATTCTAACATTCTTTGCTTCCTATTTCTAAGAAGCTTAATCCTTAGAATGTAATTGGCTTCTCCCAAGTCCTTCATACTAAATTGACTGATAGCCAAACCTTAGTAGATGACAATATCTCTACATTATTCTCAATGAGTAGAATGTCATCCATATATAGGACAAGAAAAATCACATTTATGCCTTCTAATTTCCTATAAATGCATAGTTCATCTTCGTTTTGAATGAAACCATAAGACTTTACAGTCTTATCAAAATAAATATTCCATGTTCTAGATGCCTGCTTAAGTCCATAAATGGACTTCTTAAGCTTGCAAACCATATGTTCCTACCCTTTAGCAATGAAACCTTCCGGTTGGGATATATAGCTGTCTTCGTTAAGATGGCCATTAAGAAATTCCATCTTAATATCCATTTGCCATATCTCATAGTCGTAATGACATGCAATGACAAGGAGGATATGGATGGGCTTAAGCATGGCTACTGGGGAAAAGGTTTCATCATAATCGATTCTCTCTTTCTGGGTATGCCCTTTCACCACAAGCCTAGCTTTGAAGGTTTCCACCTTCTCATTCACTCTTCTCTTCCTCTTGTATAACCACTTACACCCAATGGGTTTTATCCCTTCAGTGAAGCTACAAGATCCCAAACCTGATTAAAGTACATAGATTCAATCTTGGCTTACATTGTTTTATGTCATAGATCTGCATCGGCATCAGCAATAGTGTCATCATATCTAGTAGGATCTTATTCCTAATGGTCAGAGATCAACTCGAAAGCCTCTTCTGTCCATCTTTCCAAAACTCTAGATATTCTTCTACTATGATGAAGCTCTGTTTGTATAGGTTCTTGAGGTTGTGCCTCTTTTTGTTCTATAATTGGGTCTGAAGAAGTTGATTCCAATGATAACTTCTCATCGAGTTCCAACCTTGTTGAACCTTTAGTGGAAGTACTTTGATCATCCTCCAAGTATCTAGTATTAGTACTTACCAGTACTTTCTGCTCCTTGGGATGATAAAAGAAACCTCATTTTGTCCCTTTTGGATACCCAACAAAGTAGCATAATTCTGATCTTAGTTCTAACTTGTCTCCCTTGATCAGTACATAAGCTGGATAGCCCCATATCCTGAAATGATTTAGACTTGGCTTACGCCCAATCAACATCTCATAGGGTGTCCTAGGTACCGACTTGGAAGGCACTAAGTTCAGAATGTATGTCATTGTTTCCAAGGCATATACCCAAAAAGAGACCGGAAGAGTAGCATGACATATCATGCTTCAGACCATTTCCATTAATGTCCTGTTCCTTCTCTCAGCTACTCCATTCTACAGGGTTGTACCTGGTGCAGATAGTTGGGATACTATTTTATGATATACTATGTAATCCTTAAACTCACCAAGGAAGTATTCTCCACCACGATCTGATCGTAAGGCTCTGATTAGTTTTTCTATCCAATGCTCCACTCAAACTTTAAACTCTTTCAACTTGTTAAAAGAATCAGACTTGCACCTCATCAGGTAGAAATAAACAAATCTTGTACAATCATCCATGAAAGTGATGAAGTACTCAAAGCCCCCTCTAGCTTGAGTAGACAAAGGACCACACACATCAGTATGAACAAGACCCAATATCTCCTTGACTCTATCAGTCTTTTGGGTAAATAACTTTTTGATAATTTTTCCTATAAGATAGGATTCACACTGAGGTCAACTTTCCAATCTTAATGAGCCTAAGGGCCCATCATGGGTTAATCTCTAAATCCTAATTGAGTTAATATGGCCCAACCTTAGATGCCAAAGATATGAGACATTGACATTGGTCTTTCTCTTCTTACTTAAAAGTTTAGATTAAACGTTATTTATTTGATTGTTTGTAGGATTTAAAAAGAATAAATTTTCATACATGTGCCCTATATATAAAACTTATCCATTTCTACTGATAGTAATACTAGAATGGAAAGAAACAGAATATCCATGATTTATTGGTTTTGCAACTGAAATCAAAATCTATCTAAAACTAGGTACATATAAAATATCCTTTAATACAACTACTTTTTTACAATAAAAAACAAGATCCAACTCTCCCACTACAAGAGCCCATACTCGTGCTCCATTTCCTACTCGTAATCCATGCTCACCCTTCAGGAGTCTTCTTATCTTGCTAAACCCCTACAAGAAGTTATAGATATGATCAGTGGCACCAGAATCAACAATCCAAGTGGAAGTTGATCCAACTATTGAAATAAAATGTAGATAGAGAACAATACTTGTAGGGTTTTTCTTGGCCTGAAGTTCTGGACACTCATTTTTCCAGTTTCCCTTCTACCTGCATTTGAAGCATTTGCCTTTGGGCTTGTTGGGCTAGTTCTTGGGCTGGGCCTGTGCATTTCCCTTCTTCTTCTTGAACTTCTTGGGCTTGGGCCCAGTTCTAGAAGAAAAAGTCCTCGCAATCATAGCCTTGGACTACGGCTTCGTGACCTTCTTCGCCACCTAGAGCTCTTTCATCAACTTAGTTAAAGTTATGTTTAATTTGCTCATGTTGTAGTTCCACTTGAACTAAGTAAAAGAGCCTGATAGAGATTCAAGAACTATGTCCACTTGACTTTTGGGCTCAATAACAACCCCTAAGACTTCCGCTTCTTCAAAAGCAGCAATCATTTTAAGTATATGCTCTCTGACTGATGCTCCCTCAGCCATCTTAGTGTTTATGATCGTCCTAAGAGCTTCCTGCCTTGCGGGTCGGCTCTTATCAGCGAACATCGTGGCTAATGGTTGGCTAATGTCATATGTAGTGGCATGTGCTCGTGTTTTGACTGTAGCACATTAGACATGGAGGCCAACATGTAGCATCGAGCTATTTCATTGGCCTTCTTCCATGCTTTTTCATCCTCACGCTCTTCCGTGGTAGAACCCTCCCCAATAACAGGGCAGGTTTCAAAGAGGACATACTTATACTCCTCAGCAGTGAGTATTATCTCCAAGTTCCTTTTCCAGTCCACATAGTTTAGTCTCGTTAGCTTATTCTCACGGCGAATAACAGCCAAAGGAACCTCCACCAATCATTTTTGAAATATTGAAAATAAAAGAAAATTCAGTTTGTGAAAAAATAAAATAATTTGTGACTTTATCCTCATATTAAATCCGATAATAGTTAACCCTATCACTATTATCTTTAATATGATTAATTTGGCTCTTAAAAAAACTGACATAGCTTCTTGGGAAGATTAACAGTTTTTTGAGCTAAGTGTATTAACCACCACAAATTAATTTCCCTTCTAGGTAATGATCTAGAAGATAACTCCATCGTGAGATGATCATTTTTTCTCATTTCCTATGGACATTCCTCACACTATAACCTCCAACGTGGGCTGGCCGATCATAGCACGTGTCCTGGGTTATTAATTACATCCATCCATTAATTCTAGATCCTTGTGGTATCCCCATCCTATACGGATTCACTCACAGGGTGACACGAGGGGACCTACGATCTTTAATGAGGATCGTGATAGAAGCCGTGGGGCCGTTGGAACCCCTCTTTCACTTAGTATTTTAAAATAAGGGTTTTTCTTGAAAAATATATTTTGAAATTTTTAATTAAGTTTTCTTTTAACTCAAAATAAAATATCTAAACCCATAAAAATTTCTATGTCAAGGTTTATACCATTTGAGAAATTTTTTCATGGATTAATTTTATTTAAGTTAATAAACTTAATAATTTCAAAAAAATTCCAATAAAATTTTTGAGAGATTTTGATCTCAAGTTTTTGACAAAAACAATTTCTCTTGTTAAAATTCAATCAAAATGGTTTTCCATTTTAATTCAAAAAAAAAAAATCTAAATTCAATATGTTTTCTATGTCAAGGATAAAATCCTTTGAGAAAATATATAAGAATTAATTTTTGTCCGAATTAAAATTAACCATTTTATTTAAGAAAAATATTTTTCTTTGTCAAAAATTCCCAAAGACTTTGGTCTTTGAGAAAACACGCACGTAGGGTACAAAAAGAAATAAGCATGCTAGAAAACTCTAAATGTTTTCATACTTTTTTATTCTTTTAACCTAAGTGTCCAAATAATATAATTAAACACATTAATTAATTAATGGCCTTGTTTAATCTTAAAATTTCCTTTACTATTATTTTTCATGCAAAATATTCAAAGAATACTAACTATTACAATAAAAATAACTTCGTCTGGTATGGGACCAAAAATAAAAAAAAATATTAATTTTGGTTGGGTCCGTGCACCCACCACACTGGATCACAGCCCATGGGCCGGATCTGAGCAGGTGGACCCAGCCTGCCACGCCTGCCCCAGGCGCAGTTAAAATTGCTAACCGTGGCTGATCAATTTGCAAAGCAAATTGAATTTGCTTCCTCGCGGAAGCTTGGCTTGGCTTCCGCAAAGAAGCTTTCCTCACAGATGGTAGGCGGCTCGGTGGCTCACAGCTCAGCAGCTCAATAGCTCCTCTCACAGATCACGCTGGTGGCTCAAAAACAGCTCAGCTCGATCAGCTTGGCTGCTACATTAGCATCTTCTCTAGGATTTCTCCTGTGTTCCAAAGGCCTTTTGGACGCGATTTTTCTTCCATACTCAAAAATCATCCAAACAACCGCCTATGCCCTTAAGGAAACACTAGGCTTACACGATATCTATGAAAGCAATCAAAATGCATTGTTCCTATGCTTCCACTCACGAAGCTTACAGTGTAACTACCCATACCAGTAAACATGAAGGATCTCAGATTTTAACCAAAATAAATATTTTCTTATTTTAGTTAAGCCTAACATGCTTCCTACATTTGCCAAACCATGGCTCTGATACCAATTGAAGGCTTAAAATGGAAAAAATCATCAAAACAAAAGCATGTTAGGAAAACGAAAATTTTACCTCTGTGATTAAGTGATCCTTTTCGCACTAGTCTAAATATTTGTATAAGAATATTTGAGGCTAGTGGCTCATGTCCTTGCAAACGTCTACAGCGTCTCATCCACGCGAAGCTTTCAATCTTCCGAAATGGTACCCGTAGCACAACCGGTGAAGGCTTGAAGTTTGGGTTTTGATAAACTTTTTTCAAAGCTTCAACAAAGCTCTCTATGTGATGTTTTAGGTTTGTTTCTATGAATTGAAATTGAATACAGAAGCCAATTTCTTCCAATCCCCCAATCATCACATCTCAGTGATTGATATTCATTTCAGCAGATCCTCTGTGAGAGACTCTAGCCACATGCAAACAGAAAGCTTCCATGCTTTATGTTATCCTACACGCGAAACAACATAGGTTCCATCCCATGTTGTTTTTATTTTTTATTTATTTAAATCAATAATTAATTAATTTAATATTTTTTAAAATTTTATTTTCCTTTGGTTTTATTCATTGGGTCAGATAAAATTATTTATTCTTGGGCTTGGACACCCATAAATAATAAATCTCAATTATTTATTCTGGACCTTATTAAATAGCTCAATAAATAATAACAAGCCCAACTAAACCAAATAAAATTTTATATCTTTTATCTAGTTCTAGATTAATTTTCTAATTATTCAATCTGGGCCTTGGGCCCTGAATAATTAATTAATCATTTAATTTATTAATTAAAATAAATAATTAATTAACCAAAAAAACTGGACTTTGAGTAGCGTAGGCCTTCGAAGAGAACCAGGATCAAAGAGGACACACAGGAAGATGATGACTGTGACTATAAGGAGTATTAGGCTACTAAGTATAAGAAAAACTAGAAGATAGGGGGCTAACATATTTGGTGATGTGTAAAACATCTATTTTTGTAATGCTGATCTATGTGCTCATTTGCTAACTTGAATAGTTAGGAACTTGCCTGCTGTAAGGCTTACGTATGCATGGATGTTTCAAACACCATGGCACTTTTGGGGTGTGTGTGTGTGTGTGTGTGTGTGTGTGTGTGTGTGTGTGTGTGTATGTATATAGAATACATAATCACATACATGATGGCGGTCAATTTTGAAATGATGTTGGTTTTCCTATTTAATTACTTGCTGCATTATAAGTTTTCATACATATCATATCCTGCATGAACTACCCTTAACCATATAAATTTGCGTAATAAAGCATTATCATGTTGCCAAGACAATGACTAATGGTAAATCTTTTAGGTGACATGGCCGAAGGACAACCACCCTACGGAAATAACCCTCCCCCAAACAGCCCACTAAAGGAATAAAATGAGGGACCAAGAGCTAAAGAGGTGGAATCGAAAAAAAGAAGCCTAAAGAGGTTACGGTTGCCCAAACTTTTGGATGAATGACTGTGATTCAAGAAAATCTAACGAAACATAGGGTCCCACGAGGCGACAACGAGACACTCGAAAGGTTTCTCAATTTCCAACCACCCATGCACATTGATGAAGCAGAACAAGAGTAAAAAAGTAGAGATGTGGATTGAACAAATAGAGGATATTGTCCGCACTTTGCAGTATATGGAGGAAATGATGGTAAAGTTCTCAACCTTCCGCTTAAAAGGACTAGTTAGAGACTAGAGGTTATAGGCCTAAGAGGTTTGGGAGCAATCTGAGCTAGAATGGAGCTGGGACCATTTCTTGGAAATTTTCCGAGCACAATTCATCCCACAATGGATTATTGAGAAGTGCGAGAATGAATTTCAAAACTTGAAGCAAGGAAATATGTCCGTTGCACAGTATGTGGCATAGTTTAATAAAGTATTGTCATCATCTAGTGGACATAGAACAAAACAAGATGCACCAATTCATTAAGGGCCTGAGACAAAAGCCAAGAAGAGCCTTAGTCGCATTCATACCTACTACATATGCTACTGTAGCAGATGCCACTATTAGGATAGAAACCAAGAACATGAGTCGAATTATTGGAAGTAGCTTTCCATCCACTAAGCAATTTCGGACAAAAAGGCCAGTCGGACCACAAGAGAGAAACAAAGGAAAGCAAGTGAGGAAAAACCCTACTGGGACAGTTCAGAGTATGAAAACTTGCCACCACGGTAGAAAAAAGAGACATTTGGAGAAGGATTGTTGGCATAAGCAGGCACCCAAAAAATATTTTAAATGTGGGGACCCTAACCATTTGAGGAACAACTAACTCAAATTACTTCAAAACAACCATGACAACCTAGCCCAGCCGGTGAACCCAACCTACCGTGGGAATGGGCGTGAATCATAGGGGATACAACCAAAATCCCTAAGTGAGAGCTAAGGTGTGTGCCTTGAACTATGGAGAATTAGGTGCCGATCTTGCAATGGTGAAAGGTATGCCTTCTAATTGAAACTATAAAGTAAATATGCTAATAGACCCTGGCTCTACACATTCTTATAAAGCAATCATTTTGCGTGCCATTTAAGATTTTTTGCTTTAGACCTTTCTTATACCTTGTTAGTTAGCTCTCTTTTTGGAAAATCTGTAGAAGTAGGAAAATTTATAGAAGGGTGAAAAATTGAATTTGGGAGGGAAAAGCTGTCGAGAGACCTTGTTATGATGATATATTTAGGATTATAACGCTATTTTAAGTATAGATTAGTTGGTGCAATTTGTTAGACGCGGGAAGGATGTCCAAAAATTCGAAAGGGTAAGGTAAAGGAAATGAAATATTTAATTCCTGAAGCCAAAGCTCAAAAAATGTTGAAGCACGAGTGTTAAGGTTATGTAGCATATCTAATTAACAAACCCAATGAGGAGAGTATGCTAGAAAGCACCGTTGTAGTACAAGAGTTTGTTAATATCTTTCTCGAGGAATTGTCAACTCTACCCCCGCCTCTGGAAGTGGAATTTACTATTGACCTTATATTGGGAGCGGAGCCGATCTCAAGATGCTGTATCGCATGGCTACTATAGAACTCAAGAAGTTGAAAGAATAGTTGGAAGAGTTGATGGGACATGGGCATATTAGACTAAGTACTTCACCGTGGGGAGCATCAGTGTTATTTGAGAAAAAGAATGATGGGACACTGCATTGTGCATTGACTATCGTGGTTTAAATAGCTTAACAATTAAGAATATATATCAACTCCACTCATTCATGAGTTGTTTGACCAATTAAGAGGGTTTAGTTGTTACTTTAAGCTTGATCTGAGGCAAGATTATTGCCAAGTGAGAATTTGCGAAGAAGATATTCCTAAGACTGTGTTTAACATTTGGTATAGGCACTATGAATTTATTGTAATTCCCTTTAGGATAACTAACATACCCGCAACCTTTATAGACTTGATCCATCGGATATTCCAGCCTTATCTGGATAAATTTATCGTGATCTTTATTGACGATATATTGACTTATTTCAAGAGCCCGGAGAAATATGCAAAACACCTTAAATTAGTTTTAGAAAAGCTAAGAGAGCATTAGCTTCATGCTAAGTTCAGTAAGTATGAATTTTGGTTGGATGCAGTTTCGTTTTTAGGATATATTGTAACTAAGGAATGAATCAAGATAAACCTTACCAATATGAAAGCTATTGAAAACTGAAAATAACCTAAGAATGTTACATAAATTAGGAGTTTCTTGGAATTAGTCGGGTATTATAAGCAATACATATAAGGGTTTTCAACTCTTGCCTTGCCTTTGACAACATAATAGGAAGGACCCAGCACCGGCTGTTCTGTCTAAACCAGTGCCGGTTGTTATTGTTCATAAGGTAGAGAATTTTTCATTTCAAGTAGAATTTGGTAATTTTAGTTGAATTCTTTTGGGAACTCTTACAACCATGAAAAAAGACTCTTATAGGCACTTTTAGGTAACCAAAACTCCATTAAATACAAGAGAATAATATTGTACAAAGTAATTTTCAATTCTTCAATGTAATATCTTTAAAAAACTCCTAGAGAAACACCAAGAACAAGGAGGGTTAAGGAAATTTTGGAGAAGAAGAGGAGCTTTTATCAAGAAGATTGCAAAAGAGAAGGGGATTACACTTGTCTATGAGTTTTTCTTCTTTCTTTCTTTGTAATTCTATTTTATTAAAGTTGGATTTATATGCTTCAAGTTAAGGATATGTTTACTTTATGATTTCTTGTTGAATTCATACTAGACCTGTTGTATTCCAATTCTAAGTATTTGATTACTGGATTTTATGAGTTGAATTAATTATTCCGAACTAGTCAATTCACTATCTTGTGATCTCTTAATGGACTTGGAAAATGAAGTTAAGTGAAAGACTTGGTAATCAAAGAGAGATTGATATCGCCTAGAGTATAGGGGCATTATTTCTTCCAAAAGAAGTTGTTGTTGCCTAAAGTATAGGGATATTAATTGTTTAAATGAGTTGTTATTAATACTTCTTAGTTTTAATTAGGGTGGTAGGGTATACCCTTTAATTAATCTAACAATATGAATTTCATGAATTGGGAAAGATTGGAATTTGCTTTTGGGACTCATATAGGTATTTTGGATTGGGAATCAATTGGTTGAAATATATTTTCTTCACTTATCATGAAATTGACACATTTCTTCATTACATGCCATTTCTCCTTATTCCCACTCCTTGATTATTCTTGTGACTTTTCTTGTGTGAACTTGATTTATTCTCTAGTATATTAGGTTAGTTGGTTATTTATTCTATCTTCTTATTTTGTTGGCTAAACAATAAAGGTTTGGGCAAAATAAGGTAGGAGCCTAAATACCTGTGGATTTGATACATGGTATTCCATATACTATACGATGAGTATAGTTGCTCGTATGTGTGGTTATAGTAATTAACATTTTAATTAAAGCTTGATTTGATTGTGGACTTTGTTTTCTACACTGAAAAACACACATCAAGTTTTTTGTATCGTTGCCGGAGATAGGCACTATCGTAAACACTCGAATCTTATTAATTTAGCATTTGTCGTATTTGCTAATATCACTAACTTTTGCTTTTATGTACTTTGTGAATAGGTATGCCATTTTTTTTTTTTTAGTTTACGCTCTTGTTTTTTATTTGTTTGAATTTGTACTTGTTTTGTTTTTTATTTCAATTTGATCTTTTTTTTTTCTTTGAGTTCCAGGTAAAAATTATCGTCATGGGCAATCTACTATAGGGATATATGTGGTCATGGACGCAAATTGAAAAGTGCTACAATGATGAGAATTTAACAAATTTGCAAGTTTAGATTGATGCTTTTTGTGAGACGTTACTTGAAGCCTCAGTTAATCCTTTTATCGCCAGCACAAATTCATTCCTTAAGTATCAAGATGAATCTTCCAAATGTATGAGCTCTAACAGAACACAAATAGCAAAGTTGGTTGATAAGATCTGTAATAGGGAATTGGAAATTGTAGAGAAACATAATACTTCTCGATTCATGGAGCCTAACGATACTTTTGATGATGTGTTGAGTTTACCATGCCTCAAGGAGTTGGATCTTTCAATGTTACATCATACAGAGTCTTTAGAGGATAGTGGTAATTTCTACTCTTCACCCAATTCAAAGGGAGGTAACTTAGTTTTTGTAGACCATAATTTGAAAAGCAAGAATTTCTTGATCCCATCTTAAAATCTACATTACTAGGTCTAAAGGGAAATTTTAATTGTGACAAATATTTTGAAGGGATAAGTCGTGATTCTAATGTTTATACACTTTTTAGACATAATTTACATCTTTGTATTGGGAACTTGATTTGTATGTCTAAAAAGGAGCTACGGAAGGGGGGTCATGCATTTACATAAACAACTATCTATATAAAAGTTAGAATTGTGTACAAATATATACATATTCGTAACACCAAACCAAAAAAAACATAAGCTTTTCAAGACATAGCCATCCTTTCCCTGGCAACAGGACCAAAAACATGATACATACTTTGTTGATATAAAGAATGATGTCATTCTCTCACAAGTTTTTAATTATAAAATTCCAAAAGTACCCACACAACACATATTTAAGCAAGTGTACCTATTGTGTAGTATAAAGTTCCAATGGCAAGTATTGAAGATCCCAAGATGAGTGACAATTGCCCCTAATTTACTTTTATTCCATTGTTTGGCCAGTCAAAATTGTATAAATACAAATACGAATTGAAAAGGAATTCAGCCAACCCTTATGCACAAGAAAGGCCACTTAAGGTCTCAAGATCATCCAAAGAATAAGAAAGAAAGATAGGTTATGCATCCCATCAAAATTCCCTAAATTAAGCTTAATATCAAATACCTAAATTACCGAATGGAAATCTAAATTTCCCACCAAAAGGGTTAGTCCATAATAAGGTTAACTCTCTCTCGAGTTATGAATCTCCTACTTTTAGCTCAATTAATAGGTATCTCTACCTTACCAATCGAACCTAAAAGAGCATTACAATTCACTGCCCATTCTAATTATGGGAAAAGCCATGCCCCTATCTCTTGGCGACTCATACAATCCATCAATCACCAAGCCTTACTCCTGGAATCCCACTCTTAAGGTAATCAAATAAAAGCAAATAGAGTGAACAAATCCCTAAGGTACCTAATTTCTAACCACCTTTTGAATTCATTAGAAAAAAAATAAGCCCTAAGTCATTTATCCACGCAAAGCAACACAAGTAATTGAATGCTCAAAATAGATTCCATTAACTAACAAGCGGTCCAAAATAAAGCATAACAATGGTTCAATCTTTTGAATGCAATGTACACTTACAATATCCTACAAAATTAAGACAAAAAATATAAAGATGAAAGAGAAAAACTCTTAGACAAGTTGGATCCTTTCTCCGTTGTGGATTTCTTCTTGAATATGTCTCTTTGTCTCTTCAATAGCTTCTATTAATCCTTCCTCTTATGATTCTTGGTGCTTTTGGGGGGGGGTGGGGGGGTTCGGCTCTCCTCCTCTCCAATTCTCTCTTAAATCGTGGGTTTTAGGGATATTTATAGTGCTCCTTTGAAAAATCCTTACATTTCTCGAAACAGTAGCCTCTGCAACATTAACTGGCATCTATTCATGCGCACTACCAAGTGCCTATTTCTTACTTTTTCTTTTAAAAATAATAATAATAATTCTAGTTATAAACCAGCACTTGTTCACTAGTCCAAACTGGTGCCAGTTACTCCTAATAATTTGAATTCTTTGGGTCTCTGAATTGAAAAAAATGCTTATTCTAGCTACTATCAAGTGTAGGTTTGGTCTTCTTCCGCTCATTTTTAGTGATTTTCCATGTTGTTACTTCAAGAAATCTCTCTCATGAGATCTACACAAAACAAGGGGAAAATAGGGGAAGTGAGTAGGAATCTAGTCAAAAATCCTGAATAGTTATATTGCAAAATGAAACCAAAATATGCATATTCTAAGCACTCATCACATGCTCTTTATTTCATAATTAAAATCAACATAAAAGAATTTAGAGAAGAAATGATTTCTTCAATAATATCACACCTTCTACTAGATTTTTCAATCTTAAAGAGGACCAAATAATGCCAGCTTTTATAAAGTGTCTATTGTAATAGTTTGCATTGTAATATGACCAAATGATGGCAAGAGCAATATAGTGTCTGTCATAATAGTTTGCAACAACATTGAAATAAAAATAACAATCCGTCAGTATTATTATGTAAGAGATTATAATTTATTTAAAAATTTGTTGTTAAATAAATTATTGAGGTTAGAGTTTTATTCAAAATATACTGTTTGTAATGTGATTGCAATAGTCTTGCAATGAAGTATTTTACACTGCACATCTTCCTTGGTAAGCCCATTGCAAACTCTCTTTCAAATTCTAAATATCATTTTCGACTGTATTTTCAATTACAAAGTCGCAACGATTAGCATTTTGTTACAATAATTTGCCTCTAGATTACAACCACAATGAAATAGCCAATTACAAAGTCCCAAAGATTTGCAATTTATTGCAATAATTTGCCACAAAATTACAACAAAAATGAAACAACACATGAATAACATCCAAATACTACAAGGGTTTAGTTGCAATTCACTACAAGAAAAAATCTAATTAGCGACGGCTAAATCCATCGCTAATCACATTTAGCGACGGATTTAGCGACGGATTTCATTCGTCGCTAAAAAGGGCATCGCAATTTTCGACGGAAAGAAAATCTGTCGCAAATAGCGACAAATTTGCGACAGTCATTTAATTGATGACATTATAATTAAGTTTATAATCAATATAGCGACGGATTTGCGATGGCAAAAAAAATTTATTTTTTAAAAAAATTAATTAATTTAGCAACGAATTTGCAACGGTGAAAAAAAATTTTATTTATAAAAAATTAATTAATTTAACAACGGATTTGTGACGGCCAAAAACTTTTATTTTAAAAAAATTAATTAACTTAGTAACAGATTTGTGACGGCAATTTTTTTTAATTACAAAAAATAAATTAATTTAGCAAAAGATTTCCGAAGACAAAAAAATTTTAAATTTTGAAAAAAAATCAATTAATTTAGCAACAGATTTGCGACGGCCAAAAATTTTTTATTTACAAAAATTAAAATAATTTAGCAACGATTTTGCGACGGAAAAAATAATATTTTTAAAAAATTAAATAATTAATTTGCAATAGCGAAAAAGTTTTATTTAAAAAATTAATTAATTTTGTGACAGATTTGAGATGGCATAAAATTTTTATTAAAAAACTTAATTAATTAGCTACTCGGCCCACCCATCCATCGACTTGACCCGGCCCACCAAGAACCCGACCAGCCAAGAATATTATGTCAGACTTGGGGCTCAAACCCGCGTCCTTGTTGTGGGAGAACATGCGTTCCACCACTAAGCTATTGAAGTTCTTGTGATATATGATGCTATATATTAATTATATAGTAAATTTTTTTGTGAATTAGCGATGGATTTGCAAGGGCTTTGCGACGGATCTGCGACGACAGAATTTTCCATCCCAAATCCATTGCTAATTAGCCATGGATTTGCGATAGTTAATTTTTCAAGATTTAAAAAAATTAATTTTAAATTTTTAATGGCCGTCACAAATCCCTTGCAATTTGCAAAGGATTTGCAAGGGCTTATTTTTTTTAATTAAAAAAATAAATTTATTTTTTAATTTTAGATGGATGTTGCAAATCCGTCGCAAATTGTGACGGATTTCAAACGACTTGTGTTTTTTAATTTTAAAAAATAAATTTATTTTTAAATTTTACATTGCCATTGCAAATCCCTCGCAATTTGCTACGGATTTGCAAGGGCTTATTTTGTAATTTTAAAAAAATAAATTTATTTTTTAATTTTTAGATAGCCATCACTAATCATGTCGCAAATTTTTAACTTAAATTGCGACGGATTTCCGACGACTTGTTTTTTAATTTTAAAAAATAAATTTATTTTTAAATTTTACATTCAGTCACAAACCCTCACAATTTGCGACGGATTTGGAGGGCTTATTTTTTTCATTTAGAAAATCAAATTTATTTTTTAAATTTTAGATCGCCATTGCAAATTGCAACGAATTTGCGACGGCTTGTTTTTTTTTAATTTTTAAAAATAAATTTATTTTTAAATTGTACATTGTCGTCGCATATCCCTCGCAATTTGTGATGGATCGGGGTTTATGAAAACTCGATTCGTTTGCAAATCCGTCACTAATATAAAAAATTCAAAAAATATTTAATGTTTGATTTTATATATATATATATATATATATATATATATATACACACACACACATGATATAGTATGTGTGTGTGTGTGTTAAAATAATAGAATACACGAACAAAATATTAGTAAGTTGAAATATTTATATATATAATATACATATGATATTATTAAGTATATATATGTATGTGTATATATATATATATATATATAGTAAGAATATGACATATATGCATCCGTTGCTATTATTGTATGTGTATATATATATATATATATATATATATACATACATTATGTGTATGTGTGTGTATATATATATATATATATGTATGTGTATGTATATGATATATATATTAATATATTTAAAAAGTATTATAATATATATATAGATATATGTATAAATATATTAATATATATATATAAATATCTAGACACACACATACTAACATAAATATATATATGTATATATATCTTTATTTTTCTATTAAAAATAGTATATTAACATATTTACATGTATATAAAAATGCTATATTAATATATGTATATATATGTGTATATATATATATACATATTAATATTATGAGAATTTTTTTATGGCTGTCACAAATCCCTTGCAAATTTGCGACAGATTTGCGAGGACTTATTTTTTCTTCAATTTAAAAAAAATATTTTATTTTTAAATTTTTTATGCCCGTCGCAAATCCCTCACAAATTTGCAATTGATTTGCGACGGTTTTTTTTTAATTTTAAAAAAATAAATTTATTTTTTAATTTTAGATGGCCGTTGCAAATCTCTCGCAAATTTGCGATGTATTTGTGAGGGCATTTTTTTAATTTTTAAATAATAAATTTATTTTTAAATTTTGAATGGCCGTCCAACTCCCTTGCAAATTTGCGACCGATTTGCCTAAGCTTGTTTTTTTTAATTTTAGAAAAATAAATTTATTTTTAAATTTTAGATGGACATCGCAAATCCCTCGCTAGTTGTGATGAATTTGCAACGGCTTTTTTTTAATTTTAAAAAATAAATTTATTTTTAAATTGTACATTGCCATCGCATATCCCTCGCAATTTGCGATGGATCAGAGTTTATGAAATCTTGATTCGTCGCAAATCCGTCACTGATATAAAAAAGTCCAAAAAAATTTAATGTTTGATTATATATATATATATATATATATATATATATACATATACATATGATACAGTATGTGTGTGTGTGTTAAAATAGTAGAATATGGGAAAAAAATATTAGTATGTTGAAATATTTATATATACAATATACATATGATATTATTAAGTATATATATGTAAGTATGTATATATGTAAGAATATGACATATATGCATCTGTTGCTATTATTGTATGTATGTATGTATGTATGTATGTATGTATGTATATATATATATATATATACACACACACATTATGTGTATGTGTTGTATATATATATAATTTATGTATGTGTATATATATATATATACTAATATATTTAAAAAGTATTATAATATATATATACCTAGATATATGTATATATATATAGACACACACATACTAACATAAATAAATATGTATATATATATGTATATATATTTATTTTTATATTAAAAAAAGTATATTAACATATTTACATGTATATAAAAATGCTATATTAATATATGTATATATGTGTGTATACATATACATATTAATATTATGAGAATTTTTTATAGTCGTCACAAATCCCTTGCAAATTTGCGATGAATTTGCGAGGGCTTATTTTTTTCAATTTAAAAAAATATTTTCTTTTTAAATTTTGTATGGCCGTCGCAAATCCTCGCAAATTTGCGAAGGATTTGTGACAGTTTTTTTAAATTTTAAAAAATAAATTTATTTTTTACTTTTAGATGGTCGTTGCAAATCCTTCGCAAATTTGCGATGGATTTGCGAGGGCATTTTTTTAATTTTTAAATAATAAATTTATTTTTAAATTTTGAATGGCCGTCCAACTCCCTTGCAAATTTGCAAAGGATTTGCACTGTGCTTTTTTTTTTAATTTTAAAAAATAAATTTATTTTTTAATTTTAGATGGCCGTCACAAATTGCGACGGATTTGCAATGGCTCATTTTTTAATTTTAAAAAATTAATTTATTTTTAAATTTTAAATGGCTGTCGCAAATCTTTCGCAAATTGCAACGGATTTGTGATGGCTTTTTTTTAATTTTAAAAAAATAAATTCATTTTTTAATTTTAGATGGTTGTCGCAAATCTCTCGCAAATTTGCAATGGATTTTCGAGGGCATTTTTTTTAATTTTAAAAAATTAATTTATTTTTAAATTTTGATTGGCCGTCACAAATTTGCGACGGATTTGCGAGGGTTAGATTTCCGTCCTAATCCATTGCAATTACCAACGGATTAGCGACAAAAATTTAAAAACATAAATTTATTTTAAAAATTTTTGTTTCCGTTGCTGTTCCGTCGCTAATTTAATGTTTTTCTTGTAGTGATTGGTTGTTTAAAAAAAAATTCAATTTCTAATTGTTTGAAAAAATAGTACTTGCAAAAGGAGCGCAACCAAATTGCAATGAAAAACTTTGCTTCATACATTTCCATTGCAAACTAATTGTAAACTTCCTCTTGTTGCACTTTTCTTGTAATCCAGTTGCAAATTTGCAATGAATTACAAGTCGTTACAAATCTGTGGTTGCAAAATCAACGTTTTTGTAGTAGTGATCTAAATCACACTCATCCCTTCCTATAGTCCATAATATAACCAATTACTACGTTCAGGTTCATGATCAAGAAGTTGTCATTAATTATTGGACTAGAAAGGATCAAATTCAAGACATTTACCTAAAATCATAGCTGCAGGAATTGTTGTTGAAACTAAACAAGATGATTGGAATGATTTTTTTTTCTTATCATGATCGTAATGATTAAGTTTGATTAACTTTGTTTAATGGAGACAATGTTCAAATATTAATCAAAATTTACTAATAAGTAAATTAGTTAGTTTTGTATTTACTAGTGTTTATTCTCTTAAGTTATGATTAGTAGTATGGTAATGAGAAATTAATGTTATGCTGTGTGACAGGATTAGGAAGTTAGATTTGATTATCTTTTACTGATTAGGAGTTAAATAATTCTTGTACATATGTACGTATGTATTTATATGTGTCAGAGAGAGAGAGAGAGAGTTATGAGCCTCTTTTTTGTTGTTAAAGTGTCTCTCTGTGGGTTGGCCTCCAAAAGCCTTAGTTTTCCAACTTCTTAATCTAATTTCTTAATATAAATATTTTATTTGTCTCACTGAAATTCTAATTTTCTATTTTCTTCTTTTTAAAACCCTTTGATATCTCTTAAATCATTCTGGATTGTATAATTGATTAAGCCGCTTTATTGTGAATTTCATTTATGAAAAGAAATACATACGCATATAATACTTTTAGTGTCCCCAGACTAATTACATGTCAAGGACTCCCATCAATTCGCGAATATGCTAAATGACGTTATGATATTGTAATTCCAAAATGTGTTTAGTACACTGTTCTTGACATGCACATGTTCGTTTGCTGTTGAAGTTATCGCACCAATGTGAGATTAGCCCAACTTGGATAGGGTCTTTCCATTCAAATATTTCTTTATTTGCTATTGCTGATTTTTCTTAATAAAAATCTATTTAATTTTTGGAAAAAGTTAAAATTGACAGTCAATGTAGCCTCTTTAATTTCTCTGTTGAAATTAGAACAATAATTTGAGTGCAGTGCATTTAGCCCGTACAGACCGCCACTTTCAAAATTGCTTTTCAACATTAAAGCCGAAAAACGTCCAGTCAATGCCGGTCCTGGGCTGCCGTTTGCAGGATTTATTATGGTTTGAATGGTTTGGTCATTTTTGAACAGCCCGAATGGCCGAAATGGCTTCCTTCTGCAGCGATGATATCGTGGAACGCAGATGTAGAGCCATCCCCTTCGTTTTCATGTTCGTTATCATAGAAAAACGTATGCAACTGTAGAATTTTATGTAGAATATTAGGTACTGGAATACATTTACGTGGACTCGATTTTCATATTCCGACTGCACACTTGGCCTCGAGAAGAGAACATGTCGAACAAGGAGTTGTCTTCCTCTTTTACTTAATTCCATACCAGCAAGAACCTTCATATTTGGTAAGTGCAGCATACATAGTTTTATTCTAGTGATCTTGTTAACCTTAATCCCTTTTCGACTACTTTTTGCATGTGTCTGCCTCATGACAACTGCAGGTGATGATTATGCCTATGAACATGTTGCTAACAAAATGGTACCCTAGTGAGGAGAGTGAACACAGCAGAGACGATAAGAGGCTAGCCAGACTTGTGATCCAGAAAATATGCTATGTAGGGTAGAGGAACCCTGGGCATCTTGCGTTTCAAAGCAGTTTTAACTAGTCTTAACACTGTTTGCCATTATTTTTATAATAAAAGAGATTTTTTTGTGGTATAGTTTCACATTGTTAAATTTAATACATTATTATTTCAGAATTTAGTATAAAAATGTATAAAGCATATGGGCCTTCGGCTGCCTCAGTCCATATCGTTTATTGGTTTACTGTACTGTTCCAACATACAATTTGAAATATTCGTTCTTGTTATACAGTAAATTTACAAGAATATAGAATAATTTCAATGAATGCACTTAATTAGAAGAGACCATAATATTCAAACCTCTTTAATACATTAGGTATGACGGACAATAAGTACCTTTTATTACTCCAATATGAAAATCACGAATATCTAACCTAAGGACAATTACTTTGTGGTATGCAAGATAGCACAGAGAGCATGTAACCTATGAGTATGTACACTACTTCACTGGTCTTTTCTTTGGACTTATTCAGCACGCTTGGCTAGCACTTTCATTTACCTCATATGGAGTAAAAAATGTGGAGCTTTTGACTTGTTTATATGATCATATCATCTCCAAGTCCAGTAAAGATTTAAAAATTTAAAAACAGAGGACCAAACTGAACTGCAGAATAAAGGAGCCATAAAGCAACTCTATGTTGAAGGTAGGGAGTCACGCATATAACATAGAAGAAAAAACAAATCAACTTCCTTTATGCGTCAAGCAAAAATAAGGGGGCTTGAACGGAGAGTTTAAAAGGAATGGTGAGTGGTATTGCTAAAGTTTAAAATCATTATGTCAAGTTTGAAGTAATATCTCGAAATAGCATTTCGTTAACGGGATAGAAACAACATTTTTATTTGAGTTAAAGATTGCATATCTTGTATACCATAGTGCATAGAAGCTATATCTCTGATCTTTCTGTGCAGCTATGGATTTGCCTGCGTCAGTAGGCACCTGGAGGCTTCGCGTTCCAAGGTTAGCTGTTTGTGATGCAAATCCTTACTTAGGCGAGCGTTATGACGTTACATTCATCTGTATTCTAAGAAATTCAGAATGTTTTAATAAATTCAAACAAAGAAAAAAATGTTAATAAATTAATTTTCACGTGAAGGATCTGGTCAAGACATCTAAATGACTAACACCCACTACAGTCCTTCCGTATTTTTTCTAAAAGTCCTAAAAGAAATGACCAAAATGTCCTTATTAGAACTTTTGTGAACTCTTTTCAAATTAGGTAAAGGTAAAATGACTCGAATGCCCTTGGAAACTTATTTTAATGTACAAACAGAACTTTTCACTCTGTTTTAACATAGTTTTGGAAAATGATCTCTCGATATGAGATTGACCTTTAGAAAACGATATTTTGATCCTGAAAATTATTTTATTGGTCTGGTGTGTCTATGAAATGAACTAATTGGCCCTGTCAAGCCAATGAAAATAATTGTCTGGCTTGCGAGTTAGTGGGATCAACTTCTGAAAATGATATTTTAGCCCAAAAAATGTTCGATTTGGAAATCCTGTGGGATCAAATGACCCACTGGCTTGATCGGTAAGGAGGGGTTAGTATTGGTAACATTGAGTACTCAGCAAGGACTTTAATCTTTGTACTTGTTCATGTTAGAGGTAGACGACTCCTAAACGTGGAAAACATCCACGAATCCCTTCCGAGGATCTAAGTAAACGATTAAGAAGTTCGTAGGTTTGTAGAATTACCTCTGTTTGGTGTAATTGATATCCTTCGATTCTGATTCTCTCACTGTACGTGCAACCCGAACAAACACTAGACGCTGTAGTGTGCGAACATCCTCTATCGGATATACACCGCAAACTCACTCGTTACCCGAGGAGTGCTAGCGCCTAGGGTTTGAGAGGTTTTTTTTTCTGATCAATGGAGGCACGAATATTCTCAACAGAAATTGGCACACCCAAGAAGACGACTAGGGTTTTCTTAAAACCCACTCCGAACCTCTTAGAGTCCAACCCTAATAATATCTTATCGTATTTTAATTTAATTTAAATTAAATTAAAACTGATATGATAAGATTCTGCCATTATCTCGGTAATTTAACTAATTGATTTACTAAGTCAGATTCTTATAATCTGAACAACATCTAGATACATTGAATGTGGACATATTTACAAATTCATTGTATCTGGTAATTTTTCTAAGTTCGATTAACTTAGACATATTTTCAAATTCATCAAATCTAGTCACCAAAAAAATAACCTAATAAGTTCGCTTATTGTGTGACACTATACGTTCATTTAACACTGGTAGTGTGCCTAAATCATATTTAAATGGCCCACAAGTTATAAGCAGTTTCTAGCAAAATATTATAACTATCCAGGTTAAATGAAGATCGGTGATCTCTTTGAACCAAACCATAATTTTATATTTAGTCCTTTTGTCACACGATATCTAGATTAAGCATAAGACACGGAACATGTCATCCTTATTAAGCTTAATCAATTATTTCTTGATTTCATAGTAGACTGTTCAAACAAATGATATCAATATCTTAGATTTATTCCATATCCAACAGTAGTCTAATTTATTATCTGGTTAAAGATAACTTTAGACAATGTCAAAATACAGAATTTATCAAGTGGAAACTGTGATGAATTTAGGTCGAAGGACTTTTTAATATTATTATGGCTAGAATGTACTTATGACATGTTCCATGAAGTACTCTCACAGTGGGTCATGTCCAATACAATGTTTTCTAACATTTATTTATGTTTTGACTTGATATCACAAATATCCAAGACCAGTAAAACATAGTCATTCAGTCACAAACATACTAATCTTAATTTATTATTGTTCCAATAATAATAAATGATTAGGGACAGATTTAGAATAGTCATTGTATTCATAGGTGGGTTTTACTATCAAGTCATGTACTTGATGATCACAAAACAAAACGCACTATTCATGGAAAGGAAAATCTTATATTATTATATAAAACATAACGACAATAGTATAAGTACAAATTGACTCTAGGGCATATCCTCAACAGTTGTTATAAGTTGTTCGCTGAATGGCGGGTGGGGACAATCGGTAGTGTCTGACTTCTTGTCATCTCGATGGTGATTGACGTTAGGATTGGGACTCTTAACTTATGATGGCTAGTAAAAGATTTAGTGTGCTACAATGCACTTAGCATGTTGCGGTATACTTGTCATTTATTCTTGATAGCATGCTGCGTGTGCTTTCCCATCTGGCGACACACGGTCGGGTGCTATAGGCTATAGTCTAAGCATAATGAGACGTGGTGCCAAAGGCGAAGCTTTGTGAGCTTTGCATGCTGGCCGACCTTCTGTTGGAGAAGTGTCTGTAATTTTAAAAATTGGAGCAATGATTTGTAATTGAAACACTATTTTCCAGAAATGATTGTGTTCTGAACATTTTGTTCTTTAGAGAGTTTTAGAATTGATTTCAGTGTTTTTGAGATAAAATACGACATTGCTTTACTTTATCTGCTTTGTAAAGTACTAGTACACACGGGACTCACTGGGTGATTTATCACCCATCCATGTCTCTTATCTTACTATTTTGTAGGATTCAGAGTTGAACATACCTATGGATAGAGAGACGATACTATAGTGACAGCAGTCTAGGTCGGGATGCTTTCTCTTTTGTTTATGTACTTTGTTACTAATGTAGTTATGGATATTGCATGTATGAGACTCTCTATTATATATGTATATGAGTTGGTTGTACCAGTCTGAGCCTTGGTTTCTATTCTTTTAGTTATTCGTTATAAAGATCCCTTGTCTGGGTAACTAGACGGGGCGACACCCAGTTTTGGTATGCTTCCGCTGTTACTTTAGTTGGGGTGTTACACCCTACAAAGTTGCAAAATTATTCTGATCTTGGTTCTAACATACTTCCTTTAGTCAGCACATATACTGGACAATCTCATACCTTAACATAATTTATATTGGGCTTTTATCCAATTAACACATCTCATAGGGTGTCTTAGGTACTAACTTAGAAATATTAAGTTCAGAATATATGCTATTTTTTTCTAGAGCATATCCCCAAAAGGAAATAGGAAGAGTTGCATAACTCATCATAGTTTTGACCATTTCCATCAATGTTATGTTTCTTCTCTTAGCTAGTCTATTCTTTGGGGAGTCTTAGGTACAGTTAGCTAAGATATTACACCCTAATGTGCCAAGTAGTCCTTGAATTTCACCATGGAGATACTCTCTACCATGATCCGATATTAGTTTTTTTTAATTAGTTTACCTATTTGACGCTCCATCTCAACCTTAAACTTCTTAAATTTATCAAAAGAGTTAGACTTGCGTCTAATCAAGTGAACATAACCAAAACATATGTTATCATTTGTGAATATGATGAAGTATTCGTAACCTCCTCTAGCAGGTAAAGACATAAGACCACAAACATCAATATGAACTAACTCTAATATTTCCTTAGCCCTCTCCGCCTTTTGAGTAAAAGACCTTTTGGTCATTTTACCCATAAGATAAGATTCACATTGAGGCCATTCCTCCAATTTCAATAAGTCCAAAGACCCATTTTGGATTAACCTCTGAATTCGGTTAGGATTTTTATATCCTACTCTCAAGTGCCATCAATAAGAGTTATTTGATATGGCCTTTGTTTTCTTATTATTAAGTTCTGTCTGAGTATTATTTATTTGACAATTAATATGATTAATATCGAAAAAATTCCCACACATGTTTCCAGAACAAATAATATTTCCATTTATACTGATTGAAAATCAAAATAGAAAGAAGTAGAATATCCTTGATTAATCAATCTTGAAACTGAAATCAAATTATGTTTAAAACTAGAAACATATAAAATATCTTTCAAAACTAAAATTCTATTACAATCAAATAAAAGCCCCAAGTCTTTGACCCACACTAGTGCTCTGATGCCCACTTTAAGTCTATGCTCTCCTCTACTGAGTCGTCATATCTTGCTGAACCCTTACAAAGAGTTACAGATATGGTCAGCGGCTCCGGAATCAACAATCCAAGTTCATGATAAGCTAACCATCAATATGCTTTAAGTATAGAGTAATATCGGAAGAGGACTTGGCCAAGAAGTCTGAATAATCCATTTTTAAGTGCCCCTTCTTGACACACTTGAAACACCTGCCCTTAGACTTCGCGCTCAACTTGGACAGACCCGGCTTAGATCACTTGGTATAGGCCTTTGAATTGTTCTGGGCCTTCTTCTTCATAAACTTGTTAGGCTTAGGACCAGTTTTAGAAGATGAACCAAAACGAGTAACCAAAATCTTTGACTCAGGCTTCATTATTTTCTCAGCAACCTGGAGTTCTTTTATCAACTCTGGCAAAGACATATTCAACTTATTTATGTTATAATTTAACTTGAATTGAGATTATTAATTTGGAAAAGTCTCAAGAACCATATCAATTTGTCTCTCAATATTGCTTGTCACCCTTAAGACGTCGACCTCCTCGAAGTGAGCAATCATCTTGAGCATATACTCACGAACCGATGCCCCCTCAGCCATCCTAGTAGTCATGATTGTTCTAAGAGCTTCCTGTCTTGTGGGCTGGCTCTTGTCAGTAAACATAGTATGCAACGATATGTCGATGTCGTATGCAGTAGGTATGTTTTTGTGCTTAAACAGGAGAACATTGGATATGAAAGCTAACATATAGCATTGAGCCATTTCATTAGTTTTCCTCTATGCCTTCTTAGGCTCACAATCCTAGTCCATGGAATCTTCCCTAATTTCAGGATAGGGGTCGATCAAAAAATATTTGTACTCTTCCACAGTGAGTACTATGTTCAGATTCCTTTTCCAATCCACATAGTTAGGTCCAGTTAACTTTTTCTCCTTAAGAATAATGGATAAAAGACTGAAACCAGACATTTCTATTGACTGAAAAAAAAAACTTCAGTCAAAAAAATGTTTGTCATGGAAAAACACATAAAAAATGCACATTTAAGTGTTATATTATTTCCATGATATAGTTAACCTATTAAAACCATTATAAAAAATATGAAAATTTTAGCTTTTAGAAAAATTGACAGAGCTATGTAGGAAGTTTAACAATTTTCTAGATTAAGTGTATAATCATCACAAATTAAACCTCCTTAATAGGTAGTGATCCAGAAATATTCCATCAATAGAATGGCCATTATTCTCACTATCTACGGACAACCCAACATTAATGCCCCCAACGATAGGCTGGCCAACATTAACATATGTCCTAGGCTTTAATTATGATTCATCCATTAGTTCATGATTCTCATGGAAATCCATCCTATCGAGGGCCATGCTCATGACATGAGAAAATCCACAATCTCTAACAAGAATCCATGATGAAAATCATGGGACCATTGGAACCCCTCTCCCACCTAATATTTTGAGAAAAAGTAGTTTCTTTAGGAAAAATGTTTTTTTAAAATTTAATTGGATTTATTAACTTTACTAAGAACACAAAAATTTCAACCATTATTCTCTATGTCAAAGATAAAACCCTTAAAAAGAATAAACTATGATTTTTATTTCACTACTTCAGTTAAAACCACTTTCTAGGAACTAAATTTAGAATGCTAAAATTCAAAATTCTTTCCAATATCAAGGATAAAACCCTTTGGAAGAATAAACCATGATTTTAGTTTTTTTAGATTACTTAGTTCCATTTTTAAAACATTTTCCTTAATTATTTTATCAATAGAAAAATTAATTTCTCAAAAATCTTTGTGCATTTGATCACAAAATTAAATAAAATAGACATGTTCCAAAAATAAATTGTTTACATGCTATTTCTAATTTTTAATTCTTATGTGACCAAATAATGGATTAAACATCATAAAAATAATAAAATTAAAATTATCTTGTTTAATCCTAAGGTGGTTCTGCCCTTACTAACAATTTTCTTCCAAAGTTATTTAATTCCATAAATAAACCATTACAAGAAAATAACCACGTGTGATATAGGACCCCAAAAGAAAAGAAATTACTAAGAAATTAAAAATTTAAAAAAAAATCCTGAAAACCCAACCAGTAGCCCAACACGGACCCAAACTGCCAGTTGACTGAATCAGTTCACCTTGAGCAAGCCAGGCCTGGTTTCCTGGTAGCCAGTTGTAGCTCCAAGGAGCAAAACTCTTTGAAGCCAGCCTCAGCTCCGTGAAATCTTCCTTTTTCTGCAATTTCCTTCAAGATTTTCTTCAGGGTTGATTTAGGCACCATTTTTTTGTTACAAGAATTCGTAAATTGAATTGAAATATAATATCAAATGCCTATGCCTTTCAAAATGAGGCGTACATAAATTCTACCGAAAGAGATTAACAATAAATTACAAATACATATGCCTCCATGTATAAAGCAAACACAAAATTTACCCATATAAAAAATCATGAAGGATCCATACAATCACAAAAATCATATTTTTATTACTAAAGGAACCACTTTTTTTGGCTGTTAACCCTAAGAATACTCTTAGATTAAACCATGGCTTTGATACCACTTGAAGGACCACAGGAAAATTTAATACGCAGCGAAAGACAACAAATTAAAATTTTTTCCGTGCCAAAGTTTAGGAATATTGACTTCTAGGACGTTTTACTTGAATAATAGGAGTTGGATTCGAGTTCGACGATGCTTCTTGAACGGGAACGTCTTCTTGTTCCACAGGTATACTAGCTAACTGTCGACTTGTTCGCATCAAATACTTACCATGTTTGCTAACTCTTAACCTTCGAGAGTATTCTCGAACCTCCTATAGACTTCTACCAGTAAAAATAGAACTAGGGTAAAGAAGATTGGAAGAAAAATAGAAAACGACGGCCTTTGGTTTCATTTCTAAAGAAAAACCAAAAGCTCCTGTACACTTGTGTTTTTCCTAAATTAAGTCAACTCCTTGTACAAGCACACATAATTCCTATTAAAGAAAACAAGCTTTCCTTTTTTAACTCAACCAACCGGCCTTATTTTTCTTTAATTTTCTTTTTCCTTTTTTTTTCCTTATTTCTTATACGATGGCCCTAGGATTCTAAAATTCCTAAAGTCGTGACAATGCCCTAGTCGGCCAGGGCTTTTTAATTAGTCCAAGACTAATTAATTAGCTCTTTTACTCACTCCATTACGACTAAATTGACAGTGGTTGACTTGGCACGATATTTTATACAAAAGTAAAACTTAGAATATAATAATAGTAGATTATAATATAGTACAATAAAAGTAGAAAATATATGGGTCTCACAATATTTTATGTTAAATCTAAATATATGAAAGTAATATATGTGGGGGTACATTGATTATTTTATAACATATAATATATTTCTTTTTTAAAAAGTGTCAAATTTTTGGGACAATCCAAAATAGTATGTAGGTCAATTTAGTTAGAATGGAGGGAGTATTAATTAATTAATCCACTTAAACTCAATATAAAATTATTCAAAATAATTAATTAATAAGCTAATTAATTAAATTAGTTATAACGAATGGAGTATTAATTAATCAATCCACTTAGGCCTAATATAAAATTATCTAAAATAATTAATTAATAAACTAATTAATTAAATTAGCTTTTTTATTAATTAACTAATCCACTTGGTGCCAATATAAAATTATCCAATATAATTAATTCAAAAACCAATTAATTGAATTGGACTAATTAATTATTCTAGAACAAATAAATAATTAATTGGACTCTTAAAATAATTCTTCCAATAATAAATTTATCCACTAAGCTCATATAGTAAATAAATTTACTAAGGTTATTTGAACTCCTCTGGAGACCAAAAGACATATTAATCTTGCACTATAAGAAATCTGCCAATTTTCCATGACAACAATCCATGGCAAATCCGTGGCTAAACTGGAATTTTCCATGAAACTGCGACGAAAAAGGTCCGTGGCAAATACCTTCGTTGCTAAGCATTTTTTTGCCACGGAAATATTTTCCGTGGCAATTTGTCATGGATTTGCCACGGATTGTTCAAGTTGGTTTCACATTTGAGGAGAAATATTGTGGGGGAATCGTAGCAAAGATATAGATACTCATCCAATAAGATTTTTACTCTAATAAAGAAATTTAACCGCCTATGCAACTGGCTCAGTATTTTAGTATCAGTCGAATGTCAAATTCAATTGTGACTGGCCAATGGGCAGAATGGCTCCCTTTTTGTCCCAATGTGATATCGTGAAAGATGATCTGCGGATGCCCACTTGCAAGCGAATATGTCGAAAACCGGAATGGTTATCCTCCTCCTAGTTCTACGGGACTTGCAAGCACTTTCCAATATTGGATGCATAAAAAGTTTGAAGTTATTTTTTTAATTATTTATGCACATTACTATTTCTTGTTAAACAAAAATAACAATTGGACAAAATATATTTTCTTTCTTGGTTTTATTTGTCGACATAACACTACAAGAAAAATGCACTTTAGCGACGGAAATTAGCGACGGTTATTACTATCGCTAATTTGCGACGGAATAGCGACGACAAACAAAAATTTTAATTTTAATTTATTTTTTAAAAATTTGTCAGAAGCCATAGCTAATCCTTTGCTAATTAGCGAGGGATTAACTAGTCTCTCACTAATTAGCGAGGGATTAGCTACGGTAAATGAAATTAACATTAATACTAATTAATTGTTCAAATGCCGTAGCTAATCCCTCGCTGATTAGCAAAGGATTAGCTACAGATTCTTGTCCCTCGCTAATTAGCAAGGGATTAGCTACGACATACGTAATTAGAACTTACACTAAATTAATTGAAAATGCCGTAGCTAATCCCTTGCTAATTAGCGAGGGATTAGCTACGGTATCGTAATTAACACTAATACTAATCAATGCCGTAGCTAATCCCTCGCTAATTAGCAAGGGATTAGCTACAGCTTATTGTCCCTTGCTAATTAGCAAGGGATTAGCTACGGCTTCAGAATTCCTCGCTAATCCGTCGCAAATCCCTCGTTAATCCGTTGCTAATTTACAAAAAAAAATACTATATAATTAATATAAAGAACAAAAAATCACAAGAATATCAATAGCCTAGTGGTGGAGCACGTGCTCCCCCACAACAAGGACGCGGGTTCGAGCCTCGTGTCCGATATAATCTCAAAAAATTATCTGGCGGGTCCGGTCAGTGGTCGGACCGAACCGGTTATGCCGGGTCTTGACTAATTAATTTTTTTTTAAATAAAATTCGTTGGCCGTCGCTAATCCGTCACTAAATTTGGCCGTCGCTAAATTTAGCGACGGATTAGCGACAATCTTAATTGCAAATTTAATTATAAATATCATTACTTAATATCCGTCGCTAATCCATCGCTATTAGCGACAAATTTTTGGTCCATCGCTATTTGAGACGCCAGTCTTAGTGAGGGTAAAAATCCGTCGCTAAACTCAATTAGCGACGGATTAGTGACGGATTTGACCGTCGCTAAATTGTTATTTTCTTGTAGTGTAAGGTTATTAAAATGTGATGCATGGAAGAGAATACTATTAGAATGTATACTCTTTTAGATTAGGTTTCTGATGTAATTTTGACTTCTATTAATAAAAGTATTTTTCTCAAAATTTGTTTGTGAAATTTTTTTTATATTTGTGCACGATTTTATTGGAAGAGACCCATTGTATTTAAATAAATAGTTGATATAAATGGAGGTCTTTCACAGTAAGGTATAAACTATGGGATACTTGACACATAAACTATCATTCTTAACTGGATGATGAGAATGAGAATCTCATCATGACAAGGTTATTGTGTTATGAATTATTAATAGGTAGTCTTCTTATTTCATAACACAAGCATAGTTCGAATACGTAGAACAAGACCTGTAGTGGTGGTTTTTGAAAGTACTATGTGATGAAAACCTAGACTACTACTGCAACAACGTGGACTTGTACTCTACAGCTTAAGTATAAGTTGATGGTTTGACGAAGTTAGAAGCGTATGCTTTGATATACAATAGTTGAAGTTATTTAAAAGGATCAATATACCTATATATTGGGTATATGTAACTAATTAGTCAAGACAAACTTCAACAAGATAGTGTCTACACTATATCGCCCCTTGTGATTGTCCGAATAATCTAATTATCTAGGGCCCTAGAGAACATGACTTGGATATTAACTTTACGATAACTCTCTTGGAAAGTGGAAATATTCCAAGAAGTCGTGAATCATTAGACTAGAAGTTTAAAGACGGTAAATGCCTTTTAGACAGGTGTTAGTACACTCTTTTCTTTCTAAATGTACGGTGATTTGCAGAGGAATATTTTAGTCATTTTACCTAAAGGTCAAAGACATAGCTAACACATCATTGTCCTTGGGGTCAATATTTTTGTATGGTGATATTAAAAAATATTTAAAATAAAAAATACAGCTATTTATATAGCAACGGTATTTTGGTCATTTTAGTAGCCAAGGCGATGTGTCTTTTTGGTCCTCGGAATAACCCGAAAGTTCTAATTATTTTAGGTTGAGGAAATCGTCGCAATAAAAAGTATTTTATTTTATTCAGGAACTCTAATTTATTTTTAGACTAGAATAAAATAAAAGAACGAGAGAAATTAATTTTATTATATAGTTTAATTGGTTAATTAATTATTAGGGCCTAAGCCCAGATTAAAGAATTAAAAAAATTAACCTAGGCTTGAACTTGTTAATAAAAGGCTTAAATAATTATTTAGTTCATTTGAACTCATTAATTATTTGTTGAGTTATTTTAATAGGCCCAAAAAATAAATAATTAATTGTTATTATCTTTGGGCTCATTAGGTCCAAGGAAAATAAGAAATTATTTTTTGTCTAATAGCCTAGATTGAAGGGTTATTCTGATTCAATGAACAGAAGAGTTAAGGTTTAACCAAACCTCTTACGTTGATAACATTCGAGAGTTTTGAAATAGCAAAACCCCAGTGTTTTGGTTATCTGAGATTGTGATTAGTCGTGGGTATTTTTTTTTTTTCACGTTAAACATGGAAAACACAAAATTCTTTTTCCCCTGTTAACCTTTCTCTCTCATTCATCTTTTTCTTTGTGTCTTCTTCTTGATTTTGCTAAATCAATAGCAATGGCTCAAGAGGAATTTCTCCTCACCTAAGTTGTTTCACCAACTAGATTGGGCGGTGGAATATTTTGAGAACCAAAGGACTTTGGGTTCATGCTACGGAGAAGTAAGAGATTGACGGGTCATCAACTGGAAGTTTTAACAAGTAAGGGAGATGTGACTATCATTCCATCATCTTCCTCACAGCCAAACAAAGCAACGTCTAGAAGAGGTATTCATTTTTTATTTTTTTTATTTTTGGCCTTCTGCTAGTGTGCAATGTTATTCTTGGGCTTTATTTGTTGTGTGCACGGCTTCTATTTTGTTTTTAAAGCATCATGTGGTACCAGAGCGTGATGCTTTGAATGGCGTAGGATTAATGCATACTAGATAATAAAATTAGCAAGACTAATTTGATGAATACTTGTTTTCAAATTAGGTAAAGGTAAAATGACTCGAATGCCCTTGAAAACTTGTTTTAATGTACAAACAGAACTTTTCACTCTGTTTTAACATAGTTTTGGAAAATGATCTCTCGAGTTGAGATTGACTTTTAGAAAACGATATTTTGATCCTGAAAACTATTTTATTGGTCTGGTGTGTCTATGAAATGAAGTAATTGGCCCTGACAAACCAATGAAAATAATTATCTGGCTTGCGAGTTAGTGGGATCAACTTCTGAAAAATGATATTTTAGCCCCAAAAATATTCGATTTGGAAATCCTGCAGGTTCAAATGACCCACTGGCTTGATCAGTCAGTAGGGGTTAGTATTGGTAACATTTAGTACTCAGCAAGAACTTTGATCTTTGTACTTGTTCATATTAGAGGTAGACGACTCCACATAACCTAGATAGTTTTAGGGTTTGTCTTACTCCAAACAGAGTGACAGGACATTGAGATGAGTCATCCTAGCTAGCCGTTTAGTACCTGGCAATTGCCTTATGCCTACGGGCATGTTGTTGTTAGGATTCGTGGACTCCTAAACGCGGAAAACATCCACAAATCCCTTCCGGGGATCCAAGTAAATGATTAAAAAGATCGTAGGTTTGTAGAATTACCTCTGTTTGGTGTAATTGATATCCTTCGATTCTGATTCTGTCACTGTACGTACAACCCGAACGATCACTAGACGCTGCAGTGTGCAAATGTCCTCTATCAGATACACACCACAAACTCACTCGTTACCCAAGGAGTGCTAGCGCCTAGGGTTTGAGAGGTTTTTTTTTTTTTCTGATCAGTGGAGGCACGAATATTCTCAACGGAAATTAGCACACCCAAGAAGATGGCTAGGGTTTTCTTAAAACCCACTCCGAACCTCTTAGAGTCCAACCCTAATAATATCTTATCGTATTTTAATTTAAATTCAAATTAAATTAAAACTGATATGATAAGATTCTGCCATTATCTCGGTAATTTAACTAATTAATTTACTAAGTCAGATTCTTATAATCTGGACATCATCTAGATACATTGAATGTGGACATATTTCCAAATTCATTGTATCTGGTAAATTTTCTAAATTCGATTAACTTAGACATATTTCCAAATTCATCAAATCTGGTCACCAGAAAAATAACCTAACAAGTTCGCTTATTGTATGACCCTATAGGTTCATTTAACACTGGCAGTGTGCCTAAATCATATTTAAATGGCCCACAAGTTATAAGCTGTTTCTAGCAAAACATTATAACTATCCAGGTTAAATGAAGATCGGTGATCTCTTTGAACCAAACCATAATTTTATTTAGTCCTTTCGTCACACGATATCCAGATTAAGCATAAGGCACGGAGCATGTCATCCTTATTGAGCTTAATCAATTATTTCTTGATTTCATAGTAAACTGTTCAAACAAATGATATCAATATCTTAGATTGATATATTTGAGCACGGCCATGCATTTTAACAGTTTAACTTATTAAGGGGCCCATGGATAACTCTCCAATAACTGAGAGGGACAAATTCCTACACTATCAATCATATTCTTCTCATTGATTTGTTCTATATCCAACAGTAGTCTAATTTATTATCTAGTTAAAGATAACTTTAGACAACGTCAAAATACAGAATTTATCAAATAGGAAACTATGACGAATTTAGGTTGAAGGACTTTTTAATATTATTATGGTTAGAAAGTACTTATGACATGCTCCATAAAGTACTCTCATAGTGAGTCATGTCTAATACAATATTTTCTAACATTTATTTATGTTTTGACTTGATATCACGAATATCCATGACCAGTAAAACATAGCCATTCAGTCACAAACATACTAATCTTAATTTATTACTGTCCCAATAATAATAAACGATTAGGGACAGATTTAGAATAGTCATTGTATTCATAGTTGGGTTTTACTATCAAGTCACATACTTGATGACCACAAAACAAAATGCACTATTCATGGAAAGGAAAGCCTTATATTATTATATAAAACATAACGACAATAGTATAAGTACAAATTGACTCTAGGGTATATCCTCAACAGTTGTTATGAGTTGTTCGCTGAATGCCGGGTGGGGACAATCGGTAATGTCTGACTCCTTGTCGCCTCGATGGTGATTGACGTCAAGATTGGGACTCCTAACTTATGATGGCTAGTAAAAGATTTAGTGTGCTCCAATGCACTTAGTATGTTGCGGTATACTTGTTATTTATTCTTGATAGTACGCTGCGGTGTACTTTCCCATCTGGCGACACATGGTCGGGTGCTGTTGGCTACAATCTAAGCATAATGAGACGTGGTGCCGAAGGCGAAGCTTTGTGAGCTTTACACGCTGGCCGACCTTCTGTTGGAGAAGTGTCTGTAATTTTAAACATTGGAGCAATGATTTGTAATTGAAACACAACTTTCCAGAAAAGATTGTGTTCTGAACATTCTATTCTTTAGAGAGTTTTAGAATTGATTTCAGTGTTTTTGAGATAAAACACGACATTTCTTTACTTTATCTGCTTTGTAAAGTTCTAGTACACACGGGACTCACTGGGTGATTTATCACTCATCCATGTCTTTTATCTTACTATTTTGTAGGATTAAGAGTTGAGCATACCTACGGATAGAAAGATGATACTATAGTGACAGCAGTCTAGGTTGGGATGCTTTCTCTTTTGTTTATGTACTTTGTTACTGATGTAGTTATGGATATTGCATGTATGAGACTCTCTATTATATATATATATATATATATATATATATATATATGAGTTGGTTGTACCAGTCTGAGCCTTGGTTTCTATTCTTTTAGTTATTCGTTATAAAGATCCCTTGTCTGGGTAACTAGACGGGGCGACACCCAGTTTTGGTATGCTTCCGCTGTTACTTTTAGTTGGGGTGTTACACCCTACAAAGTAGCAAAATTATTCTGATCTTGGGTCTAACTTACTTCCTTTAGTCAGTACATATACTGGACAATCTCATACCTTGACATAATTTATATTGGGCTTTTATCCAATTCACACATCTCATAGGGTGTCTTAGGTACTAACTTAGAAATATTAAGTTCAGAATATATGCTATTTTTTCTAGAGCATATCCCCAAAAGGAAATAGGAAGAGTTGCATAACTCATCATACTTTTGACCATTTCCATCAATGTTATGTTTCTTCTCTTAGCTACACTATTCTGTGGGGAGTGTTAGGTACAGATAGCTAAGATATTATACCCTAATGTGCCAAGTAGTCCTTGAATTTCACCATGGAGATACTCTCTACCATGATCTGATATTAGTTTTTTTTTTTTTTTTTTAGTTTACCTATTTGATGCTCCATCTCAACCTTGAACTTCTTAAATTTATCAAAAGAGTTAGACTTGCATCTAATCAAGTGAACATAACCAAAACATATGTTATCATCTATGAATATGATGAAGTATTCATAACCTCCTCTAGCAGGTGAAGACATATGACCACAAACATCAATATGAACTAACTCTAATATTTTCTTTGCTCTCTCTACCATTTGAGTAAAAGTACTTTTGGTCATTTTACCCATAAGATAAGATTCACATTGAGGCCATTCCGCCAATTTCAATATGTCCAAAAACCCATTTTGGATTAACCTCTGAATCCAGTTAGGATTTTTATATCCTACTCTCAAGTGCCATCAATAAGAGTTATTTGATATGGCCTTTGTTTTCTTATTATTAGGTTCTGTCTCAGTATTATTTATTTGTCAATTAATATGATTAATATCGAAAAGATTCCCAAACATGTTTCCAGAACAAATAATATTTCCATTTATACTGATTGAAAATCAAAATAGAAAGAAGTAGAATATCCTTGATTAATCAATCTTGAAACTGAAATCAAATTATGTTTAAAACTAGAAACATATAAAATATCTTTCAAAACTTAAATTCTATTACAATCAAATAAAAACCCCAAGTCTTCGACCCACACGAGTGCTCTGATGCCCACTTTAAGTCTATGCTCTCCTCTACTGAGTCGTCATATCTTGATGAACCCTTACAAAGAGTTACAGATATGGTCAGCGACTCCGGAATCAACAATCCGTGGCTTGGCCAAGAAGTATAGAGTAATATCGGAAGAGGACTTGGCCAAGAAGTCTGAATAATCCTTTTTTAAGTGCCCCTTCTTGACACACTTGAAACACCTGCCCTTAGACTTCGCGCTCGACTTGGACAGACCCGGCTTAGATCACTTGGTATAGGCCTTTGCATTGTTCTGGGCCTTCTTCTTCATAAACTTGTTAGGCTTAGGACCAGTTTTAGAAGATGAACCAAAACGAGTAACCAAAATCTTTGACTCAGGCTTCATTATTTTCTCAGCAACCTGGAGTTCTTTTATCAACTCTAGCAAAGACATATTCAACTTATTTATGTTATAATTTAACTTGAATTGAGATTATTAATTTGGAAAAGTCTCAAGAACTATATCAATTTGTCTCTCAATATTACTTGTCACCCTTAAGACGTCGACCTCCTCGAAGTGAGCAATCATCTTGGGCATATATTCACGAACCGATGCCCCCTCAGCCATCCTAGTAGTCATGATTATTCTAAGAGCTTCCTGTCTTATGGGCTGGCTCTTGTCAGCAAACATGGTACGCAACGATATGTCGATGTCGTATGCAGTAGGCATGTTTTTGTGCATAAAAAAGAGAACATTGGATATGAAAGCTAACATATAGCATTGAGCAATTTCAACAGTTTTCTCTATGCCTTCTTAGGCTCACAATCCTAGCCCATGGAATCTTCCCCAATTTCAGGATAGGGGTTGATCAAAAAATATTTGTACTCTTCCACAGTGAGTACTATGTTCAGATTCCTTTTCCAATCCACATAGTTAGGTCCAGTTAACTTTTTCTCCTTAAGAATAATGGATAAAAGACTGAAACCGGACATTTCTATTGATTGAAAAAAAGAAAACTTCAGTCAAAAAAATGTTTGTCATGGAAAAACACATAAAAAATGCACATTTAAGCGTTATATTATTTCCATGATATAGTTAACCTATTAAAACCATTATAAAAAATATGAAAATTTTGGCTTTTAGAAAAATTAACAGAGCTTCGTAAGAAGTTTAACAATTTTCTAGATTAAGTGTATAATCATCACAAATTAAACCTCTTTAATAGGTAGTGATCCAGAAATATTCCATCAATAGAATGGCCACTATTCTCACCATCTACTGACAACCCAACATTAATGCCTCCAACGATAAGCTGGCCAACATTAACATATGTCCTAGGCTTTAATTATGATTCATCCATTAGTTCATGATTCTCAAGGAAATCCATCCTATCGAGGGTCATGCTCATGACATAAGGAAATCCACAATCCCTAACAAGAATCCATGATGAAAATCGTGGGACCCTTGGAACCCCTCTCCCACCTAATATTTTGAGAAAAAGTAGTTTTTTTAGGAAATTTTTTTTAAAAAAAATTTAATTGGATTTATTAACTTTACTAAGAACCCAAAATTTTCAACCATTATTCTCTATGTCAAAGATAAAACCCTTAAAAAGAATAAACTATGATTTTTATTTCACTACTTCAGTTAAAACCACTTTCTAGGAACTAAATTTAAAATGCTAAAATTCAAAATTCTTTCCTACATCAAGGATAAAACCCTTTGGAAGAATAAACCATGATTTTAGTTTTCTAAAATTACTTAGTTCCATTTTTAAAACATTTTCCTTAATTGTTTTATCAATAGAAAAATTAATTTCTCAAAAACCTTTGTGCATTTGATCACAAAATTAAATAAAATAGACATGTTCCAAAAATAAATTGTTTACATGCTATTTCTAATTTTTAATTCTTATGTGACCAAATAATGGATTAAACATCATAATAATAATAATAAAATTAAAATTATCCTGTTTAATCCTAAGGTGGTTCTGCCCTTACTAACAATTTTCTTCCAAAGTTATTTAATTCCATAAATTAACCATTACAAGAAAATAACCACATGTGATATAGGACCCCAAAAGAAAAGAAATTACTAAAAAATTTAAATTTAAAAAAATGCTGAAAACCCAACCAGTAGCCCAACACGGACCCAAACTGCCAGTTGACTGAATCGGTTCACCTTGAGCAAGCCTGGCCACAGATTGTTGCTAAGCATTTTTTTGCCATGAAAATATTTTCCGTGGCAATTTGTCACGCATTTGCCACAGATTGTTCAAGTTGGTATCACATTTGAGGAGAAATATTGCGAGGGAATCGTAGCAAATTCGTAACTATTTGCCACGGATTTTCCACGGACATTTCTCAAGCAGGTACAGTAGTGGCAAATCCGTGGCAGATTGCCTTGGATTTGCCACGGACATTTCTCAAGCATATATCATCCGTGGCAAATCTGTGACAGATTGTCATGGATTTGCCATGGACATTTCTCAAGCAGGTACAATTCGTAGCAAATCCTGGCAATCTGCCACGGATTTGCCACATATGTTTCTCAAGCAGGTACCATCCGTGGCAAATCCATAGCAGATTATCACTGATTTGCCATGGACATTTCTCAAGCAAGTACAGTGCGTGGCAAATCCTTAGCAATCTGCCACGTATAATTAAAAATTAAAATTTATTAAAAATTAAATTTTTTTGAATTAGACCCTGCACACATATAATTTCCTGACAAAAACAATAGAATCAACTAATTCAACACCAAATATAATAAAACTCAATTTTCTCATTTGAAGTCAATTACTAAAGTCAAATGACTACATATCATTTGACGACATATCTAACATACACCCACAATTGTATACAACTACTTTTCTTATAGAACTAATTGACTAATCTGCAAGCCCTTATATCTACATTCATTAGCCTCGTAAAACATGCAAACTTCCCAACATCTTTGTGTTCCTCACAATTTGCTTCACCACTTGAACTTCGCAGGAAAATATTGCAAGAAGAAAAGGAAATAAATCATCAACGAGTTAGGTAAAGACAAGCAATATGAAAATGAATTGAAAAAAAAAAAATTGGCAGAATTTCCCCTATAAACTAGACATTTCTAGGCACAAAGCCACCGCAATATCAACAATGTTAAAAAAAAAAAAAAACACTAACTGTCACAGCAATTATTCAATAAAATACAGGTAATCACCCATTACCCATGGGGAATGATCACCCATCACTCACGGGGATCCATTCATATAAGTAAAAAAAAAAAGAGAAAAAAAGATGCAGTGGGTATCCGCTAGGGTGGGGGGAGCAAAGTGGAGAAAAATTGGCCCATTTCTATTCCATTTCATACTAGAAATGAAATGCACAATTTGAAATCATTCCATTTCATATTTTTTCTTCACATACGAATAAAATCTTCATATGGTATTCCAATTCTTCATCCACTTATCAAATTATAAAATGGCCACAAAAATGATCAGTAGAAAAGCCACAGAAATGACTACATATTCGTCATGTTCCTCCTTATCTCTTTCTCTCCTTATCTCTTCACCTTCCTCCTTGTCTTTTTTTCTCTTAGTCATCAGGCATTAGTGGAAACCACAAAGGCACCAAGATTTCTTCTTCAGTAGAAAAGCTACAGAAATGACTACATATCTAACATACACCCTCCAAGCATGAATTTGACAACTAGACAGAGAATTGAATAGAGAACTGAACAGAAATGACTACATATCTAACATACACCCTCCAAGCACGAATTTGACAACTACATATCTAACATACACGCTGCTTGTCTCTTCACCTTCCTCCTTGTCTTTTTCACTCCTCCCCAGCCCTCTCTCCCCTCCTCCGGCACAGATATATATATATATATATATATATATATATATCTTAGTCATCAGGCAATAGTGGAAACCACAAAGGCACCAAGATTTCTTATTCGGCACCACAAAGATGGATAGTTGTAATTCATTTGAGATGTTGTCAAATTTTGAAATAGCTTCCAATCAAGATGATTTTGATGTGTTTTCCTTTCCGAGCCAACCACTTCCTCTTGATTTAAGGTGAGATATTTCTACGGTTTTTTTTTTTTTTACAGGAAATTTTCAATCATCTACTTCATCTGGTTTGGTTTGTTGTGTTATGAATCAGTGAAAGTTACGAACATGGTGCTTTGGATTTCCAATTTGATCAACCTATTCAAGAGACTATTTTTTATGTTGTTCCTCTGATGGATAATTGTAATTCATTTGAGATGTGGTCAAATTTTGAAATAGTTTCCAATCAAGAAGATTTTGATGTGTTTTCCTTTCTGAGCCAACCACTTCTTCTTGATTTACGGTGAGATATTTCTAAGGTTTTTTTTTTTTAAGGGAGTTTTCGCTCGTCTTCTTCATCTGGTTTGGTTTGTTGTGTTATGAATCAGTGAAAGTTACGAACATGATACTTTGGATTTCCAATTTGATCAACCTATTCAAGAGACTATTTTTTATGCTATTCCTTGATGGATAATTGTAATTCATTTGAGATGTGGTCAAATTTTGAAATAGCTTCCAATCAAGAAGATTTTGATGTGTTTTTCTTTCCGAACCAACCACTTCCTCTTGATTTAAGGTGAGATACTTCTAAGGCTCTTTTTTTTTTTTAAGGGAGTTTTCACTCATCTTCTTCATCTGCTTTGGTTTGTTGTGTTATGAATCAGTGAAAGTTATGAACATGTTGCTTTGGATTTCAAATTTGATCAACCTATTCAAGAGACTATTTTTGATACTATTCCTCTGATGGATAATTGTAATTTGTTTGAGATGTAGTTAAATTTTGAAATAGCTTCCAATCAAGAAGATTTTGATGTATTTTCCTTTCCAAGCCAACCACTTCCTCTTGATTTAAGGTGAGATACTTCTAAGGCTTTTTTTTTTTTTTTTTTTAAGGGAGTTTTCACTCATCTTCTTCATCTGGTTTGGATTGTTGTGTTATGAATCAGTGAAAGTTATGAGCATGCTAGTGTGGAGGAAATGCCTATTGAAGGTATCACTTCAAACGATGTTCCTGTGGAGAAGAAGGTAATCAAGATCTCCAAGACACTATCAAGAGCAACCATTTCGAAGTACTTTTACATGCCAATGACTCAAGCGGCCAAAGAATTGAATGTTTGCCGAACATGTCTCAAAAAAATATTTAGGGAGTTGGGAATTTGTAGATGGCCTTATAGAAAGTTTATGAGCTTGGAGACCCTAAAAAAGACTTGTTCAGGTTCTTTCTCACACACACTTGAGAAGAAAATGGGCATTGAGATACTGGAACGTGAGAAGAAGTTTATGGAAGAAATCCCCGATGTGAAGTTGGAAGATCAAACAAAGAGGCTAAGACAAGCATGTTTTAAGGCCAAATATGAGAAGAGAAAACTCAGGGATCTGGAAAAAATTTTGAGAGGTAGATGTTAGTCTAATTGCTTTGGTTACATAAGGTCAAGTTTATGACCTTTCTCAAATTTTCTTTACACTAAGAAGATGCTTAGGCATTAAAATCTATTGTATAAAATTAAGCTTAAGGGTAATCAACTTATTTGGAGAATCTAGATGGCAAAAAAAAAAATGACAGAGTTTCCCCTATATACTGGACGTTTTTAGGTACAAAGCCACCACAAAATCAACAACATTTAAAAAAAAACATTAATTGTCACAACAATGAAAGGGTAATCACCCATTATCCATGGGGAGTGATCGCCCATCACTCACGAGGAATGATAACCCATCACTCACGGGGATCTATTCTTATAAGTGTAAAAAAGAGAGAAAAAGATGATAATAGAGATGCTTTCTTAGATCTTGTGGTGTTTATTCCTTTAATCCCAACAAAATGCTTCAGAGAAACATACATCCACAGGCATCAATTAAAACCCTTCCATATACTTAATAGATATACTTAATTAAGGTTAACATTAGTAAATGCATCATAAAGCATGATAACATAAATTTATGAAGAAAGATATGTCACAATAGTCAGCTAGAAGAGAAAGTGAAAGGAAAAAAAAAAGGTAAAGAATTGCACAACAACAAAAGCAACAACCAGCAATTATAGCTGCTATATATAAAGAAAAAAAAAGGAAGAAGAAAAAAAGAGTGCTGCATTTTCATTTGCAATGCTCCATCAATAATGGAACATCGTGAGGCTTTAAAACAAAAGTTTGAAGCAGTTCATAACCTCATCAATGCAATGCTGGAAGCACCTAAAAAGAGCACCGGGAAATCAAAGAGCACCGGGAAAGGTAAATTTATCTCTGCAATAAGAATATAGGTCAGTTACAAGCAAAACAAATAGAATGAATCATGTGTGAAAAAAAAAATAAAGGGACAAGCATTTACTACTTCAGCTATTGCAAATGAAGAAATGATAATCCAATTTAGTTGTACTTCATCTAATGAATAAATCTTACAAATTGCATATGAGAATAGACAAAATGATGTGTTCTATGCTCTTCTGTGACTCTTTGAAACCCCCCATTATTGCTGGCAATTCCATTAGCATTGCATTGATCAGGATCTTAGACTATGTTTATACTACCAAAACCTCAAGAACACAATTTATGACAATCAACAACTTCTCAAGACAATAGTAACACAATGATATTCAAGATTTTCCAAGAATCAAGCATCATGTACCAAGAGGTGACAAGTGTTTTCCACCATCTGAATTCAAGTAACAAGAAGAAAATTCACCCCACTAAGAACAAGTTTCAAGCATGGAAACTATTATACCTTATCGATGACAGCTTACAAACTCAAAAAGCATTATCTAGCATAAGATATTTCATCAAACACTTTGTAAGCAAAGTAAGAACTTCTCTTAAAACTTTCATCAAATACCTTGCATACACAATTTTGTCACATAACTTTATGCTTCAAATTCCACCTTGTTCTAATCCCAAATCACCAAATTTTCATGCCAGATGAACCTCTCAACATCTTCCCAAAGAAACAATTTCTGTAAGCATCATAATAAAGCATTGTCGGCTTCTTTTTAGGCATCATAACATTTTCTATAAGCATCATAATCAAATTTTTGTAAACTCTTCGGCCTGGGGGCGGAAGCGGGAGGGGGGACTCGCAGGAAGTAGAATGCCCATTTTCGGCTTCTTTTTAGTTTACGCTCTTGTTTTTTATTTGTTTGAATTTGTACTTGTTTTATTTTTTATTTCAATTTGATCTTTGTTTTTCTTTGAGTGCCAGGTTAAAATTGTCGTCATGGGTAATCTACTGTGGGGATATATGTGGTCGTGGACACAAATTGAAAAGAGCTACAATGATGAGAATTTAACAAATTTGCAAGTTTAGATAGATGCTTTTTGTGAGACGTTACTTGAAGCCTCAGTTAATCCTTTTATCGCCAGCACAAATTCATTCCTTAAGTATCAAGATGAATCTTCCAAATGTAGGAGCTCTAACAGAACACAAATAGCAAAGTTGGTTGATAAGATTTGTAATAGGGAATTGGAAATTGTAGAGAAACATAATACTTCTCGATTCATGGAGCCTAACAATACTTTTGATGATGTGTTGAGTTTACCATGCCTCAAGGAGTTGGATCTTTCAATGTTACATCATACAGAGTCTTCAGAGGATAGTGGTAATTTCTACTCTCACCTAATTCAACGGGAGGTAACTTAGTTTTTGAAGACCATAATTTGAAAAGCAAGAATTTCTTGATCCCATCTTAAAATCTACATTACTAGGTCTAAAGGGGAATTTTAATTGTGACAAATCTTTTGAAGGGATAAGTCGTGATTCTAATGTTTATACACTTTTTAGACATAATTTACATCTTTGTATTGGGAACTTGATTTGTATGTCTAAAAAGGAGCTACGGATGGGGGGCCATGCATTTACATAAACAACTATCTATATAAAAGTTAGAATTGTGTACAAATATATACATATTCGTAACACCAAACGAAAAAAACATAAGCTTTTCAAGACATAGCCATCCTTTCCCTGGCAACAGGACCAAAAACTTGATAAATACTTTGTTGATATAAAGAATGATGTCATTCTCACGCAAGTTTTTAATTATACAATTCCTAAAGTACCCACACAACACATATTTAAGCAAGTGTACCTATTGTGTAGTATAAAGTTCCAATGGCAAGTATTGAAGATCCCAAGATGAGTGACAATTGCCCCTAATTTACTTTTGTTTCATTGTTTGGCCAGTCAAAATTGTATAAATACAAGTACGAATTGAAAAGGAATTCAGCCAACCCTTATGCACAAGAAAGGCCACTTAAGGTCTCAAGATCATCCAAAGAATAAGAAAGAAAGATAGGTTATGCATCCTATCAAAATTCCCTAAATTAAGCTTAATATCAAATACCTAAATTACCGAATGGAAATCTAAATTTCCCACCAAAAGGGTTAATCCATAATAAGGTTAACTCTCTCTCGAGTTATGAATCTCCTACCTTTAGCCCAATTAATAGGTATATCTACCTTACCAATTGAACCTAAAAGAGCATTACAATTCACAGCCCATTCTAATTATGGGAAAAGCCATGCCCCTATCACTTGGCGACTCATACAATCCATCAATCACCAAGCCATACTCCTGGAATCCCACTCTTAAGGTAATCAAAGAAAAGCAAATAAAGTGAACAAATCCTTAAGGTACCCAATTTCTAACCACCTTTTGAATTCATTCAAAAAAAAAAAAAAAGCTCTAAGTCATTTATCCACGCAAAGCAACACAAGTAATTGAATGCTCAAAATAGATTCCATTAACTAACAAGAGGTCCAAAATAAAGCATAACAATGGTTCAATCTTTTGAATGCAATGTAAACTTATAATATCCAACAAAATTAAGACAAAAAATATAAAGACGAAAGAGAAAAACTCTTAGAAAAGTTGGATCCTTTCTCTGTTGTGGATTTCTTCTTGAATATGTCTCTTTGTCTCTTCAATAGCTTCCATTAATCCTTCCTCTTATGATTCTTGGTGCTTTGGTGGGGGGGGGCGGGGGTCGGCTCTCCTCCTCTACAATTCTCTCTCAAATCGTAGGTTTTAGGGATATTTATAGTGCTCCTTTGAAAAATCCTTACATTTCTCAAAACAGTAGCCTCTGCGACATTAACTGGCATCTATTCATGTGCACTACCAGGTGCCTATTTCTTACTTTTTCTTTCAAAAAAAAAAAAATAATTCTAGTTATAAACCAGCACTTGTTCACTAGTCCAAACTGGTGCCAATTACTCCTAATAATTTGAATTCTTTGGGTCTCTCAATTGAAAAAAAATGCTTATTCTAGCTACTATCAAGTGTAGGTTTGGTCTTCTTCCGCTCATTTTTAGTGATTTTCCATCTTGTTACTTCAAGAAATCTCTCTCATGAGATCTACACAAAACAAGGGGAAAATAGGGGAAGTGAGTAGGCATCTAGTCAAAAATCCAGAATAGTTATATTGCAAATGAAACTAAAATATGCATATTTTAAGCACTCATCACATGCTCGTTATTTCATAATTAAAATCAACATAAAAGAATTTAGAGAAGAAATGTTTTCTCCAATAATATCACACCTTCTACTAGATCTTTCAATCTTAAAGAGGACCAAATAATGCCAGCTTTTATAAAGTGTCTATTGTAATAGTTTGCAATGTAATATGACCAAATGATGGCAAGAGCAATATAGTGTTCGTCATAATAGTTTGCAACAACATTGCAATAAAAATGCAACAATCCGTCAATATTATTATGTAAGAGATTATAATTTATTTACAAATTTGTTGTTAAATAAATTATTGAGGTTAGAGTTTTATTCAAAATATACTATTTGTAATGTGATTGCAATGGTATTGCAATGAAGTGTTTTACACTGCACATCTTCGTTGGTAAGCCCATTGCAAACTCTCTTTCAAATTCTAAATATCATTTTCGACTGTATTTTCAATTACAAAGTCGCAACGATTTGCATTTTGTTACAATAATTTGCCTCTGGATTACAACCATAATGAAATAGCCAATTACAAAGTCCCAAAGACTTGCAATTTATTGCAATAATTTGCCACAAAATTACAACAAAAATGAAACAACATATGAATAACATCCAAATACTGCAAGGGTTTACTTGCAATTCACTACAAGAAAAAGTCAAATTAGTGACGGCGAAATCCGTCGCTAATCACATTTAGCGACGGATTACATCCATTGCTAAAAAGGGCATCGCAATTTTCGATGGAAGGAAAATCCGTCGCAAATAGCGACAAATTTGCGACAGTCATTTAATTGATGATATTATAATTAAGTTTATAATCAATATAGCGACGGATTTGCGACGGCAAAAAAAAATTATTTTTTAAAATAATTAATTAATTTAGCAACGAATTTGGGACGGTGAAAAAAAATTTATTTAGAAAAAATTAATTAATTTAACAACGGATTTGTGATGGCCAAAAACTTTTATTTTAAAAAAATTAATTAACTTAGCAACAGATTTGTGACGGCAATTTTTTTTAATTACAAAAAATAAATTAATTTAGCAACGGATTTGCGAAGACAAAAAAAATTTAAATTTTGAAAAAAAATAATTAATTTAGCAACAGATTTGCGACGGCCAAAAATTTTTTTATTTACAAAAATTAAAATAATTTAGCAACGATTTTGCGACGGAAAAAATAATATTTTTAAAAATTAATTAATTTAATTTGCGATAGCGAAAAAGTTTTATTAAAAAAATTAATTAATTTTGTGACAGATTTGAGACGGCAAAAAAAAATTTATTAAAAAAATTAATTAATTAGTTACTCGGCCCGCCCATCCGTCAACCTGACCCGGCCCACCAAGAACCTGACCTGCCAGGAATATTATGAGATTATGTCAGACTTGGGGCTCGAACCCGCATCCTTGTTGTGGGAGAACATGCATTCCACCACTAAGCTATTGAAGTTCTTGTGATATATTATGCTATATATTAATTATATAGTAAATTTTTTTGTGAATTAGCGACGGATTTGTAAGTGCTTTGCGACGGATCTGCGACGACAGAATTTTCCATCGCAAATCCATTGCTAATTAGCCACAGATTTACAATGGTTAATTTTTCAAGATTTAAAAAAATTATTTTTAAATTTTTAATGGTCGTCACAAATCCCTTGAAATTTGCAACGGATTTGCAAGGGCTTATTTTTTTAATTTTAAAAAAATAAATTTATTTTTTAATTTTAGATGGATGTTGCAAATCCGTCGCAAATTGTGACGGATTTCCAACGACTTGTGTTTTTTAATTTTAAAAATTAAATTTATTTTTAAATTTTACATTGCTGTCGCAAATCCCTCGCAATTTGCTACGGATTTGCGAGGGCTTATTTTTTAATTTTAACAAAACAAATTTATTTTTTAATTTTAGATAGCCATCACTAATCTGTCGCAAATTTTTAACTTAAATTGCGACGGATTTCCGACGACTTGTTTTTTAATTTTAAAAAATAAATTTATTTTTAAATTTTACATTCCGTCACAAACCCTCACAATTTGCGACGGATTTGGAGGGCTTATTTTTTTTCATTTAGAAAATCAAATTTATTTTTTAAATTTTAGATCGCCATTGCAAATTGCAACGAATTTGCGACGGCTTGTTTTTTTTTTAATTTTTAAAAATAAATTTATTTTTAAATTGTACATTGTCGTCGCATATCCCTCGCAATTTGTGATGGATCAGGGTTTATGAAAACCTGATTCGTTGCAAATCCGTCACTAATATAAAAAATTCAAAAAATATTTAATGTTTGATTTTATATATATATATATATATATATATATATATACACACACACACATGATATAGTATGTGTGTGTGTGTGTTAAAATAATAGAATACACGAACAAAATATTAGTAAGTTGAAATATTTATATATATAATATACATATGATATTATTAAGTATATATATGTATGTATATACATGTAAGAATATGACAAATATGCATCTGTTGCTATTATTGTATGTATATATATATATATATATATATATACATACATTATGTGTATGTGTTGCATATATATATAATATATGTATGTGTATATATATATATATATATTAATATATTTAAAAAGTATTATAATATATATATAGATATATGTATAAATATATTAATATATATATATAAATATCTACAGACACACACATACTAACATAAATATATATATGTAAATATCTTTATTTTTCTATTAAAAATAGTATATTAACATATTTACATGTATATAAAAATGCTATATTAATATATATATATATATATATATATATACATATTAATATTATGAGACTTTTTTTATGGCCGTCACAAATCCCTTGAAAATTTGCGACGGATTTGCGAGGGTTTGTTTTTTTTCAATTTAAAAAAAAATATTTTATTTTTAAATTTTGTATGGCCGTCGCAAATCCCTCGCAAATTTGCGATGGATTTCCGACGGTTTTTTTTAATTTTAAAAATAAATTTATTTTTTAATTTTAGATGGCTGTTGCAAATCCCTCGCAAATTTGTGATGGATTTGCGAGGGCATTTTTTTTAATTTTTAAAAAATAAATTTATTTTTAAATTTTGAATGGTCGTCCATCTCCCTTGCAAATTTGCGACGGATTTGCCTAAGCTTGTTTTTTTTAATTTTAGAAAAATAAATTTATTTTTAAATTTTAGATGGACATCGCAAATCCCTCGCTAGTTGTGATGAATTTGCAACGGCTTTTTTTTAATTTTAAAAAATAAATTTATTTTTAAATTGTACATTGCCATCGCATATCCTCGCAATTTGCGATGGATCGAAGTTTATGAAATCTTGATTCGTCGCAAATCCGTCATCGATATAAAAAAGTCCAAAAAAATTTAATGTTTGATTATATATATATATATATATATATATATATATACATATACATATGATACAGTATGTGTGTGTGTGTTAAAATAGTAGAATATGGGAAAAAAATATTAGTATGTTGAAATATTTATATATACAATATACATATGATATTATTAAGTATATATATGTAAGTATGTATATATGTAAGAATATGACATATATGCATCTCATTGCTATTATTGTATGTATGTATGTATGTATGTATGTATGTATGTATATATATATATATATATACACACACACATTATGTGTATGTGTTGTATATATATATAATTTATGTATGTGTATATATATATATATACTAATATATTTAAAAAGTATTATAATATATATATACCTAGATATATGTATATATATATAGACACACACATACTAACATAAATAAATATGTATATATATATGTATATATATTTATTTTTATATTAAAAAAAGTATATTAACATATTTACATGTATATAAAAATGCTATATTAATATATGTATATATGTGTGTATACATATACATATTAATATTATGAGAATTTTTTTATAGCTGTCACAAATCCCTTGCAAATTTGCGATGAATTTGCGAGGGCTTATTTTTTTTCAATTTAAAAAAATATTTTCTTTTTAAATTTTGTATGGCCGTCGCAAATCCCTCGCAAATTTGCGAAGGATTTGTGACAGTTTTTTTTAAATTTTAAAAAATAAATTTATTTTTTACTTTTAGATGGTCGTTGCAAATCCTTCGCAAATTTGCGATGGATTTGCGAGGGCATTTTTTTAATTTTTAAATAATAAATTTATTTTTAAATTTTGAATGGCCGTCCAACTCCCTTGCAAATTTGCAAAGGATTTGCCTGTGCTTTTTTTTTAAATTTTAAAAAATAAATTTATTTTTAAATTTTAGATGGCCGTCGCAAATCCTTTACAAATTGCGACGGATTTGCAATGGCTCAATTTTTTAATTTAAAAAATTAATTTATTTTAAAATTTTGAATGGCTGTCGCAAATCTTTCGCAAATTGCAACAGATTTGTGATGGCTTTTTTTTTAATTTTAGATGGCTGTCGCAAATCTCTCCCAAATTTGCAACGGATTTGCAAGGGCATTTTTTTTAATTTTAAAAAATTAATTTATTTTTAAATTTTGAATGGCCGTCACAAATTTGCGACTGATTTGCTAGGGCTAGATTTCCGTCTTAATCCATTGCAATTACCAACGGATTAGCGACAAAAATTTTAAAAATACAAAAATTTTAAAAAATAAATTTATTTTTAAAATTTTTGTTTCCGTTGTTGTTCCGTCGCTAATTTAATGTTTTTCTTGTAGTGATTGGTTGTTTAAAAAAAAATCAATTTCTAATTGTTTGAAAAAATAGTATTTACAAAAGGAGCGCAACCAAATTGCAATGAAAAACATTGCTTCATACATTTCCATTGCAAACTAATTGTAAACTTCCTCTAGTTGCAAAATCAACGTTTTTGTAGTAGTTATCTAAATCACACCCATCCCTTCCTATAGTCCATAATATAACCAATTACTACGTTCACGTTCATGATCAAGAAGTTGTCATTAATTATTGGACTAGAAAGGATCAAATTCAAGACATTTACCTAAAATCATAGCTGGAGGAATTGTTGTTGAAACTAAACAAGATGATTGGAATGATTTTTTTTCTTATCAAGATCGTAATGATTAAGTTTGATTAACTTTGTTTAATGGAGACAATGTTCAAATATTAATCAAAATTTACTAATAAGTAAATTAGTTAGTTTTGTATTTACTAGTGTTTATTCTCTTAAGTTATGATTAGTAGTATGGTAATGAGAAGTTAATGATATGCTGTGTGACAGGATTAGGAAGTTAGATTAATTATCTTTTACTGATTAGGAGTTAATAATTCTTGTACATATGTACGTATGTATTTATATGTGAGAGAGAGAGAGAGTTATGAGCCTCTTTTTTGTTGTTAAAGTGTCTCTCTGTGGGTTGGCCTCCAAAAGCCTTAGTTTTCCAACTTCTTAATCTAATTTCTTAATATAAATATTTTATTTGTCTCACTGAAATTCTAATTTTCTATTTTCTTCTTTTTAAAACCCTTAGATATCTCTTAAATCATTCTGGATTGTGAATTTCATTTATGAAAAGAAATACATACGCATATAATACTTTTAGTGTCCCCAGACTAATTACATGTCAAGGACTCCCATCAATTCGCGAATATGCTAAATGACGTTATGATATTGTAATTCCAAAATGTGTTTAGTACACTGTTCTTGACATGCACATGTTCGTTTGCTGTTGAAGTTATCGCACCAATGTGAGATTAGCCCAACTTGGATAGGGTCTTTCCATTCAAATATTTCTTTATTTGCTATTGCTGATTTTTCTTAATAAAAATCTATTTAATTTTTGGAAAAAGTTAAAATTGACAGTCAATGTAGCCTCTTTAATTTCTCTGTTGAAATTAGAACAATAATTTGAGTGCAGTGCATTTAGCCCGTACAGACCGCCACTTTCAAAATTGCTTTTCAACATTAAAGCCGAAAAACGTCCAGTCAATGCCGGTCCTGGGCTGCCGTTTGCAGGATTTATTATGGTTTGAATGGTTTGGTCATTTTTGAACAGCCCGAATGGCCGAAATGGCTTCCTTCTGCAGCGATGATATCGTGGAACGCAGATGTAGAGCCATCCCCTTCGTTTTCATGTTCGTTATCATAGAAAAACGTATGCAACTGTAGAATTTTATGTAGAATATTAGGTACTGGAATACATTTACGTGGACTCGATTTTCATATTCCGACTGCACACTTGGCCTCGAGAAGAGAACATGTCGAACAAGGAGTTGTCTTCCTCTTTTACTTAATTCCATACCAGCAAGAACCTTCATATTTGGTAAGTGCAGCATACATAGTTTTATTCTAGTGATCTTGTTAACCTTAATGCCTTTTCGACTACTTTTTGCATGTGTCTGCCTCATGACAACTGCAGGTGATGATTATGCCTATGAACATGTTGCTAACAAAATGGTACCCTAGTGAGGAGAGTGAACACAGCAGAGACGATAAGAGGCTAGCCAGACTTGTGATCCAGAAAATATGCTATGTAGGGTGGAGGAACCCTGGGCATCTTGCGTTTCAAAGCAGTTTTAACTAGTCTTAACACTGTTTGCCATTATTTTTATAATAAAAGAGATTTTTTTGTGGTATAGTTTCACATTGTTAAATTTAATACATTATTATTTCAGAATTTAGTATAAAAATGTATAAAGCATATGGGCCTTCGGCTGCCTCAGTCCATATCGTTTATTGGTTTACTGTAATGTTCCAACATACAATTTGAAATATTCGTTCTTGTTATACAGTAAATTTACAAGAATATAGAATAATTTCAATGAATGCACTTAATTAGAAGAGACCATAATATTCAAACCTCTTTAATACAGTAGGTATGACGGACAATAAGTACCTTTTATTATTCCAATATGAAAATCCCGAATATCTAACCTAAGGACAATTAATTTGTGGTATGCAAGATAGCACAGAGAGCAAGTAACCTAAGAGTATATACACTACTTCACTGGTCTTTTCTTTGGACTTGTTCAGCACACTTGGCTAGCACTTTCATTTACCTCATATGGAGTAAAAAATGTGGAGCTTTTGATTTGTTTATATGATCATATCATCTCCAAGTCCAGTAAAGATTTAAAAATTTAAAAACAGAGGACCAAACTGAACTGCAGAATAAAGGAGCCATAAAGCAACTCTATGTTGAAGGTAGGGAGTCACGCATTTAACATAGAAGAAAAAACAAATCAACTTCCTTTATGCGTCAAGCAAAAATAAGGGGGCATGAACGGAGAGTTTAAAAAGAATGGTGAGTGGTATTGCTAAAGTTTAAAATCATTATGTCAAGTTTGAAGTAATATCTCAAAATAGCATTTCGTTAACGGGATAGAAACAACATTTTTATTTGAGTTAAAGATTGCAAATCTTGTATACCATAGTGCATAGAAGCTATATCTCTGATCTTTCTGTGCAGCTATGGATTTGGCTGCGTCAGTAGGCACCTGGAGGCTTCGTGTTCCAAGGTTAGCTGTTTGTGATGCAAATCCTTACTTAGGCGAGCGTTATGACGTTACATTCATCTGTATTCTAAGAAATTCAGAATGTTTTAATAAATTCAAACAAAGAAAAAAAAGTTAATAAATTAATTTTCACGTGAAGGATTTTGTCAAGACATCTATATGACCACTACAGTCCTTCCATATTTTTTTCTAAAAGACCTAAAAGAAATGACCAAAATGTCCTTATTGGAACTTTTGTGAACTCTTTTCAAATTAGGTAGAAGTAAAATGACTCGAATGCCCTTGAAAACTTATTTTAATGTACAAACAGAACTTTTCACTCTGTTTTAACGTAGTTTTAGAAAATGATCTCTCGATATAAGATTGACTTTTAGAAAACGATATTTTGATCCTGAAAACTATTTTATTGGTCTGGTGTGTCTATGAAATGAACTAATTGGCCCTGTCAAGCCAATGAAAATAATTGTCTGGCTTGCGAGTTAGTGGGATCAACTTCTGAAAAATGATATTTTAGCCCCAAAAATGTTTGATTTGGAAATCCTGCGGGATCAAATGACCCACTGGCTTGATCAGTCAGTAGGGGTTAGTATTGGTAACATTGAGTACTCAACAAGGACTTTGATCTTTGTACTTGTTCTTGTTAGAGGTAGACGACTCCATGTAACCTAGATAGTTTTAGGGTTTGTCTTACTCCAAACAGAGTGACAAGACATTGAGATGAGTCATCCTAACTAGTCGTTTAGTACCTGGCAATTGCCTTATGCCTACGTGCATGTTGTTGTTAGGATTCGTGGACTCCTAAACGCGAAAAACATCTACGAATCCCTTTCGAGGATCTAAGTAAACGATTAAGAAGATCATAAGTTTGTAGAATTACCTCTAGGAACTAAATTTAAAATGCTAAAATTCAAAATTCTTTCCTATATCAAGGAAAAAACCCTTTGGAAGAATAAACCATGATTTTAGTTTTTTTAAATTACTTAGTTCCATTTTTAAAACATTTTCCTTAATTGTTTTATCAATAGAAAAATTAATTTCTCAAAAATCTTTGTGCATTTGATCACAAAATTAAATAAAATAGACATGTACCAAAAATAAATTGTTTACATGCTATTTCTAATTTTTAATTCTTATGTGACCAAATAATGGATTAAACATCATAATAATAATAAAATTAAAATTATCTTGTTTAATCCTAAGGTGGTTCTGCCCTTACTAACAATTTTCTTCCAAAGTTATTTAATTCCATAAATAAACCATTACAAGAAAATAACCACGTGTGATATAGGACCCCAAAAGAAAAGAAATTACTAAGAAATTAAAATTTAAAAAAAATCCAGAAAACCTAACCAGTAGCCCAACACGAACCCAAACTTCCAGTTGACTGAATCGGTTCACCTTGAGCAAGCCAGGCCTGGTTTCCTGGTAGCCAGTTGTAGCTCCAGGGAGCAAAACTCTTTGAAGCCAGCCTCTGCTCCGTAGAATCTTCCTTTTTCTGCAATTTCCTTCGAGATTTTCTTCAAGGTTGATCTAGGCACCATTTTTTTGTTACAAGAATTCGTAAATTGAATTGAAATATAATATCAAATGCCTATGCCTTTCAAAATGAGGCGTACATAAATTCTACCGAAAGCGATTAACAATAAATTACAAATGCATCTGCCTCCATGTATGCAGCAAACACAAAATTTACCCATATCAAAAACCACGAAGGATCCATACAATCACAAAAATCATATTTTTATTACTAAAGGAACCACTTTTTTTCGGCTGTTAACCCTAAGAAAATACTCTTAGATTAAACCGTGGCTTTGATACCACTTGAAGGACCACAAGAAAATTAAATACGCAGCGAAAGACAAAAAATTAAAATTTTTCCGTGCCAAAGTTTAGGAATATTTACTTCTAGGACGTTTCACTTGAATAATAGGAGTTGGATTCGAGTTTGACAATGCTTCTTGAACGGGAACGTCTTCTTGTTCCACAGGTATACTAGCTAACTGTCGACTTGTTCACATCAAATACTTACCATGTTTGCTAACTCTTAACCTTCGAGAGTATTCTCAAACCTCCTATAGACTTCTACCGATAAAAATAGAATTAGGGTAAAGAAGATTGGAAGAAAAATAGAAAAGCTAAAACGGTAAAAGAAAAACGACGGCCTTTGGTTTCATTTCTAAAGAAAAACCAAAAGCTCCTATACACTTGTGTTTTTCCTAAATTCAGTCAACTCCTTGTACAAGTACACATAATTCCTATTAAAGAAAACAAGCTTTCCTTTTTTAACTCAACCAACCGGCCTTATTTTTCTTTAATTTTCTTTATCCTTTTTTTCCTTATTTCTCATACGATGGCCCTAGGATTCTAAAATTCCTAAAGTCGTGACAATGCCCTAGTCGGCCAGGGCTTTTTAATTAGTCCAAGACTAATTAATTAACTCTTTTATTCACTCCATTACAACTAAATTGACAGTGGTTGACTTGGCACAATATTTTATACAAAAGTAAAAGTTAGAATATAATAATAGTAGATTATAATATAGTACAAGAAAAGTAGAAAATATATGGGTCTCACAATATTTTATGTTAAATCTAAATATATAAAAGTAATATATGTGGAGGTATATTGATTATTTTATAACACATAATATATTTCTTTTAAAGAAAGTGTCAAATTTTTGGGACAGTCCAAAATAGTAAGTAGGTCAATTTAGTTTGAATGGAGGGAGTATTAATTAATTAATCCACTTAAACTCAATATAAAATTATTCAAAATAATTAATTAATAAGCTAATTAATTAAATTAGTTAGAACGAATGGAGTATTAATTAATCAATCCACTTAGGCCCAATATAAAATTATCTAAAATAATTAATTAATAAACTAATTAATTAAGTAATCCGCTTGGTGCCAATATAAAATTATCCAATATAATTAATTCAAAAACCAATTCATTGAATTGGACTAATTAATTATTCTAGCACAAATAAATAATTAATTGGACTCTTAAAATAATTCTTCCAATAATAAATTTATCCACTAAGCCCATATAGTAAATAAATTTACTAAGGTTATTTGAACTCCTCTGGAGACCAAAAGACATATTAATCTAGCACTATAAGAAATCTGCCAATTTTCCACGGCAACAATCCATGGCAAATCCATGGCTAAACTGGAATTTGCCACGAATCTGCGACGAAAAAGGTCCGTGGCAAATACCATCGTTGCTAAGCATTTTTTTGCCACGGAAATATTTTCCGTGACAATTTGTCACGGATTTGCCACGGATTGTTCAAGTTAGTATCACATTTGAGGAGAAATATTGCGAGGGAATCGTAGCAAATCCGTAGCTATTTGCCACGTATTTTCCACGGACATTTCTCAAGTAGGTAAAGTAGTGGCAAATCCGTGGCAGATTGCCACGGATTTGCCATGGACGTTTCTCAAGCATATATCATCCATGGCAAATCCGTGACAGATTGTCATGGATTTGCCACGGACATTTCTCAAGCAGGTACAATTCGTGGAAAATCCTGGCAATCTGCCACGGATTCGCCACATATATTTCTCAAGCAGGTACCATCCATGGCAAATCCATAGCAGATTATCACGGATTTGCCACAGACATTTCTTAAGCAAGTACAGTCCGTAGCAAATCCTAGCAATCTGCCACGTATAATTAAAAATTAAAATTTATTAAAAATTAATTTTTTTTGAATTTGACCCTGCACACGAATAATTTCCTGCCAAACGCAATAGAATCAACTCATTCAACACCCAATATAATAAAACTCAATTTTCTCATTTGAAGTCAATTACTAAAGTCAAATGACTACATATCATTTGACGACATATCTAACATACACCCACAATTGTATACAACTACTTTTCTTATAGAACTAATTGACTAATCTGCAAGCCCTTATATCTACATTCATTAGCCTCGTAAAACATGAAAACTTCCCAACATCTTTGTGTTCCTCACAATTTTCTTCACCACTTGAGCTTCACAGGAAAATACTGCAAGAAGAAAAGGGAATAAATCATCAACGAGTTAGGTAAAGAAAAGCAATATGAAAATGACTTGAAAAAAAAAATTCGGCAGAATTTCCCCTATAAACTAGACATTTCAAGGCACAAAGCCACCACAATATCAACAACATTAAAAAAAAAAAAAAAAACACTAACTGTCACAGCAATTATTCAATAAAATACAGGTAATCACCTATTACCCATGGGGAATAATCACCCATCACTCACGGGAAATGATAACCCATCACTCACGGGGATCCATTCATATAAGTAAAAAAAAAAAGAGAAAAAAAGATGCAGTGTGTATCCACTAGGGGGGAGCAATGTGGAGAAAAATTGACCCATTTCTATTCCATTTCAAACTAGAAATGAAATGCACAATTTGATATCATTCCATTTCATATTTTTTCTTCACATACAAATAAAGTCTTCATATGGTATTCCAATTCTTCATCCACTTATCAAATTATAAAATGGCCACAGAAATGATCAGTAGAAAACCCACAGAAATGACTACATATCTAACATACACCCACAGAAATGACTACATGACTTCATATTTGTCATGGTCCTCCTTATCTCTTTCTCTCCTTATCTCTTCACCTTCCTCCTTATCTTTTTTTCTCTTAGTCATAAGGCATTAGTGGAAACCACAAAGGCACCAAGATTTCTTATTCAGTAGAAAAGCCACAGAAATGACTACATATCCAACATACACCCTCCAAGCATGAATTTGACAACTAGACAGAGAATTGAAAAGAGAACTGAACAGAAATGACTACATATCTAACATACACCCTCCAAGCACGAATTTGACAACTACATATCTAGCATACACCCTCCTTGTCTCTTCACCTTCCTCCTTGTCTTTTTCTCTCCTCCCCAGCCCTCCCTCCCCTCTTCCCGCGCGCGCGCGCACACACACACACACACAAACACACACACACACACACACACACACACACACACATATATATATATATATATATATATATATATATTAGTCATCAGGCATTAGTGGAAACCACAAAGGCACTAAGATTTCTTATTCGGCACCACAAAGATGGATAGTTGTAATTCGTTTGAGAAGTTGTCAAATTTTGAAATAGCTTCCAATCAAGAAGATTTTGATGTGTTTTCCTTTCCGAGCCAACCACTTCCTCTTGATTTAAGGTGAGATACTTCTAAGGTTTTTTTTTTTTTTTTTACAGGAAATTTTCACTCGTCTAATTCATCTAGTTTGGTTTGTTGTGTTATGAATCAGTGAAAGTTACGAACATGATGCTTTGGATTTCTAATTTGATCAACCTATTCAAGAGACTATTTTTTATGCTGTTCCTCTGATGGATAAGTGTAATTCGTTTGAGATGTGGTAAAATTTTGAAATAGTTTCCAATCAAGTAGATTTTGATGTGTTTTCCTTTCCGAGCCAACCACTTCCTCTTAATTTAAGGTGAGATATTTCTAAGGTTTTTTTTTTAAGGGAGTTTTCGCTCGTCTTCTTCATATGGTTTAGTTTGTTGTGTTATGAATCAGTGAAAGTTACGAACATGATACTTTGGATTTCCAATTTGATCAACCTATTCAAGAGACTATTTTTTATGCTGTTCCTCTGATGGATAATTGTAATTCATTTGAGATGTGGTCAAATTTTGAAATAGCTTCCAATCAAGAAGATTTTGATGTGTTTTTCTTTCCAAACCAGCCACTTCCTCTTGATTTAAGGTGAGATACTTCTAAGGCTTTTTTTTTTTTTTAATGGAGTTTTCGCTCTTCTTCTTCATCTGGTTTGGTTTGTTGTGTTATGAATCAGTGAAAGTTATGAACATGTTGCTTTGGATTTCCAATTTGATCAATCTATTCAAGAGACTATTTTTGATACTGTTCCTCTGATGGATATTTGTAATTCATTATAGATGTAGTTAAATTTTGAAATAGCTTCCAATCATGAAGATTTTGATTTGTTTTCCTTTCCGAGCCAACCACTTCCTCTTGATTTAAGGTGAGATACTTCTAAGGCTTCTTCTTTTTTTAAAGGGAGTTTTCACTCATCTTCTTCATCTGGTTTGGATTGTTGTGCTATGAATCAGTGAAAGTTATGAACATTCTACTGTGGAGGAAATGCCTATTGAAGGTATCACTTCAAACGATGTTCCTATGGAGAAGAAGGTAATCAAGATCTCCAAGACACTATCAAGAGCAACCATTTCGAAGTACTTTTACATGCCAATGACTCGAGCGGCCAAAGAACTAAATGTTTGCCGAACCAATCTCAAAAAAAGATGTAGGGAGTTGGGAATTCGTAGATGGCCTTATAGAAAGTTTATGAGCTTGGAGACCCTAATCAAGACTTGTTTAGGTTCTTTCTCACACACACTTGAGAAGAGAATGGCCATTGAGATACTGGAACGTGAGAAGAAGTTGATGGAAGAAATCCCCGATGCAAAGTTGGAAGATCAAACAAAGAGGCTAAGACAAGCATGTTTTAAGGCCAAATATAAGAAGAGAAAACTCAGGGATCTAGAAAAAATTTTGAGAGGCAGATGTTAGTCTAATTGCTTTGGTTACATAAGGTCAAGTTTATGACCTTTCTCAAATTTTCTTTACATTAAGAAGATGCTTAGGCATTAAAATCTATTGTATAAAATTAAGCTTAAGGGTAATCAACTTATTTGGAGTGTCAGATGGCAAAAAAAAAAAATGATAGAGTTTCCCCTATATACTGGACGTTTTTAGGCACAAAGCCACCACAAAATCAACAACATTTAAAAAAAAAACATTAACTGTCACAATAATGAAAGGGTAATCACCCATTACCCATGGGGAGGGATCCCCCATCACTCATGAGGAATGATAACCCGTCACTCACGGGGATCCATTCTTATAAGTGTAAAAAAGAGAGAAAAAGATGATAACAGAGATGCTTTCTTGGATCTTGTGGTGTTTATTCCTTTAATCCCAACAAAATGCTTCAGAGAAACATATATCCACAGGCATCATTTAAAACCCTTCCATATACTTAATAGATATACTTAATTAAGGTTAACATCAGTAAAAGCATCATAAAGCATGATAACAGAAATTTATGAAGAAAGATATGTCACAATAGTCAGCTAGAAGAGAAAGTGAAAGGAAAAAAAAGGTAAAGAATTGCACAACAAAAGCAACAACCAGCAATTATAGCTGCTATATATTAAGAAAAAAAAGGAAGAAGAAAAAAAGAGTGCTGCATTTTCATTTGCAATGCTCCATCAATAATGGAACATCGTAAGGCTTTAAAACAAAAGTTTGAAGCAGTTCATAACCTCATCAATGCAATGCTGGAAGCACCTGAAAAGAGCACCTGGAAATCAAAGAGCACCTGGAAAGGTAAATTTATCTCTGCAATAAGAAAATAGGTCAGTTACAAGCAAAACAAATTGAATGAATCATGTGCGGAAAAAAAAAAAGGGGACAAGCATTTACTACTTCAGCTATTGCAAATGAAGAAATGATAATCCAATTTAGTTGTACTTCATCTAATGAATAAATCTTACAAATTGCAGATGAGAATAGACAAAATGATGTGTTCTATGCTCTTCTGCGACTTTTTGAAACTCCCCATTATTGCTGGCAATTCCATTAGCATTGCATTGATCAGGATCTTAGACTATGTTTATACTACCAAAACCTCAAGAACACAATTTATGCCAATCAACAACTTCTCAAGACAATAGTAACACAATGATATTCAAGATTTTCCAAGAATCAAGCATCATGTACCAAGAGGTGACAAGTGTTTCCCACCATCTGAATTCAAGTAACAACAAGAAAATTCAGCCCACTAAGAACAAGTTTCAAGCATGGAATCTATTATACCTTATCGATGACAGCTTACAAACTCAAAAAGCATTATCTAGCATAAGATATTTCATCAAACACTTTGTATGCAAAGTAAGAACTTCTCTTAAAACTTTCATCAAATACCTTGCATACACAATTTTGTCACATAACTTTATGCTTCAAATTCCACCTTGTTCTAATCCTAAATCACCAAATTTTCATGCCAAATGAACCTCTCAACATCTGCCCAAAGAAACAATTTATGTAAGCATCATAATAAAGCATTTTCAGCTTCTTTTTATGCATCATAACATTTTCTATAAGCATCATAATCAAATTTCTGTAAACTCTTTGGCCTGGGGGCGGAGGCGGGAGGGGGGACTCACGGGAAGCTTGGGGTCACGGGCTGGGGGAGCTCGGGATGAGCTGGGGGGCCCAGCGGGTGGGGGGCTATGAGGTGGGGAGCCACGGGTTGGGTGCACCGGGTGACGAGATCTGAACAAGGGGGCGGAGACAGGCGGGGGGCTCACGGGGAGAGTGGGCAAGGGACGTTGTGGGGGGTTGCTGGGGCGGGGGGAGAAGGGGCTACGGGGGAGGGGGAGATTGGGCAAGGGACGGCGGGAGGAGCAGGGGGTTGCAAGGGAGAAGTGGAGGTGGTGAAGGGGGCGGTATACGCGGAAGGGGTTAGAAGGGCAGAAGGGGGTAGGAGGAAGAGGGAGTAGGAAGAAGAAGAAATTGGGAAATCTAAGAATAATAAGAAATTTTCTAAGTGTTTGAAAAAAAAAATGATTTTTTTTTTTTTGTAGATTATCTCAGAAAAAATGGAACAAAAAAATGAAAAAATGTCGTGGCAAATCAGTGGTAATCTGCCACGGATTTGCCAGGGATTAGTAGTAATTTTTGTGATTCCGTGGCAAATCTGTGACAAATAGTCACAGATTGGTCACGGAACACACAAAAAAAATTTGTATATTTATATTCAATATAAAACTATATTATTCAATTTAAAAAATATGTTGTATATTTATATAATTTTAAAATTTTATATAATATCAATTATACTATCTTTTTTTATTAAATGATTTATACACACACACACACACACACACACATATATATATATATATATATATATATATATATATATATATATACACGCATAAATTCATACACAATATAAACCACACATACATATACAATCATAATCATAAATACATACATAAATTCATACACAATATAACCCACGCACACATATACAATCATAATCATAAATATACATGAACAAACATAAATAAATATATATATATATATATATATATATATAGACACACACACACTCACCATACATATTGAAGTACATATACACACACACAAATATATACACACACTCATATACATACACATTAGAAAATAAATAAATCAAGATACTTACAAAATATTTCATCATTGTTATTTAAAAGGTATGGAACAAAAATTAATACAAACCAATATAACTATTAAAATAGAAAAAATGGAAAAAAAATTCCGTGGCAATCTGCCACGGTATTGCCACGGATTAGTGGCAATTTAGTGATTCCGTGGCAAATCCGTGGCACCACAGAACACACAACAAGAATTTAGTCATTTCTTTTTATCATTACTTTACGTAACATACTTTTTTGTGTACTCTCAATGATAATATAGTTCTTCAAAACAATTTTCAATGACTTTTACAATTGAAATAAAATAAAATTTAGCCCTTTCTTTTTATCACTATTTTGTGATTCCGTGGCTAATGTTTGGCATAATTTTGCTACGGAAATATTTCCATCACAAATCGGTGGCTAATATTTGGGATAATTTTTTTGCACCTTTTTTTGTTATTTGCGACAGAATATGTTTGCATCGCTACTTGCTACTATTTCCATATCAATTCCGTGGCAAATTGCCATGGATTTGCTAGGGTATTTTTTCCCTCGCAAATTGCTTCTATTTTGTTGTTCTGTGGCAAAATCCATTGCTGATTGCCACGGAATATATTCCATGGCAAAAATACGTGGCAGATTCACAATTTTCTTGTAATGGTGACTACTAAAATGACTAAAATACCACTGCTAACAAAGAGCGGATTTTGTCATTTTAAATATTCCATTTATCCCCATATAGAAATATTGACCTCGAGAAAATATTGCAAGTGCAGTGTCGTCGACCTACCGGTGTAATGATGAAAATATCCCTCTACGTAATATCCATCATTGAGATAGGAAAAATGCACTAACACATTTCTCAATGACATTCACCATCCTTTGATAGCTAATCCGATAATTTATAACTTCTAGTATGTATCCACTTAGTACAAGGAGTTACTCAAAAGTATGCATACTTAGTCACATTTTCCATGGCCCTGGATTATTAAGTTTATCCCAAACAATCACAAGGGATTACTTTCTTCATGTAATAAAGTATAGAAACTCTATTGTATAAGTCTACCTTATTTAACTAGAGTTATACACCTAACATACATGGTTATTGGCCATGCAAAAAGACCTCACCTAACATACATCTAAGTGTGCAAGTCTAGCTTCACCAGACCACCAACTTATACTCATATCTTAGGGTACTCGTCTACACAGCAGTTGCTATAAATCAATCTTTATTTATTTTAGAACTTTTATAAAGATTATTATTATGTGATCCAATTCTACGTATTCCAAATACGCATATACTATTGGTGTAAGTGGACTACTCACTGGTTAAAGGTAAACTATTCCCCATTTGCAAACCATAGTATAATAATCCAAACTTTGACAAAATGCCCAACTCCATCAATCGATCATGACAAAATTTTCACTTATTTGTTGGTAACCCATAATCTATACCTTACTGTGAAAGTACAACCGAATCACACAAATTACTCACTAACACATTTAGACCTTAATGTGCAATATATATAAATAAATAATTATTAATGAATAAAACTTTTATTAATTTCTAAACTATAAAAATACATAATTTATTTTATTATATAATCTATTTTAGACATACATTTCAATAAACATTCCATTATGTTAAAAGCTGCGTCCTAGAAATTTTTCTGACTAGACTAACATCATTTTTACCTGGAAGAAATGCTATTTTCCCATCAAATAAACAATATCTTACGCTCTCTAACTTAGCAGTAATACTTAAATATTCAATTTCTCTACTTGCAGTGTAGGGATATCACAACAATAAAGTGGCAGCCAGGTTATCGATTGAAGTTCCAGGTCACTACATTATTATGTTGTTTGGCATATTATGAGTGTAAACTCAAATCTGGAAGATTATTGTGATGTGGAAATTGCTTATGGGCAAAGAAGACTAAAGAGCAATCTAATCTTGCATAGAAACCAAGGCTTTTTTATTGGTGGGATGTCTGTGTTTTGATACTTGACCCCGTGGGTTCCTCTTTGTTTTAGGCTTTCGGATACTATAAATTTAATTTTAGAGTCTTATAATTGTCTAGTTATATTAAAGTTTCAATTGTTATTGATTTAATTTAATATTGTATTGTTAAATTATTATTTCAATTAGTCCTTTAGATGGTTTGAGAGAAGAAGGGAGTTGACACCAAGCCTAACTTAATATATTTACCTAGAGTATCAAGATGACTGATGAAGATTTCAATAGAGTTTCTCCTATAAATTGGATATTTTTCAGGCATTAAGTCACCTCAATTCAACCAACGTTTAATAAAAAACACCAAAAAATATAAATCTCGTAGCAATCAATCAATAAGTATGCTAACATTCACATCATTTTTAAAGTAAATCACCTTGACAAACAATAATAAGTAAAAGAATAAATAAAGTTTAGTTTTTCTAGCTTAATGTCTTCAATCTTTTCACCTTTGTTTTTAGTAAATTCCACTATGTATTGACCAATGCAAGCACAAGTTATTTAGTGACATAATTTGACATTAATGATAGTGTCCAAAAATACAAGATATTTACCAAACAAAGAAATCTATCATGTCCTATAATTGAATTCATGAACACTACTACTTTTAATTGGACCAAAAAATGTCACCATTGATGATAAAACCGTACTACTATACAAGCTCCGTCATTCAATGAATAATTAAAATTTTAGGTCACAAACATTTTACTATTACTCCAAGAATGTAAAAAAGATAAGAATCTCTAAATAATCTAAAGTGGTCCCGGTAAGCTATGATTTTCAAAGTCCAAAAAAACTTAGGATAAAGATGATGATTATGCATTATAATTAAGGTTTTGTTATAAAATTAGGGTAGTGTTAGAATAAAATCTTCACACTACACACTAATAAAATTCTAACTATTTTGCACAAGAATTTCTTTTCAAACTTCTCTCTTTCTTTCTCTCACAATTCTTTCTCTAATCTTTCTTTCACAAAATGTTGGTGTATTACAAGCTTAGAGAATAACTCTTTTTATAGAGCTCTAATTAGTGGAATACATCATGGCATACATCATCTTCCACTAATCTCAATTAGTAGTGTCTCAACTAAATGATGGACATTCATAAAAATTTTCTATAATAATTCACATAAATCCATAATTAGTGAAGCCTCCACTAATTAATGGAGATTTCAATAATTCATAACAGGTTTATCAAAGATTATTCAAGGATAGGATAGCAGGTCACTAAACAATATAAAACTAACATCTTATCTTGACCAAGTCATCATGTGGCTTTCTTCATATTGATTTTTTTTTCTACGATATTATCTTTAGACTTTTTGTAAAACCGTATTTATGTTAGAAAATTGCGTATTAATTAGTATATATATATATATATATATATATATATATATATCAGTGTATAATACACATCTAAGGTAATTATAAGTATAGTATATAGATATGTTTTATAATATATTAATTTTTACTTTATTTAGTTGATTAGTAGAATATATGAAAATACATTATTAAGTGGAACATACATACATACATACATACATACATACATACATACATTAATGTACACTCGTATATTTTAATATATATTAATATGTGTGTGTATATATTAATATAAATAGTCATATATACACATATTAATATATATTAAAATATACGAGTGTACATTTATATATATATATATATATATATATTATATTGGTGTCTATAAGTGGGTATACATGCGTTGGTCTATATATATCTAATAACTATATACATATTCACATATATATGAAATCAAATATTGAAACTTTTGTGTTTAATTTTTAGATTAACGGTGGATTTGTGAGGGAAAAAGGTATCCTCTCTATAGCGACGAATCTGTGACAGCTTAGGGCACCGTTGCTAAGGCATCGCTGATTTGTGATGAATCTATCGCAAATTAGTGATGGTTTAGCGGTGAACTTCACAATTGTTCAATATTAATGTATAATTACATATTGCCGTCAAAAAGCTGTCACTACGTTGCGACTATTTTGCAACAGCTAATAGAAATTCCTCTATATTTCAGACTTTGGATTCTCGTCCCTATGCTGTCTCTAATAAGTGATGACCTAGCGACGGTTGGTCAAACTGTTATGCTATTTTATTGTTATCGTTGTACCGAGACAACAAAACAGCCGTCGCAAATCTACGTCGCTATTGACACTTTTTCTTGTGGTGTTGAAATTACTTTAAGTAAGCATTTTGGATAGTGTTATATATGTAGCATCACTTTTTTCATCCAACAGTATCGGTTGAAGTGCTAATTTTTCCATCAAACTTCAGTGTTTGTGTCCCCAAAATTATAGCTGCAATGACAAGGAATTTCATGCGCATCTGCACTAAAATGTTGTTGGGAAATATACTACTAGCGAGCAAAACCGAAACTCAACACAAATCACATTTAATCCTATGATCAAACCAATTTCAAAGGGTACCAATCAAAAATAGGAATGAACCCAATACACCAAATAACATCACAACAATAAGTAAAGACAAGCACAGAAAAAGAAATACGAGACACTAGATTTTTTTAACGTAAAAATTTCAAAATAGGAAAAATTACAGAACTTAATCCAGTAAAACCTTTCACTATCCATAATAATAATATGCATCACAAAATCTTCTCTAGATAAAACAAAGGAACATCAAACAAAACACTAATACCAACTTCCAAAAGTACAATCAAATAAGAAATGAATTTGGAAGGATGTTATAAAAATCTTAATATAACACAATAGATGAGTAGTTCTTGATAATAGGATTACGTGGCACCAAATTTTATTTCAATTAGACTCCAAAGCACTTTCCAATCAAGGATCAAAAGCTTTGGAGTGGCAACAATGGTGTCCTGCTCGTGGCCTACTGTTCTTCGCGTTTTTCCTAGTCAACTCAGCCAAAATTAATGGTGTAGACTTCTGTTTCTTATATTTTTGTTTGTAGATTTTCTTGTGGGTCTTTATGCTTTGTGGGTTTTTGTCCAATCAAATGGGTTGGACTTTTGGGCCCAACTTCTTCCTTCTCTAGCTCATTGGGGACATAATCAAACTTGCTTCATGGCTGCAAAACAATAATTTCTTTTTGGGCAATACTTTCGTTATTATGTCAGAGTCATTAACATTCGTTTGCACCTTTTCAAGTGTTAACAATTTGGAATCCAAAACTCACTACAAGAAAATGGCACTTTTACAATAAAACTTTTGTTAGGAAATTTTTTTTGACATTAAAAATTCCTTTTAGCCAGAAAATTTTTTTTAGTGACAAAAGTATTTGTCATTACTGATTACAACATTCAATGACAAAAATAATATTTCCTTACTAATGAATAAGCAACAACAACAAAAATAATTAATGAGGAAATTTTAAATTTGCTTACTACTAAAGCATAATCAATGACAAAAATACATTTTCTAAGAATATTAAATTTCATCACTATTGATTATATTCTTAACGATAAAATTTGTATTTCGTAATTAATTCTTATCCTTTAATTTTTTAGTGTTTAGAATATAATCCAAAAATTCGGTACATTGAACCCTAAATTTTGTGTAATTGAAAAATTACACCCAAAAAATTTGTAAATTTATCTCTAAATTTTTGAATATTTATAATATGATCCAAAAATTGTAAATTCATTCCTAGATTTCGTATAATTTCAAAATAACTATAAAATATAGATAATCAAAAGACTCTCTCTCTCTCTCTCTCTCTCTCTCTCTCTCTCTCTCTCTCTATATATATATATATATATATATATATATATATATATATATAACTTTAAAACTTATGTGCAGAAGTGCAAGTGTAGACGGTGTGAGAAAGGGCATTAGGGTGGCGGATGTGAAATAATAGAGACGGATCTGATGGGAGATCAAGGGTGGTGTCCAACCTCCCAAAATTTTTTGAAATCTCACATTTTCTTTATGAGAATTAAAATTTTGTACAAAAGTCTTTCAAAATCTTATATTTTGTACCATCGAAAAATTTTCTAAACATTATAATGTTATTCTTTAAAATGCATATATTTTAAATATTTTACTTCCGAACCCAAAGTTTCTAATTTTATCATGTCGAAAAGATAGCATTAGATAGTATTAACAAGTTGACCAGACCTGGAAAAACTTTCCTACCCCACCATGGACCAACCTGGCTAGGCCCATGGACTGCCCACAGGCTAGCCCATTAAAATTTAATTCTTTATTTTTTTTTCGCATCCCCCCGCCCCCTACTGCCATATTCACTTTTTCATCAAAAAACTTTATAAATATCTCGAATTCACTCAATAACATACCAAATACTCTCCTCAAACCTCAATTCTCTCTATTAAATCTACAAAAAAAGTGTTAACACAGAATTTCTTAGATATATATATTTTTGAATTTTTCAAGTATCTTCTTCAAAATTTAAAAGTTTATTAATTAGTAGTCAAGTATTGATATTTTAAGACATTGTCATATTTAAATTTTAAACAATATAGTACTTTTTAAGAAATTTAAATATCAAGTCTTCTTCTTATATAATTTTTATTTTATTAATTAATTAAACGAAAAGTAGTTTATACCAAATTCCCAACCACTTCAATGTACTTTTTTTATAAATACAAATAATTATGTAATTTAAATTATAAAAATAAAAATTCCTATAAAAAAAGAAGAGACCCATTGTATCGGGCAGCCTGGCCCGCCAGCCTCGTGATCCCACAGGCCTATCTGTGCCAGTTCCAAGGCCTTAGGCCTAGAGCTCGGCCCGCAAGCCCAACGGCAGGCCCACTTGCAGTTGCACTGTTGGGGGTTGGCGAGTGTGTTGTTTACTGATATCTAGGCAGTAGCCGGGAAAGGAGAGAAGAAAAGAAGGGGAGGAAAAAAAAATAATCATTTTCTCTTATTTTAACCATTTTTCTCTTAAAAATTCTGTCCGTGCCATACGTGTGACTTCTCGACCTTAGAGGTGGTAGTGACCCAAATTTAGGTGATAAAAAATTATTAAATAATATAATGTTGTTTAAACCGATTGTTGTACTAATCACTTTTAGTTTTCTAAACATGTTATGCTATTTAAGCTTTTACATAAAATAACGTGCTAATGTATCACACTCCAAAATGAGATGGAGAGGCCTCCGACGACCTTTTTTAAGACTCATACGGCGAGATTGATAATTCATAGCAATTTCATTTTCAGCCTTATATGAAAAAAATGAAAAAAAAAAAAAAGCATGTGAAACAGTTGACTTGTTTGCAAAATTATATTTATATCATCTCCTAATCCAGGAATGAATTTTCTTCTTAATGAAAATGTTTATTATAAATACTCATCAGTCTTCTAACCAGCTACCGTGTCAGCGAGCCCATAGTAGAAGATGTTCAGCAAGAGTATCGTTATCCTCCTCTGTTTCTTCTTACTTTCAGTTCAGATCATTCCTCCAACCACATCCCCATCGACGTCCTCCGCATCTTGTGAGTTCTATATGCTCACATTTTTCTTCACTCTTTACGTTCTTAAAAAAAAGCTGTTTTTATCGATTCATTGCTATTTGTTCGTGTTTTTGTAGATGCAGAAGGGCGGAGATACGGTACTCATGGACCTGTAACCGGTGCTGGAGGCAAATGTCGAGGCTGTTGGCCACCGCGCCTTGGTGTTGTTAATGGAATGGTACCCTAGAGAATAGGGCAAAGCATTAGGGAAATTCAGTTTCTTGTTTGAGATTGTTTGTATTTCCGATCCACTTTGAGATTCTCTCGGAGGGAATCAAGTTTCTCGTTGTACTGTGTTTTGATTGTGAATTTGAATGCGGCAGATCTTCTAAATTTGCTGCACTAGTTGAGAAAAGTAAAGTTATTGTATTGAAAAATATGAATTTTCTGGGTTTTTTTTATGTTGCCATTCTTAATCAAAAACAGTAGTTGCTATTTTATGAAATCAATAATATATTTCTTATTTTTAATTATATTCTTATTACTTCACTAAATTGTACTATTAATTAAAATTTTCGGATATAAATTTACAATTTCACATGAAGGTAGTTCAGTCTGTTTTTCAAAAAATCCATAAATATGTAAAACCTTTTTAAATTGTGTTATTTACATTATTAATATATATTTTGAAACTGAATGAATAGTTTGCTTGTGTTGTGATCAATAATAGTAGTTTTTAAATTGATATTTATTTTATTTTAAAATATTTATTTATGATTTTTTTTATTTCAAAATATTTATTTATATACATATTTCTAAAACTAATGATTAGTTTCTTTCTATTTCTACCATCATTTATTCTAAATTAACTACACAATTTTTAAAACTCTTCTTTTTTTTTTTCTTGAGAATTTTTACTAATTAATAATTATCATATTTTTAATATAAATAAAATATAAATTTTATTTAAATTATAATATTATTTTTAATATTTTTAATTTATGTCTAAAAATTTTTATAAATAAATATTTTAAAATAAATAGAGTACGATCATTCCTCAAACATTGATTTTTGTGATGTTTGTTTTGTCGTCTAATAAGCGAAGTTTCCTACCACTTGCGTCGTTTTCTTTTTAGTCAACTAAACTCCATTAGATAATGACTTATTCAACGCCAACATTCATAAGCTTTCCTCCTATTTTAGACCAAGAAGGGACGGAAAAATAAGTTAGTACTCATTCTGTTTCAAAATTTTTGTTTATGAAATTTTTTTGTTTTATTTTAAAATATTTGTTCACGTACATAATTCTAGAATTAATGATTAGTTTCTTCTTATTTTATTCTCATTTATTCTAAGTCAAATGTATAATTTTCTAAAATTCTTCTTTCTTCTTACTTCTTGAAAATTTTCACAAACCAATAACTATCATGTTTTTAATATGGGTAGAATAAGAACTTTATCTAAATTATTGTATTGTTTTCAACACTCTTAATTTGTGTGTAAAAGGTTTCATGAACAAGTTCATAATTTCCTTGCATAATAAATACTCCGGCTTCCAATTGGTTCTTTATAATTTCGATACGAATTGGTATATAAAAACTTTGTTGATTGTTTTCAGTTTTTAATTCAATACGATTATTAGCTAGGCAGCTGATTTTGTCCGTAGAAGAATTGGTTAATGTAAAATGCTACTTATGTACCAAATCTCAGCCCTTGAGCAGATTTAGTATAGATGAATTTGATTTCCGTGACAGCAATGGAGATGGTGAAGGTTGAGGAAGAATGAAGGGAAGAATAAATCCTACAAGTTTAACAAGATTTTGGACTCTAAAACAATTAATTTTGATATTGCAAAAAAGAATAAAATAATTCGAAGATGGTAATAAATCAAAAATAAAAAACGAAAAGGTAAAATGTATACCCCTCCAACTTAAATTTACATTTCTATCTATTAATATTTATCAATTGGAGAAAAGTGTTCTCCCTTATTATTACTTCCAATCAATTATGTCACTATTTTTTGTTTTAATAATAAATAATTAATGGAAGTTGAAATATTATTAATTATATTTTTTTTTATTAATATGCCTCGTCTATTGTCTCTATTTTTTTTTCTTTTAATCTTTGATATAAATCCTCTACCTTATCAATATTTTAATCTATTAATAAAATACATAAGTTTAAGAATAAATAAATCAATAATGGTTTTTTAGTCAAATGGAATCATACATTACAAGTCATTTTTTTTTTAACAAATTAATTCATACATAATTTTGTGTACTTAATTAGTTTGATATTTATTCAAAAGATATAATTTTTTTAAAAGCAGAAAACAAAAGAAAAATAAAATAAAATATTAAAATTAGAAAGGAAAAATGACACTTTTATCTAATTAATAAATATTAATAAATAGAGATGTGAATTTATGCTGAAAGGGTGTTGATTTAACTCCATCCAATAAAAAAAATAGGAACAAAAAAATGTACTAAAACAATATTTGGATACAACAATTGCGCTATATATTTAAGAAAAATATTATAGTTTTGTTTCAAATTTCTACTATATTTTTATCTTATTTTCCTCAAATTAGTATTTTTAGTTTTTTTTAGGCAACCATATCACAGAAGAATAAAGATATAGATACTCATCCAATAAGATTTTTACTCTATTAAAGAAATTTAACCGCCTAGTCAACTGGCTCATTATCTTCATATCAGTCGAATGTCAAATTCAACTGTGATTGGCCAATGGGCGGAATGGTCCCCTTTCTGTCCCAATGATATCATGAAAGATGATCTACGGATGCCCACTTCATTTTCATGTCGGACTCGAGAAGAGAATATGTCGAAAACGGGAATGGTTATCCTCATCTTGTTAGTTCTACGGGACATGCAAGCACTTTCTAATATAGGACGCATGAAAAGTTTGATGTTATTTCTTTAATTATTTGTGTACATTATTATCTATTATTAATAAAAAATAACAATCAGAAAACATATATTTTCTTTCTCATTTTTATTTATTGACATAAGGTTATTAAAATGTGATATATGGAAGAGAATACATCCTATGTATTGATTTATAATCACCATGATCTGTTTTAATAATTAAATAGGATAAGTACATTTTACTTTTGTGGTCAATTATAAATTTACTCTTATTTTGTAATTATATTTGGTTATTTGTCCAAGCAAGACAACATTGTTTAAGTGGACTTCATGACCACTACCCATTGCAACATATTAAGTATAATTACTCACAAGTTATAGGAATAATGATTAAGGTATTGTTACAACCAAAGTTGTAGCCTCTCAATTGAAAGACCACTACTCTACTATCTTGTGAAATATGGAAGGTAGGTTGTAACAGTTACAAGAGTTACAATGAGAAAGATTAATGGAGCCCCTAATAATGACCTAGGATGTAAAGGATCACCTAGTTCTTCTCTGTCCTTGGCCCTTCTCTCCACTTAACTATTTTATGTGTTACCCAATCATTATACACAAACATATAGGAGAGTTAAGAGATGGAAGATCAAGTGCCTACCTTAGTAATCATGTCTCAAGAAAATTCCATTAAGTTGTTGTATATTATAGTGTTTGTAAGGTTTGACTAATGATCCTTACTTTTTAGCATATGTGGTATCGGAGCTTTGTTTGAAGTCATATCGTAGAAAGCATTTAACTTGTCTTATATTTTCTTATGTGATGGTTTTTTTTTTCCCCTCTTGTTGAGCACTAGGATTTCAAATTTTCACCCAAAGGTGAAACATTGATGATGCACTGGATGACTCTTAGCTTGCAAACTCTTAGTTTTCTAATGAAATATTTTAGTTATTATTCTATTACTTTTCGGAGTATTGTGCAACATTCCAAAGTTGAATGGGTCAAATTACTCATTTTGGAAGGATGAGATACTCATTATTTTGGGATGCTTAGATCTAGATTTGTTTGTCAACATGGATGAACTAGCACAACTTACACTTGAAAGTTCTGAAGCTCAAAAGACAACCTATGAAGATTGGTTGTGTTCCAACTGTTTAAGTCAGACAATAATCAACACTACAATAGCAAAATATATACAAAAGTCCATTCCAAAATCGTCTAAGGCTTGTGAGCTCATAACGTATATTAAAAACCAATTCAAGGTTTCTGATAAAGATTTGGTAGGTATGCATATGACTACTTTGACTAGTACATTCTAGAGATGAACAACTTAGCTAAACAAGTTAAAAAATTCAATATGACTATTTCTAAGTCCTTTTTATTGCAATTCATTCTCAACTCCTTTGCTTCTCGATGTGGTCCATTTAAGATCACTTAGAAGAATAAGGGGTCTAAGAATGATCTTATTTCAATGTGTATGCAAAAAGGGGAGAGGCTAAAGTGAGAAGGATTGCTAATGATCCATTTGGACTCTCAAAATCATAAAAATGATAGACTAATAAGACAAAGAAAATGGGACAACCCATCATATAAAGGTAGTAATGAAGCAACATCTAGCAATAATGATGCTATTTCTACAAGAAGCAGGGGCTTAAATAGTGAGGTTGCATGAAGCATAAGATGTGGTTTCAAAAGAAAGGGAACTTCCTTTCATTTATATGTTATGAGACCAATTTTAATGATGTTCCCTTAAATACTTAGTAATTAGATTATGTTGCTACTATTCACTTGACAAGTACTATGCAAGGATTCCTTTCAATCTGCTGACTAATTACAAAGGAAAATATAATAATAACAGGGGAAAAAATAGTCAAAAGTTGAAGCTATTGGTAATTATCGATTGATTCTTGAATCTAGCTTTTCTTTAGATCTTGTTGACACCATTTATGCATTTTATTTTCTAGAAATTTGGCCTCTTTATGTCATTTAATTTTGGTTGGTTATATTTTTTCATTTTGAAAATAAATCACTAACCATTTCTAATAAAAATATTGTGACTAGTAGTGGGGTTTTATCCAATAGGTTGTGTAAACTAAATATTTATTCTTCCTTCTCTCAATCTCCTATTGCCCAACATGTGAATGATAATGTTAGCCGCAAGCATAGGCATAATAATGAAACTTCGTCTATGTTGTGGCAAAAAACGTTAAAGTAATATTTCAAAAGATTAATTTAAATGACTTGTAAATGATGGAGTCTTACAAACTTTTGACTTTGTAGATTTTTGTATTTGTATAGATTGTATTAAAGGCAAGCAAACAAAAAAGTACAAAAAAACCTGCCACTGGCAGTTATGTACTACTTGAGATAATTTATACTCATATTTGTGAACCGTTTTCCTCCTGCATAAATGGAGAAAAAAAATACTTTATCACCTTTAGTGATGACTTCTTACATTATGAAGATATCTCTTTGATTAAAAAAAAATTGATGCTTTGACTATGTTCAAAACATTCAAGGCAAAAATTGAAAATCAACTAAATAAGAAAATTAAAGTTGTATGATCAAATATAGGTGAAAACTATTATGGCAAATATGGTTGAAAGTCATTTGTTATATTCTTTCAAGAAAATATAATTATTGCGCCAATATACCTCAATAGAATTGTGTAGTTGAAAGGCGTCATCATATATTATTGGATATTACTCCTAGTACGATTAGTGACTCAATTCTTCCAACGTTTTGGTGAAGTGAAGGCCTTACGATAGCCATTTTTTATATTAAACATGTTTACTACAATGGCTGTGTCTAAACGTAGTTTGAATTATGGGTTGGTGGGAAACTTAATTTTAATTATATAGATGTTTCTGGTTGTCTAGCTAAAGAAAGAGTTTATAATCCATATGATAAAAAAAAAAAAAAAAGAATCCGAGAACTAGTACTTGTTTCTTTATTTGTTATCTAGAAAAATCTAAAGGTTATGTATTTGTTGTTCTAAACATCATATGAGAATATTAGAAACAAGTACTACTAAGTTCTCTAAAATTGGATATTTTAGTGGCAGTCAAGAGAAAAGAGAAATGGAACTGGTCCTTGAACTAGAGCAACCTAGCAATTATAACTTTCACCCATTCTAGATTTCGTAAAGGGTGAAAATTAGGATTTGATATCACTTTATGAAGAAATTTATATTCCTATTAATCAATCTAATGATCTAATTGCACTAAGTAGTATTGAACATCCAGAAAATTTATGTAGATCTCAAACAGAAAAGAAAAGTGCAATTTCAATTCACTACTTAGTGTACTTACAAGAACTTGAAGAATAGAATATTGGTGATGATTGAAAAATGTTTTCACAAGCTATGAATTGTGGTGAATCTAATAAATAGTTGGATGCTATGAAAGATGAAAAGGCATCTAAGAAAACTAGTCAACTTTCGGAATTGGTTGGATTACATAAAAAATTTATTCCTTTCAATATAAATGGATCTTTAAGATCAAAAGGGACACCAAAGGTAGTATTTATCGATATAAAGCTAGATTGGTTTCCAAATGATTCACTCAAAGAGAATGTATTGATTATAATGAGACTTTTCTCTCTCATATCTAAGAAAGATTTATTTAGAATTCTCATAATTTTAGTAGCTCATTTTGACTTAGAGTTACATCAAATAGATGTGAAAATAACTTTTTTTTTTTAAATAGGAATCTAGATGAAGAATTTTATATGAAACAACCAAAAGGTTTTGAGGAAAAAGGAAAATGACAACTAGTTTGCAAGCTTAATATATATAGATCTTATATGGACTTAAACAAGCTTCCTAACAATGGTATCTTAAGTTTCATGATACTATTACAGCCTTTGGATTTCATGAAAATAAACTTGATGATTGTATATATCTAAAGGTTAGCGGGAGCAAATTTATATTTTTTATTCTATATGTAGATGATATATTGACTTGCAACTAGTGATTTAGGCCTATACATGATACTAAAAGTTATCTTTCAAAGAACTTTGAAAGGAGGGATATAGAAGAAGCATCTCTTATGTACTTTGAATTGAAATTTTCAGAGATGGACTGATGTGTACTTCGTGTGATATAGAAATGAATATCATGCTCACCCCAGTTTTAAACTAAAATGCCAAAATTATTCACATACAATACACATTTATGCAAGTGCACCTATTATATAGTACAGAGTTCTAGTGGAAAATATTGAAGATTCTTAGGAAAAAGGATAGAAGTACCATTACTAACTCTTCTTCTATTGTTTAGCCTAACAAATTAATGGAATAAACTAATTATAATGGATGAACATAGAGAATCAACACATACCACCACAAGATTAGCTATGAGAATATCAAAGATAAGAAAAAAGTAAATGACATGTACCTATCAAGAATCCCTAAAAATTATACAAGTACCAAACATAAACATAAGAATATCAAACACCAATTCTAAATAGCGATAAAGGCTACAAAAGAAAAACCCACACTCTCTCAAGGTATGAATTTTATATTCTTAGACAATTAAAGGATATTTCTACCTTCCTAATTGAATCTAAGAAGTTTGAAGTACAAATTCCAAAGATAATTTCGAAAGAACCCAATACTCTTATCTCTAGACGATATTAAACTCCCAATGATCACTATGTTCGACTCTCTTAATCTCTCTTTCGAGTTAATCAAGCAGAAACACATATTGAATCCATTAGTTTGATACTCAACTCCTAATCCCATCTCTCGAATTCATTAAAGGAGAGTTAACCAAACAATGAATCCAACACAAATAAGCTCAAGAAATTATTCGTTAGAAATTGGAATTCAATAAATCAAGAAAAGGTGTAATACAAGAACAAATTAGGTTTGATCCCTTCAAGAACAATTAAAGCCAATAAATATACATTGCCAAAATGAAAGAAAAGGGAGAAAGATAAACTCATTGACAAGCCATCTTCAACATTTTCTCCAAGTTTTCCTTGAGCAATCCTCTTTTCTTCTCCTTAAATTTTCTTTGTAGATAGTGTAGGTGTTTTTCTCAGGTGTTGGCGGCCACCCTCTGTGTCTCTTTGTTCTATTTATAAGCCTAAAGAATATCTAGAAATTAGAGTTGAATCTGAATAGTCAATTTGATTTGTGATGATAACCGACACCTGTTGAAGTGTTAGAACCAGTGCTTGTTACTCTTAGTAACTTGATTTTTTCTATTCTCTGCATTGAACTAATGCTTGTTAGAATGCAAGAACTGGCACCGGTTCACCTTTGCAATGCCCGATTTCTTGACTTTTCTTCAAGAATTTTTGTTCTTGAATTGTGCTTGAGCTGGCCATGGCTTGCTCCCAACCGGTCCATAGCTTTGGCAGCCATGCCTTGGCTTTATTTTACTTAAGCCAGTTCTTTTCTTTATTTTCTGCATGAAGCCAGCCCTTGGCTTTACATAGTCGGTCCATGGCTTTATTTTTCTTCTTAGCCGATCCATGGCTTATCTTAATCGGTCATAGCTTTCCTTCTTTATCTATAGCCGATCTTTAGCTTTCAATAGTCATGCCTGACTAGTCGGTTCCTGGCTTATTTCTAGCAATGGCTGGCTAGGCTCTGTTTTAATCCCAGACTTGGCCTTTGTTTGCTCAGTTCATTGATTCAATAGCTTGGTTCGGCTTCAACTCTACTTAAGCTAAGCTTCTTTTCACAAGCTTTTGCACAAGTTTTCACCATATTCATTCAACATTAATTCTACACAAAAGTATACCAAAGTGAAGGGAATGAATAGATATTTGAACTAAAAATCAACATAAATATATTACAAATGGCCTCATAATATGTATATAATTTACCCTTGTCATAGATCCAACAATACTATTGGTCTATCACAAAAGCCTTATACAAATAAAGTTTTAGATAGATTTCAAATGCAAAGTTATTCTCCAAGTCTAGCCCCTATAGTCAAAGGTGAAAAGTTTAATGATGAAAATCTATGTTCTCAAAATGACATTGAGAGACAACAAATGGAAAACATTCTATATACATCTGCTATAGGAAGCTTAATGTATGCACGAATTTGCGTACAACCAAATATTAGTTTTACTGTAGGAATGCTTGATAGATTCCAAAGCAATCCTAGTTTATATCATTGGAAAGCTTCTAAAAAGGTGATGGAGTCTTTTCAATGTACCAAATATTATATGCTCACCTACAAACGCAATTATCATTTGAAGTTATTAGATACACGGATTCAGATTTTATGGGTTGTTAAGATTATATGAGATCAATTTCTTGATATATTTTTATGTTAACTGGTGGAGTTCTACCATGGAAAAGTATTAGGCAATTTATTATTGTGTCCTCAACTATTGAAGTTGAATATACACCTTGCCATGAGGCCACATCTTAAGCAGTTTGGTTGTGAAATTTTATAAAGGGGCTAAAAATTGTTGATTCCATTGTAAGTCTATTGTTATATATTGTGAAAATTCTACTGCAATTTACTTCTCTAAAATTAAAAAATCCTGTTGTAAATTTAAGCACAATTAGTTAAAATCTTGTTGTGAGTGAGAGGAAGCAGCAACAATAAGTACCCGTTGCTTATATGAATGCTGAGATGAAACGTGTAGACCCTTTAACAAAAGCATTAGCGCTAATGAAATTTATGGATCATGTTAATTCTATTGGTCTTACAAGTACTTTGTAGCATAGGAAACATGAAAAGTTTGATGTTCTTTCTTTAATTGTTTGTGCACATTGCTGATTTAGACCAAATATGTTTTCTTCCTCATTTTCATTTGTCTACCTAAGGTTATTAAAATGTGATGCCAAGAAGGGAAAATATCCTAATGATTTAAGCCCACATTGATCAGTTTTAATAACTAAGTAGGACAAATATATTTTAATTTCGTGGCCACTTATAAATTTACCTTTATTTTGTAACTAAATGTGGTCATTTGTCCAATTGGAAGAATGTTGGTTAAGTGGACTTCATTACCAGTAACCATTATAACATATTAAACATAATTGCCCACAAGTTATTAGAATAATGGAAAGGGTGTTACAAATAAAGTTGTAACCTCTCTATTGAAAGACCACTACTTCATTATCTTGTGAATTATGGAGGTTAGGTTACAAGAGGTACATAATTTACAAGGAGAAAGATTAAAGAGAGCCCCTAATAATGACCTATGATGGAACAGATCATCTAGTTGTTCTATAAATAGGCCCTTGGTCTCCCTTTCCACTAACATATTTTGTGCGTTATCCTATCACTATACACAAACATATAAGAGTGTTACAAGAGGGGAGATCAAGTTCCTACATTAGTAATCATGTCTCAATGAAATTTTGTTAAGTTATTGTATGTTATAGTGTTTAAATGGTATGACTAATGATCCTTTCTAACATCACTTTCTCTTCTTAATTTCAGCTTAGTTTTTGGAACCTTACTATTTGGTGAGTACAACATCTTTAATGGTGTTCTAGTAAACTTTTTGAAAGATTAGAGTGGAAAATTTACCCATTTCTCTATATGATATACTATACAAAATAATATCTTGAAAATATGCAAAATCAAAATATAATATGGAAAAAGGTATGCATAGTAATATTTAGAAGATATATAGAATAATATTATATTACGGAATAATATTATAACATAAAAATATAGTTTAAAAAACACTCAAACTGACTTTGAAATCAAGCAAAAAGTGCAGAAGGATGTCCTTTTCAGAAGATGTTAGCGTAAAGAGAGATGCAATAGGGAGGAAGAAGGGAAGAAAAGGAAGTGTTATGGAGATGGTGAAAGAGAAGAAAAGAAGAGAAAATAAAAGTGGAAGGAAAAGGAATAGGGCCGTTGGAAGGGAAGTCGTTGATTACGGCAACGGTCATTCTCTTCTTCTTTTAAGAGTTATTATATCGTGCTTTTATATTCATTACATCATTGTCAGAGCGGTCATTGTCATTGCATTTACTATCATTCTTAACATCTGTGACTTTGGTTGAGAATGGAGCAATTATTTAATGGTGATAGATATGATGGTTTGAGCAGGAGGAAGAAGAGAGTAAGGAGAGAATCAACACTTGACTGAGAACCAGAACAAGAACAAACAATTAGTAGAAACCATAAAAGGAGAGAAGCAACAGTCACAGGCGCCACTAGATGAGTAGTATAGAAGAGGGAAGCAGCAGTCGGAGACAGTACTGAGGAACATGTATAGAGAAGATGAGTAGAAATAGTATAGAAAAAAGGAGTAGCTGTCACACGCAGACACTGATAATAGAGGATGATATTTGTAATATTTGTAAAAGTAAAAATATGGAAAATTCACTACAAGGAAATTTGTTTTTAGCAACAAAATAGTTTGTCACTAAAAGTGTCAATTTTCTTGCTAAAGGGTCGTTAGAGACCTTTATCTAGGAAAAAAATTTTCTCGATGTTTTGTCGCTGAAGCCCCGTCACCAAAAGGTCTTCAAATTTCCTTGCTCAATGTTTTGTTGCTGAAGCCCCGTCGCCAAAAGGTCCTCAAATTTCCTCGCTAATGCCATAACTTTTAGCGAGGAATAATTTTGTTACTAAAGCTAATAACTTATGTCACCAAAAAATCTTTATTTTTTTGCTAATAATAATTATTTGTGACATAAATGTTTCGTGGAAAAAATTTCGTCACAAAAAATATAATTTAATTTATCAAATGATGTTCATGGTAGAAATAATATTACCTTTCGCAACAAAAGCAATTCCTCGCTAACACAAAAAAATTCGTTTAATGGTGAGAAACATTTCCTCGCCAATACAAAATATTTTTGTCACTAAAAAGGATCAATGACGACAAAAGAATTTTCTTGCCAAAGAGTTTTAAAATTTTTTAAAAATTAATAAAATTTTGAAACAGTCCACATGAACCTGCTGCACCTAATTGCAGCTCAGTCATGACAAGGTCCATGTGAACCAATTGCACCCATTCTTAACCTCAAATTAAATCACAATTTAGTGTCGTGAGAGAGACTCGATCACGCAACCTCGCGCATTGAGGCCTTGTGCCTTGATAGGGTCTAAATTAGTCATGTTTTTTTCAAGTTATTTGAGACTCTTTTGTGATACATTTTATTCAATAACTAGTCATATTCTTTCATATTTGAGATTTTACCCTTGGAAAGGTATGTTGTTCATTTTTTCAGATTTTAGGGGTAAAGCAAAGCAAATATGTCGCAAAACAGAAAAGAGGCAGCGCCGGACAGGGCAGTGAAACCGGCGCTAGCCATGTGCTGTTGACACGAACTTCAAGATGACACAAAATTATTGAAATAGGTCTGGAACAGAACTGAATCGGCGCTGGCTCCAGTAGCCAATGCGGCGCCGGCTGCATTTTGGACAACAATGCGTGGAAGTCAAGGAAAAAATCGGTGAACAAAGAAAGAAACAGAACACAACTGGCACCGGCTCCGGCAGCTAAGCCGGCGTCGGCTGTGCTCTGAGGAAAAGACGGAATCTTTATTTTTCTACGCGATTTTTTGAAATTTGAGAAATTTTAGTATCTTCCTACTTCTACTCGGCCAAAAACCTTACACCAATGAGTTTAGGCATTTCCTAAACTTATAAATAGATGAAAAACACAAGAGAAAATGGGAGAATTCATTGATCATCACAGAAAATCACTCAAAATCAAAGGAGGAATTTTTCAATTCAAGGAAGGTTGTGCAAGAAGGTCTTCAAAAGAAGAAGAATGAGGCTTGTCTATGAGTGCTTTCTTTTACTTTTGTTTTCTTTTCTTGAACAATGATGTGTTAATTGTTTTATTATAATTTGACATTGTTTTAGATACTCGTGATTTTTAGAGTTATTTGTTCTTTTGATTAATTGATTGTTCTTTTTGGTATTTAATTACTTGTGCATATTACGAGATTAATTGGTTGTTTCTTTCTATTAACTTGCTTGGAAAAGGGGTTGATGGTGGTTTCAATTCATTAGTTTCATATTTGTTGTCTCTTAACTTGCTTGGAAAATGGGTTAATTGCTAAGAACAAGGTAATTAAAGGTTAATTGATGTCTGTCAGGAATGGATTCATTGGTTAATTTCATATTTTAAGTTTGCCAGGAATGGAAATTTAATTAAGGATTGTGTTTAATGCATCTTTTGGGTAGATTAGTTGAGACAAGAATGTGATGCTAATTTATCTAGAAGGTAGTGATTTTATGGATTGGAAAAGAAGTGAATCTATATTAATCCTTCATGATGTCAAAAGAATAATTAGTTATGATAATGGTTAGGTACTTTAAAGTCATGTTTGTCCAAGCAATGGTTTACGTTACATAATTCTCTATACTTGACATGTATATATATTTTTATTTTATTTTATTTTTTATTTCTTTTTCACTTTATTGAGTTGGTTAAACAATGAAAGAAAATAGATAAATGCATACTTGTTCCTTGAGGATCGACACTCGTTTGAACTCTATACTATGTTAATGATGAGTACGCTTGCTCATATGTGTAATTTGGGGTTAACGTTTTAATTTAAATTTGATTGGGAATGTACTTATTTTTATATGATTTTTATACCCAAATCCAAACACATCATGCTTCAACTGCTAGGACAAGGCATTAGATTTGTCTAATACCCCCCCCCCCCCCCCTTTTATTTAAACAATTCCTAATATTTGTTTTTTTTAATTTTCAAAGCATTAATATCATAAAAATATAATAATTATAGTAAATTATCTATGAAACAATAGTATTCATTGTAATAAATTATTTTGTACATTTACAAATTTTAAACATTTATATACTATTAATTATATCATTATTTTTATTAAATAATTATATACATATAAAGTGAATAGAAAAAAAACTTATACGTATATATATTTCTAATACACAACAAACGCGCACGCACGCACGCATGCACACGCACACACATATATATTGTGTATATGTATAAATGTGTGTGTGTGTGTGTGACACACAAATAAAAATATATATACACATCACATATGCATATATAAAATATATATATATATTTGTGTGCCATGTACAAATATATATATTTATATATATATATATATATAGAATATTAATATATATATATACATATATAGATATATGTATATGTATGTATATATATATATATATATAGAAGATTAATATATATTAATATTATATATACACACATATATATATTAAAATAGAATATTAATATACTTTTTAAAATATTAATAAATATATATACATATATACATACACAAACACACACACACACACATTAATAATTAATATCTTTTAATAATATATATTAATATAGCATATTAATATATGTTGATATATATATATATATATGTATGTATGTATATATTGTAGATTTATATATACACCAAATACATACTAAAAACACACACACACACATATATATATATATATATATATATATTTATAAATATTTATTTGGTATGCACCCACATACATAATATATATACATATGTACAACATATACACACATATATATTAAAATACGTTTTAATATAAGATTAATATAAAATATTAATATATATATATATATATATATATACACACACATAGATATATATATTAATACATATATAGATATATTTTAATATACATATAAATATATATACACATACATACATAAATATATATTAATATATATAGTATATATAAACATATATATACAATTAATATATATATATATATAAATATAAATATATACACACACAAACCAAATAGATTCTAAAAACATATATAGAGATGTGCATATGTGTGTACACAAAGATAAGCGTATTGAATTATAATGATCTAACCGTTAAATTTATTAAAATTGTTATGAAAAGTGTTGTGACTGAATTTGAAGTTAATTGGATATATTTTGACACATATTCTTGCATAATATCTATAAAAATGTCTCAAACCTAACATATTTACAAAGATTGGCATATCAAATTAACGATCCAATAGTTAAATTTTTTAAAATTACTACAAAAAGTGTTATGACTAAATTTAAAGGTAATAGGATATATTTTCGCATATAATCTTGCATAATCTCTGTAAAAATTTCCCAGAACCTAACACATATACAAAATAGGCACAACAAATTAATTATCCACACGTTAGAATTGTTGAAATTCCTATGATAAGTGTTATAACCAAATTTAAAGATAATCAGATATGTTTTGTCACATACTTTAGCACAATTTCAATTAACAGGCCCAAAACCTAAAACATTTATAAAGATAACCATATCAAATTAATGATCTAACCGTTATATTGGATAAAATCACTAAAAAAAAGTTTTATGACCAAATTTTAAGGTAATCGAATATGTTTTGGTATAAAATCTAGCATAATCTCTATAAAAATACCTAAAACCTAAAACATTTAGAAAGATGGACATATTAAATTAACAATCCAACTATCAGATTTGATAAAATCACTAACAAAGGTATTTGAACCAAATTTAAAGGTAATCGGATATGTTTTCCATTGGCATAATTTCTATACAAATATTCAAAACTTAAGCCATTTACAAAGATAGGCATATCAAATTAATGATCCAACCGTTAGATTTATTAAAATTACTAAAAAATATATTACGACCAAATTTAAAGATAATCGGATATATTTTAACGCAAAATCTTGTATAATTTTTATAAAAATATTGAAAACCTAACACATTTAGAAAGATGAGCATATCAAATTAACAATCGAACCGTTAGATTTGATAAAAAAAAAAAAAAGAAAAGGTATTAGAACCAAATTTAAAGGTAATCGGATATGTTTTGCCACTTACTCTCCAACAATCTCTATAAAAAATCTTGAAAGCTAACGCATTTATAAACATAGGCATATCAAATTAATAATCCAACCATTAAATTTGTAAAAATTACTAAAAAACTTATTATGATCGAATTTGAAGGTAAACGGATATATTTTTCCACCTAATCTTGCACAATTTCAATTAAAAATGCCCAAAACCTAATATATTTATAAAGATAGGCATATTAAATTAACGATCCAACTATTAAATTTGATAAAATCGCAAAAAAAAAAAATTATGACCATATTTTAAGGTAATCGAATATGTTTTGGTACAACATCTAACATAATCTCTACAAAAATATAGAAAACCTAGCACATTTAGAAAGATAGACATATCAAATTAAAAATCTAACCATTAGATTTGATAAAATCACTAAAAAAAAGTGTTAGAACTAAATATAAAAGTAATCAGATATGTTTTGTCACTTAATCTAGCATAAATGTCTATAAAAATGCTCAAAATCTAACTACAAAGATAGGTATATCAAATTAACGATCTAATCATTAGATTTGTTAAAATTACGGAAAAAATATTATCACTAAATTTGAAGGTAATCGAATATATTTTACCACATAATCTTGCACAATTTCTATTAAAATGCCAAAAACCTAATATATTTACAAAGATAGGCATATCAAATTAATAATGTAACTGTTAGATTTGATAAAATCGCTTAAAAAGTGTTTTATGACCAAATTTTATGGTAATTGAATATTTTTTTTGGCATAAAATTTAGTATAATCTCTACAAAAATAAAGAAAATCGAACACATTTAGAAAGATAGGCATATCAAATTAACGATCTAACCGTTAGATTTGATAAAATCATTAAAAATAGTATTAGGACAAGATTTAAAGGTAATCTGATATGTTTTGCCATTTAATTTATCATAATCTCTATATAAAATGCTCAAAACATAACCCATTTACAAAGATAGCCATATCAGATTAACAATCCAACCATTAGATTTGTTAAAATTGTTAAAAGTCATATTATAACAAAATTTGAAGATAATCGAATATATTTTATGACCTAATCTTTTATAATTATTATAAAAATATCCAAAACTTAACACATTTTTAAGGATAGATATATCAAATTAACGATTCAACCATTAGATTTTTTAAATTTACTAAAAAAATATATTATGACTAAATTTGAAGATAATCAGATATGTTTTGCCACATAATCTAGTTTAATTTTTATAAATCAGCCCAATATATAATGCATTTATACTTATTTCCTAGCTAAAGCTACTACTTTCATTGAATAAAAAATTTCTTTATTAAAGGATACTTTTGGCGGGAGAATTTTAGTTACAAAAAAGATTTTGTCGCGCAATGTATCAGTGAAAGGAAGTCCTAGGCCGACCGTAATAAAGGATGAGATTTCTAATGTTTGTAAACGTTAAAAAAAAAAAATGACGAAAGGAAGAGGTATGGTTGACTGTCATGATAGGCGAGAGAGGATACGGTTTGAAGATTTACAGTATGCAAGACTCTAACACCACAAAAAGTTGAAGTGAAAAATCTACTGACCTCTTTTGCTTTCATTAGTTGAATATATAGTGTGCAGTTTAAAATAAATTCTTAAAGATATAATAGATAATGAAAATATTAAAAGATTTTAAAAAAATATATAAAATAATATTTAGAAGATATGCAAAATAATATCAAAATATGTTATATTATTGTATCACAAATATATAATCTGTGAAAATACACTTGTGAAATATGTCCATGCCGGAGCAATATAAACTTATGGATTTAGACAACACTATCTTATTTAAAATCTTAAGGTATTAAGTTTATGGTTCCTTCAATGTAGAGATTTTTAAATTATAAGTCATACTTGTGTTCTTACACGAATATATAAGTCAATTTGGTTGTAAATGTCCAACTTGTACGCTGCAATTCAGACCTTCGAACGCTGTTAACCAGATGAAGCCCTAGAGAATAGAGGCCGCACTGCTGTGATGAGGGGTTCACTCGACTCTTGTGTGTCTTCCTTTGTGGTAAATGGTTTTAAGCTAGATAATAACAACTGACTTTTCCTGCTTAGGATCCTGCACGTATGATTCAATCGTCCCCCCTCATATCATATGTCCACGTATTATTATCGTCAGAAACCTGAGAGTTCCACCATTTTCTAGTGCGAGATATTTTTGTTCCATTTTGTCAGGAAATTACCGTGCACTCCTTTATCAAAAACTATGATCTGCTATTCAATTTATTGAAAATTCTCATCTTCTTGTATTCAAATATAGCGATTGACAAATTTCATCTAAAAGCTATATAATTGAGTATTTCTTATAATATTCGTGTTATAGCAGGAGAAACCAAAAACTAGGAAGAATCTAATCAAGGGCCCAGAACTTTAAAGAACGAAATTTATGAGTTCTTTCCACTTATATATCATTCACTTGGCCTTCTCCTTTTTAATATGGAATTCTTTAATTCACATTGCTCCCACCCGAACTCTCAACAAATCCCACCCCTCAAGTGTGAGTCTTTGCCACGTTGGTCTTAGCATTGGTCGGGTCCAATGGTCGAACCGCCCACTGTTCATTGGGTTGGTCCTAGGTCCCGGTCCCGGTCCGGTCCGGGTTAGAGGCATAAAACCTTGGCCCGCCAAGGCCCCTGGCCCGGCAGCCCGACCCGCGCTTGAGAGCCATTGTACTAACGGTTCTCAACCTTTTTTTTTTTTTTTTTTGCAATTTAGTCTATTACGGCTATATTCTCCCCCTAACCCCCAAAACTCTATAAATACCCCAAATTCACCCAAAAACTAATCAAATACTCTTTAACTCTCTCCAACTCTCTCCAATTATCTCAAACTCTCTTATTTTCATTGATCTTTCTCTCATAATCTTCAAATCTCTTCATTTCTTCTACAAAAAGTGTTATAATAGAATTTATTTTTTAATATACTTTTTCAATTCTTCAAGAAAGTCTTCACATTTTTGAAGATTGTTGAGTGACGGAATAGTGGATACAAGAAGTAAAACTCCACAAAGTGTTGTTATTTTTGCCCATCAACTAGTTAGTATTTCTTAATAGTACATTCTTATTTTTTTAGCTTTATTAATTTTTTTATTTGTTTTAGTTATTTGTTTAATTTTTAAGTTAATTTGTTATTTATATTTTTCAATTCTCTTATTTCATTATTTGTGAATACTTTAATTTATTTTTTTTGAATTTTGATTGATTGTTTTTTTTTTAAAGAAATAATGAATCCAAATCAATATCATCATTTTTCTTCATCACAATCATTTGCATATTTTGATTTCAACATATATCCAACCTTAAATTTAATAAATAATGAAATAGGTAATGAAGATGAAGGCCCCAGTAGGCCTAGCGTTAGTGTTTCACAATCACAACCAACTCCAACTATTAATCCTAATGAATCGAACATAAGTTAGGATGATGTTGAAACTGCGGATGTTATAGCTAAAGCGAAAATGTCTATGGTTTGAAATCTTTTTGAAAAGGATAATGATAATGATAGAACAATATGTAAAATTTGAAGGGTGGTATATGCACATAAAAAGGGAGGAGGGACGAGAATGTTAGTTAGACATATGAAAAGGTCACATAATGATTGGTTAGAAAAACTACTTAAACAACAACAAACACATACTACAGGAGGTTAAATTATTAGTAATTTTCAATACGATCATAGAAAAAAAAGAAGTGAATTTGCTAAAATGATTGTTCAAACTAAATTACCTTTCAATTTTGTAGAAATCCACATTATGAACAATATATGCAAAACAATGGTCAACCAGTATAGAAAATGATTCCTAGAACAATGTTAAAAAAATGATATAATAAAGATATATAAAGAAATAAAAGAGTATCTAATTGCTATATTTGATTCTTGTAATTAGAAATTTGCTTTTACTTGTGATTGTTGGGCTGCAATTACTAATGAGTCTTATTTGTGCATTATATGTCATTGGATAGATCATGATTGGTTAGTACAAAAAAGCATTATTTGTTTTAAATTATTTGAATATCCTCATATAGGTAGTAGTATAGCTAGAATGATTACTCAAACATGTCATGAATATAGGATTCTAAATAAAATTATTTTTATTTATTTAGATAATGCTTCAAATAATGATTTTGCTATAACAATTTTGAAAAATACTATGAATCCTATGTTAGATGGTGTTTTATTTCATACTTGGTATGCTTTTCATATACTTAATTTGTGTGTTAAGGAAGGATATGAATATGTTGATGATATTGTTAATATAACTAGAAATGTTATTTTATTTATTAAAACTTCCCCAACTAGGCAACAAAATTTTAAGGCTTTATGCCGAGAACAAGGTGTATCTTTTAAAAAATTTAGATTAGATTGTAAAATTAGATGGAACTCAACTTTAGATATGTTTGAAAGTGTTATACCTTTTCAAAATCAACTTGTTGAATTTTATAATAGTAACAATTTTTAACATCAACTAACTGAAACTCATTTTGAAAATTGTATTGCACTTTCAACATTTTTATTTACTTTCAAAGAAAGAACTGAACATTTATCGGGATATTATTATCTCACTACTCATCATATTCTTCCAACACTTGCTAAGGTAGCACATATTTTTGGTGAGTATATGGACTATCCCCAATATGGTTATTTTATGAAAAGTATGTTTAAAAAATATAAAAAATATTATAAAGATATTCCTAGTTTATATTGTATGGCATTGTGCATGGATCCTCGAGTAAAAACGGCTGGATTTTATAGTATTATTGAATATCTATATGAAACATTAGATTTTGATGAATCTCAAACACTTAGGCAATGTATGATAAAAGGTATGAAAGATAAAACGGCTAAAGCTCTATCTGACATGTATAATTTGTATAAGTTTGAGTCTTCTTGTTCTAGTTCTCCTAATTTAAGTAGGCAAGCTTCATCATCATCTAGCAGTCACTTTCAACCACAACAAAGATCTACCTCTTCGATTTCATCAGTATTTAATCCATGGGATATCATAAAGCGTAAAAAAAGATCATCTACCACTTACAATGAGATGACAATTTATGAGATGCAGCCCTTGGTAGAAAATGAAGATCAACATTTTGATATTTGTGGTTGGTGGAAGGCTTATGTAAGTCAATACCCCATTTTATCTAAAATGGCGCGTGATCTTTTGACACCACCTGTCCCCACAGTGCTATCAGAAAGCGTTTTCAGTGAGAGTGTTCGAACAATCGATGAAAGAAGATCTCGATTGGCTGCTCATACTTTGGAGATGTTAATATGTTGCAGTAGTTTGTTCGCAGCTGAAGATAGGATGGTTAATTCGTGGATTATTGATGATGACTCAGATGATGAATGGGGTGAGCCACATAGTTATTTTAGTATTCAAATAATTAGAAATATAAGATAAGTAATATTATGTATTTAATTTTATTTTTCGAATATCTATTCTATTTTTAAATTTTGATCATTGTAATATATTTTTTTTTATTCTATGTACTGAAGAATGCATTTTTTTTTTCTTTTTTCCTTCATGCTAGCTGAAATTCTGATTATAATGTACAGCTTGGTATAATCTATGAATATGCTAATTTTGTGTGCATTTTTGCTAAAAGAAATGATGTAGCTTTTTTGTCACTATGTTATGCTTTGTGTGGGTGATAGAGGCTAAAATCATCATTATTTTTTGAGTTATTTGAGGCTAATTTGAGATTCGTTTTATATAATAACTAGTCATATTCCTTCCTATTTGATATTTCACTTATAAAAATACTTTCTATGATTTTATGCCAAAATGGATGAAATTTGGAGTTAATTGAGTAATTTTCCAGTGCAGACCCCGCACTAGGCCAAGAAGATGGACCTGGTGCGGGGTAAAGTCTGCATAAATAGAGTAAAGAAGAAAAGAATAGACAAAGCAGAGGTAGCTGAATTGGACATTGGAAAAAAAAAAAAAAAATACAACAAGAAGAAGGAAGGCGCAGCTTGGTCGGCTCAACAAAAGACAAAACGAGAAAAAGAGATAAATCGGTGGGTCTTGGACGTTGAGCAAAGAAACAAAGAAAATGGAAGAAGACAAAAACTTATCATGGGTAGGATGTAATACATCCTAGGAAGGATGCATGAAGCTAAGCCGGCGCTCGGCTAAGCTGCAGCTCAGTGAGAAGACAACAAAAGAAAGAAAACTTTGATGGCTTCGGTGGCTCGTGTGGTTCACTGGCTTGGCTCCACAATGGCAAAAGAAGAAATAGTGGTGGCTAGTTAGCTCAGTTGTATGGCTCGCCAAAAGTAATCAAGAAAGGACTTGGTGTCACGGCTAGGACAAAAGCTCATCGGCTAACCAAAATTAGAATTTAGCTTGGTTTCGGCTTCAATAAACATCCAACAGAAAAGGAAATTTCTTCAATACAAAAAGATAGCAAAACATTGTGCCAATTCTTTTCATGTACTCCTGTACTTTTATTTAGAATTTTATTAGGAAATTACTACTTCTTTTTGGTTTTGGAGTTTTAGGAAATTTGTAAACCTATAAATAAAGGCTATTTATGTAGGAAAAAGGTGTGTGCACAATGTGGAGACTTAGACATATTGTTTAGAGTGCGCCACCACTATTTCTCTAGAGAAATAATTCAAGGAGCATTGTTTCGAAAAGAATTTTCATTGAAAATTGAAAGGTTTGTCTATAAGTATTTATCTATTTTCTTTGTTTTCTTTTTCTTGAACAATGATGAGTTTAATTCTTTAATTGTATTTAGATATTATTCTTGGATTTAATGAATTTGAATTAATTTAGTTCTTTGATCAATTAATTATTTTCTTGGTATTTGATTATTTGCTTTGTTTATGGAGTTGGTCGATTGATTTTTGTTATCAACTTGCTTGAAAAAAGGTTGATAACGACTTTAATTAGTTAATTTCATATTTGTTATCTCTTAACTTGCTTGAAAAGGGGGTTAATTGTTAAGAATATTGATAATCAAAAGGTTAGTTGATGATTGCTAGAATATAGATTAATTGACTAATTTCATGCTTTGAATCACCAAGAATATAGGAGTTTATATGAGAATTGAGTTTAATACATTTTTTGGATAAGCTAGTCAAGACAGAATATGTTCACTAATTTAATTAGAAGATAGTGATTCCATAGATTGCAAATGAAGTGGGTCTATGTAAAATCCTTCATAAAACCAAGATAATAATTTATTGTGACATTGGCTAAGTGAATCATTATCATGTTTTCAAAAGCTTTTTTTTAAAATTGCATATTTTCACATCCTTGAGTTGTATATTTTTTTTTCTTTATTTTTCTCTTTATCTTATCACTTTATTTGGTCGGTTAAACAATGAATGCAAAGTGACTAGTGTGTACTTGTTCCTTTGAGGATCGATACTCGTTGATTCCCTATACTATGCTTGTGATGAGTATACTTTCTTGTATGTGTTTTTGAGATTAATGTCTTAATTAAAACTTGACTAATGAATGGACTTAAAATTGATGATTTTTATATACCCAAAATTTATGCGTCAAGTTTTTGGCGCCATTGTTGGGGAACAATATCATGAAAGCTTGGATTTTGTTGATTTAACCATATTTATATATTTATATATCTATATGTAAATATGCAAATATGTGTATATATATATATATATATATATATATATATATATATTACTTGTATGAATAGGTGTCATATTTTGTGTTATTGAATAATTGCACTTTAATGTCACTATATGTTGTAAATATGTCAATAGGAAAATACATGTTCATAATTATTGAATTGTTCTTATATGCTGCATATTTAGCTATTTAATTTTACTAACCTCATGTTAATGTGAAATAAGTGTATTAATTATATTCGACTATTTAATTGATGATTTTTACGTTAATAATTTTGAGTCACTACTAACTCTTTTTATTTTTAGGTTTGGACTTTTCGCTTATGTACACCAACATGATATTTTGGGTGAACTGATTTAATTTAATTTAATTTATTACTATTATTATTGTTATTATGTTAATTGTAGTCTAATTTTTATTTTATGCATTCTTTTTTAAATGTACTGTGTTCATGCATTCAATTAGGGTAGCTTTTATTTATTTAAAAAAATAAGAAAAAAACAAGAAAAAAAAACACAAGAACAATAATCAATTTTCAATTTTTTTTTTGTTAGTTTTTTCCTGTTTCATTTGTTTTCTTACTCTTTTCTTCTCTTTCTAGATTCTTCCTATTTTGTCCTTTTCTCCCTTTTTCTTTTTTCTTTTGCTTTTCTTGTTTTTTCTCTTGTTTGTTCACGTGAAGCACCGACCCCCCATCCCTAATTTCTCTCTTTGTGTTTTATGTCATGTGTTTCTCTCTTCTTTTGTCTTATTTCTTCTACTTCTCTTTCTTCTTTGATTTTTCTTTCCCTATTCCTCTAGAAGACTACTTCTATGTTCTCCACCATTTCCCTTCTTTTTCTTTCGTTCTACTTCATGTTGCTCTCTTTCTTCTAAGAATTATCCCCCAACAATTCAAAGTTTTAAAGCTCACACGTTAGGGGAATACATTGGTGCAAAACTCTCTTCATATTAAGGTAGATTTTATCCTCTTGAATTTCTTGGCATTTTGTATATGTATTTTTGAGGAAAAATTTATTGGATGTGGACATCTCTTTGTTGAGCTTATTTGGTAGTAGAAAAATGCATAGAATGGATTGTGAGTCTTGTGATTACTTCTAAAAGTTATATATGTATTTGTTCAGAATTTTTGCAAATCTGAAAATCTTGGAAAATTGAGCCTCCTTGTGATATTTTGCTAAGTTGATTGACATTGTGCTTTTGCTATCTACGTTGGATATTCTTCTTATTTTTCTTGAGGATCAAAAGTTTGGAAAAGTTTTTCACTAAAAAGAGAACCATTTGCAAAGTGTGTTTGGTTGCGTCACAATGCCTAAAATAAGACAAATTTTCCAACCTCACAAACGCACTAAACCATCCTTAACTTTTGACTCCTCTTTAGAGGTACCCTTTTTTAATCCAAAAAATTTTAATGATAAAAAAAAGTGAGGAATGGTATGATGCTAGGGCCTCGAATAGGATTATTATTGAAAAAACAATCAAACCTTCTCTGGATCGATCTTTGAATATAACTAAAATATTTAAAAGGATTGGTTGGGGTCTTATTTTAGGCTGAGAGGTGACTTTTGTCCTGCCCTAGTGAAGGAATTTTATGCCAACATGAAAAAAAAAAAAAAAGCAAGGACAGTTGCAACAAATTGAAACATCTGTAAAAGGCATCTCCAACATTTTGACTAGGATTTAACTAGCTGCCATTTTAGGAGTGGATGATAGTGACCCTTGGATAGAAATTGACCACCACAATAAAATGATCTCTTCTAAACCAACTTGGAATTTTAATGTTGCTTTTTGACAGTTTGGTTTGGAATAAAAAACTTCTACACATGGTTCTTGCTTTCTCTCCAGTAATGATCTTGCTTCTCAATGGAGGGTTATTTTGTATATCTTGTGTTTCAATGTTTGCACTTGATTGAATAGTTTGCATGAAGTTCGACTCATTGATGTTTATATACTTTCTAAAATGCTTTGTGAAGACCCAATTCCCCTTGCCCCTTTGTTACTAACTCCTACGTGAGAAGTGGCTGCTTATGTCCTTACCACCAAAACATTTGTTCTTTCTTTGGTGATTTCATAGGTTTTGCATGCTTTTGATATTTCGATGGAGAACAAACTTGTGGAACCTACCATCTTGCATAATATAGTCACTGAACAAGTCCTGACTCGTTGTGGTTATAAGTTCCATGATGCGACATCTACTTGGTTAAGGCCAAGAAAGTTCCCCAACATAACATTCCTGATCTTCTTATGAAGCAAGAAGAGGAACCTTCCAACCACAAAGGTATTCTGGGCGACCATCCACTGTCAGTGACAACGTTCTAGCCATCATTCATACATCTCTAGATCATTTGAGGGATGAAATAGCTAGACTAAGGGTTGACATAGCTAATATGAGGGTGAGGTATGATTAATGGTTTGATAGGATTGAGTGTACATAGCAACGTCACGAGGATATTTTGTGCAATCTAAGGTTCAATCAAGATATTCAAGAGGATTATTGAATACAATATTGGGAGAGATAAGGAGGACCTCGTGATCTATTTGGAGGTCATGGTGGTCTATTTGGTGGCTCTTTTGGACAATTTGGAGGCCTATTTAGAGGCTCTACTTCAAGGTTCTTAAAGGCTTTAACTTTCTATTTTTCTTTTCTTTTGATTTTTATTGCTCTTTTATCTTGTTTTCTTTCAATTCTTTTTTAGTCTTTTACTTGTGTGTCTATTTTTCTTTTTGTAGCCTTGTTGCGCTGGCAATAATTCTTCCCACATTTTGAAGGATGAACTTTTCTTGTCTTAGAGCTAATCTGCTTTGGGGAGTATTAGTTTCTTTTCCCTCTTTACATTTTTTGGTCCCTTGGTTATGCTTTATTGTGATATTTTAGGCCATTGAGGACAATGTCCAATTTAAGTGTGGGGGAGGGATTTAATATTTTTTTAAGTGCATCTTTGTGATTTTTAATGGATTTTCAATGATTTTAAAAATTATTTTTTTTAAACGGTTTTCGCCTATGATAAGGTTATGATTTTCTTTTTTACTTTGGATATGATTTTTTCATTCAAATTGGTTGGATTTTATTGAGTAAAATGGTGTATTAAGTTGAGTATGTTAAGTCTTGACAATTTAAGTTAATCTTGGTTATGCTTAAGTATTTGAATTTTATTGTACTACTCTTGTTTGGATATGGATGATGTGAAGAAATATAGGAAGAGTTGTTGATAAATTCTTGATTCATAGTTTTCTAAATTTGTTTAACTTGGAGTTGTGAATAAGGATGGTGAGAATTGAAAAAAAAAAAAAGAAGAAAAGGTGCATTGTTTTTTTATTGAAAAAAAAATGAGTGGAAAAAAATAAATACTTCTATTAGTTAGAAAGAAAATGCCTATCTCATATGAAAATTGCTTAAGGGGGCCAATATGGTTAGTGGAAGAGAATAAACAAGAAGCATAACACTTTCTTGAGGCTAATTCCCGAAAAGCAAAGAAAAATATTCGGTGCCAATACGGTGCGTGAAGGTAATGTTCATGCACTTGAGGCTAAAGGAAAAAAAAAAAAAAAGAGATGAGTGATTGAAAAAAATGATGAAAAAAAAAAAAACATGAGCGTCTCCTTATTTTACTACTTAGAGTTTTGCAAATTTGATTCTATGAGTTTTGAAGTGGTTAAATAACTTGACTTGTTGATTTGTGTTATCCATATATTGGCTTGAAGGGTAAACTAATTTTCTTAGACTAAAGTATAAGCTTGTTTAACTTAATTTTGAGGGTCTTGATATATTTGATTTAATGCATGAGGTTACAAAAGTTTTTAAAGGGTTGAATGAATGACAAATTTTTATCTAATGTTGGGAAAAAAAAATTATGGCTTTATTATAGATGAACTTGAGAATAAATAAATTATTTTGAGTGCTTTGTTTAAGTATTTACTTAAGGACAAGTAAAGATTCAAGTGTGGGGAAATTGATAGGAGCTAAAATCATCATTATTTTTTTAGTTATTTGAGGCTAATTTGAGATACTTTTTATACAATAACTAGTTATATTCCTTCCTATTGGGTATTTCACTTATAAAAATGCTTTTTTTTTGGTGATTTTATGCAAAAATAGGTCAAATTTCGAGCTAATTGAGTAATTTTCCAGTGCAGACCCGACATCAGGCTAAGAAGATGGATTTGGTGGCAGGCCAAGTCTGCATACACAGAGTAAAGAAAAAAAAAAAAATAGATGAAGCAGAGGAAGCTAAATTGGAAATTGAAAAAAAAAAAAAAAGGAAACAACAACAAGAAGGAAACCGCGGCTTGTTCGGCTCAACAAAAGATAAAACGGGAAAAAGAGAAATATCGGTGGGTTTTGGACATTGAACAAAGAAACAAAGCCAGCAAAGAAACAAAGAAAATGGAATAAGACAAAAACTTATCATGGGCAGGATATAATACATCCTGGGAAGGATGCATGAAGCTAAGCCGCGGCTTAGCAAGAAGACAACAAAAGAAATAAAACTTCGATGGCTTCGATGTCTCGGGTGGTTCAATGGCTCAGCTCCAAACAAGAAAAGAAGAAATAGCGTGGCTTATTAGCTCGGCTGTGTGGCTTGCCAAAAGCAATCAAGCAAGGACTCAGTTTCATGGCTCGGACAAAAGCTCATCGGCTTAGCAAAATTAAAATTTAGCCTTGTTTCGGCTTCAACAAACAGCAAAACAGAGTGCCAATTCTTTTCACGTACTCTTTTATTTTTATTTAGAATTTTATTAGGAAGTTACTACTTTTTGATTTTGGAGTTTTAGGAAATTTGTAAGCCTATAAATAAAGACTATTTACGTAGGAAAAAGGTGTGTGCACAATGTGGAGACTTACACATACTTTTTAGAGTGCACCACTAATATTTTCTCTAGAAAAATATTTCAAGGAGCATTGTTTCGAGAAGAATTTTATTAGAAATTGAAAGGCTTGTCTATGAGTATTTATCTCTTTTTCTTTATTTTCTTTTTCTTGAACAATGATGAGTTTAATTCTTTAATTGTATTTAGATATTATTCTTGGATTTAATGAATTTGAATTAATTTAGTTCTTTGATCAATTAATTATTTTCTTGGTAATTGATTACTTGCTTTGTTTATGGAGTTGCTCGATTGATTTTTGTTATCGACTTGCTTGAAAAAAGTTGATAACGACCTTAATTAGTTAATTTTATATTCGTTATCTCTTAACTTGCTTGAAAAAAGGGTTAATTGTTAAGAACATTGGTAATCAAAGGTTGGTTGATGATTGCTAGAATATGGATTAATTGACTAATTTCATGCTCTAAATCAAACTATAATTTACTCTCTACAGTTTTGGAATTGTATTTTTGATAAACGTCATTTTGCTCCCCAAAATATTTAATATGGTTTTCTTCTCTCATAAGACTTTTACACATATAATTTACTTATTCTAGATATAAAATCAACTAATCAGCATCACAATATAATCACATAGGTACACACAAATTTCCTTTTCAAATATTTCGGCCATAAATAATTACAAAAAGTAGCCATGGGATTTATTCACATAAATACTTAATAAATATTCCTTAAATGTCATGCACTTAAATGCTACCTCACTTGTATATTTATGCATGAAAATGATGGATAAAAATTAATGTATGAAAATCATTTATGAAAATGTTGCGTGTTACATCATTCCCTACTTAAAATAACTTCATCCTCAAAATTGTTTGTTGCCATACTTTATAACAAAATTGGATATTTCTCCTTCATCTATTCTTTGGTTATTCCCCATGTCATATTTTGGATTCCATGATATTCCCATAACACTTTGACAGTAAGATTCTTCTTATTCCTCAAATTTGTAGTACTACATTCCAAAATCTTCACTGACTTCTCTTCATAGCTCAAATTCAATATAACTATAATGGTTCATCATTTAATACATGTTCTATGCCCGAATTATGCTTCTTCAGTTGAGATATATGAAGCACATCATGAATTCCAGTCAAGCCATTAGAAAGTTCCAATCTATCTACTACGAGTGTAATCCTCTCAATACCTAATATCTGATATAGTGTGAACTTAAATTTCTATCTTTTGGTTATCTCTTTATTTCCTTATTCAGTGTCAACTTCTGAAATGCTAAATCACCTACTTGAAACTCTAATCGTCTTCTCTCATTATAGGTGTAGTTGTTTTTGTCGACTTTAGGTGGCTTTCAATTGATATTTGATGCATAAATTTTGGGTATATAAAAATCATCAAATTTATATCCTTCCCTTAGTCAAGTTTTAATTAAAACATTATCCCCAAAATACATATATGAGCAAGTATACTCATCGCAAGCATAACATAGTGAATTAATGAGTATCGATCCTCAAAGGAACAAGTACACACTAATTACTTTTCATTCATTGTTTAACCAACCAAAATAAAGTGAGAAAATAATAAAAAGAAAGTAAAGAAATATATACAACTCAAGGATATAGGAATATGAAATTTAGACAATTATCATAGAAAATATGATAATGAACTAACTAGCAATTTTCTCAATTAATTATGATCTTGGCATCATGAAGGAATATAACGTAAAATTCAATCGTTTCCCAAGTTATGAATCTACTTAGATAAATTGCACTTCTTTTTCCAATCCATGGAATCACTATATTTTGATTCAATTAGTAGATTTCCCAATCAAGCCAACATAACCAAACAAGGCATTAAGCTCAATTCCTCATAAACATGAAATTAGCTAATGACCCTTTACTCGAGATGAAATAAACAAATCTTTGATTACTTTAGTCGTATAATCCTAACTTCATCGCCCAAGTCCATTAAGATTAGACAAATATGAAATCAATGCAATAAACTCCTAACATCATTTTCAAAGGTAATTAGAAGAACTCGCATCAATAACCGATGACAACAAGTAATTAAATACAAAAAATGATAACAAATTGATCAAATAAGTAAATTAACACAAAACCATTAATCCAAAAAAAATTCTAAATTAAAATAAAAATATTGAATACATCATTGTTCAAGGAAAAGAAAACAAAGATAAAAGAAAGCACTCATAGACAAGCCTCTTTCTTCTCCCTTGAAGTTTCTCTTGAATAACCCCCCCTGATTTGGTGAAATCCTTATTTAATGAATGTTTGGAATTTTTGCTCTTGGATTTATCTCTAATTCCTTATGTTTTATCTTGCTTTTATAGGCCTAATTGATGCTAAATTCATAGTTTGTGAAGTCTTGGCCGAGTAGGATTCCGAAAATACCAAAATAATTGGAAAATTTTTAAATTCGTGCACATGATTTTAGCATCCCAGAACGGGCCTAGCACCGGGTCCAGTCGACGCACCTGGCGCTAGGTACACTCTGTTTCTCCTATGAATTTCTCTCTGTTTTCCTCTGGCCATCCAGAATGGACCTAGTGCCTGGTCCACTTGCCAGACTTAGCACCAGGTGTGTTTTGGAAAATTCCCTATTTTGCTAGAATTTAACTCAAATCTGCATAAATTTGTCAAAAACACTTTCTACAATCAAAATGTCAAATAGGAAGGAATATTCCTAGTTATCACAACAAAAGTATCTCAAAATAACCTTAAATAACTAGGGAAAAAATGGTGATTTTAGCTCCTATCACATACCCCCACACTTGAACTTTTGCTTGTTCTCAAGCAAAACACTTTAAAGCCAAAAAAATTATCAAGAAAACAAAAGTTCTTTCTCATTCCAAAATTTTTCAACATAGCAAGGATTATAACTTCTCTTTAATCTTTAGATAAAACTTTTGTCATTCACATCCTTTGAAAATAATTCAAACTTTGAAACATTTGACAAGACATCACACAACTCTTGAAGTCAAATTAATCAAGTGTATACCTTAATCCAAGAAAATTATTTCACCATTTAAATTAAAATATAGATAACATGAATCAAACAAGTCAAGCCAACTACCAACTCAAGCATTATAAATCAAAAAGTTACACAACTTAAGTTATGATATAAGGAAAGTACTCCAATTTTTTCTCTCAATGTTTTTTCAATGACTTAGGGAATTAATAGCATCAAGTGCATAGATTTCTATTCACACACCGCATAGGCCCCTTTTATTATCACTCATCATTTTTTTCAACATATTCCTTTCTTTGCTCTTTCTTGCCTTTTCGCCTTTAGGATAGCCTCAAGAGAGTGCACCGAATAACACTTGCTACTTCTCCCCATATTAATCCCCTTTTCAGCAAAAGGTTTTCAAAAATTAAAAATAAGAGCATTGTTTTCAACTCACATAACAATGATTTTGTTTTCACTTATTGTTTTTTCGATTCACAAAAATTTTCCACAATTCTGCACAATCTTTTCTCTCAAAGATCTTTTATCACTCATATTCCTCATCATAACTTAAAGCCAAGCAAAATTTAGACTCATAATACAAGAGTTAGCCAATAAACTCTACCTACATTCATCATATTTTCTATATTCAAACTAGATGAATCAAATAACATTCAAACACCAATGTCTAAGAAAGATTAATCCGAATTCTCAAGTCTTGACAATATCCTATCCAATAAACCACTGTCATAAAAATCCACCAAATGACAGACAAAAAATCATATCCAATTAAGAAAAAGAATTACATCCTTGCTTTAAACAATGCAAATGACTCAAATTTTGAATTGAAAAATGTTCACAAAAATGATATGGAAAATAGTTCTTTTCCACAATTCTCCCCCCACACTTAAACTGAATATTGTCCTCAACGGCCAAAGATATACAATAAAAACAAAGCCAAGAAGACCAAAATAAATAAAGTGGAAGAATGAAGAGAAGAAAATACTTCCATCGCGAATTAGCTGCAAAAGTTCCAAACTTTTAAATCTTCAAATTTTCAAAACTTTCAAGGAACTCATAACAAAGTTGTTTTTCAAATCAAAATTTTCTACAGTAGCTCAATACTTTCCAAAGTTTGAAAGTAACTCAATACTTTCCAAAGTAGCTTAACACCAAGATAATTGATAAAAACCTTGACAAAGAATATCACCAAATCACTCCCGATACTTAAATTGGACAATGTCCTCATTGGCCAAAAAATAAACACAAGAAAGCATCTCCAAAGGGACCAAAAATTATAGAGGGGTAGAAAGTTTAAGTAATACTCCCCAAGTGCAATAACACTTCAATAAATATCAAAATATGAAATGGAGAGAAGGGCTAGTCTAAGAAGACTTTATTCTGACCTGCAAAAGAAAGCACGAAAAAATAATAATAATAAAATAAATACACACCTGATGTGTTTAAATTTGGGTATAAATATCATATAAAAATAAGCACATTCCCAATCAAATTTAAATTATAACGTTAACCCCAAATTACACATATGAGCAAGTATACTCATCATTAAGCATAGCATAGGGTTTAAATGAGTGTCGATCCTCAAGAAACAAGTATGCAGTAATCATTTTTCTTTCATTGTTTAACCGACTCAATAAAGTGAAAAGAATAAAAAGGAAAATAAAATAAAATAATATAATATATACATGTTAAGGATAGAGAATTATGTAACTCAACCCATTATTTTGACAAACATGACCTTAAAGTACTCAATCATTATCATAACTAATCATTCTTTTGGCATCATGAAGGATTAAGATAGATTCACTTCTTTTCCAATCCATGAAATCACTACTGTCTAGACAAATTAGCATCACATATCCTGTCTTAACTAATTCACACAAAAGATGCATTAAACACAACATTGATTAAATCCCCATATCCTGGCAAATTTGAAACATGAAATTAACCAATAAATCCATATCCTGGCAGACATCAATTAACCTTTAATTACCCAGTTCTTAGCAATTAATCCCTTTTCCAAGCAAGTTAATAGACAACAAATATGAAATTAATGAATTGAGACAACCATCGACCCCTTTTCCAAGCAAGTTAATAGAAGAAACAACAAATAAATCTCGTAATCAGCATAAGTAATTAAATACTGAGAATAACAATCAATTAATCAAAAGATCAAAGTAACCCTAAAAATCATGAATACCTAAAATAATATCAAATTACAATAAAACAATTAATACATGATTGTTCAAGAAAAGAAAACAAAGTTAAAAGAAAGTACTCATAGACAAGCCTCATTCTTCTTTCTTCGTAGACTCTCTTGCACAATCCTCCTTGATTTGATGAATTCCTCCTTAATTTTGAGTGATTTTTGTTTTTATCCGTGAATTCCTCCTTTTGACTTGTGTTTTCCTTCTATTTATAGGCTTTAGAAATGCCTAAACTCGACCCTCTAGGGTTTTTAGCCAAATAGAAGTAGGAAAATACTAAAACTCTACCAATTGCCAAAAATGTGCATGAAAATTGAGGCACCACCTCAGTACCAGTGCACAGCCGGTGCCGCCTATCCTGTCTAGGGCCAGCGCCAGTTGTGTTCTATCTCTCTATTTGTTTGCCATTTTTTCATGATTTTCATGTCAAGTCTTCCAGATTATAGCTGGCGCCGCCTCTGGGCTGCCAACCAGTGCCGGCTCTATTCTGTTTCGCGACATTTCTTATTTTACCCCTAAAATCTGAAATAATGCACAAAATACATTTTCAATGGTAAAATCTCAAATATGAAGGAAAATAACCAGTTATTGTACAAAATGAATCACAAAATGGTTTCAAATAACTAGGAAATATATGACTAATTTAGGCCCTATCAACACCAGAATAAAAGAAAAAAAATTGAAGAAAAAAACTAATAAAAATTCTTACAAAGCAAATAAAGACATGACTCTCTACCCTACACATAAGATGGAAAATATATCCTTATTAGGGAGGAAAAGGACACTTGACCGACTAAAGAAAACCAAATCTAAGACAAAGAAATAAACTCTTTCCACTCATAATACTTCCTCATCAAATCTTTGGAAAAGAAATTAAAGCTCAAAATAGAAAATAGGCAAGATGAATATAGAAAGAAGTGAGGGTTTTGAAAAAGTAATGTTCATGAAAACCATTTTTCTCAGTAAAACCAAACACATTAACCTTATTCTCTAACATTCCTTTAGATACACAAATATTTTTGTCAACATATTAGTGTATCTGGTCTCTAAAGAATGCATCAAACTTGAAGTCATCATTTAACTCTTCAAAAGATTTGTCACAATAAAAATTCCCCTTGAAAATTAGCAATTGAGTTTTCAAAGATGGGTTTAAGAAAACCTTATTATGCACCACATCTATAAATACTAAGTTACCTCCCTGAAATTGGGGTGAAGGGTATGAATTACCACCATCCTCCAAGAAGTTCTTATGATGTAGCGTTGAAAGATCAACTCCTTGAGGCATGATAAATTCAACACATCATCATTTGGACCATTGTCCTCCTAGAATGGAGAGGAACCTAATAAATCACGTGACAAAGAGAGATTAGAATTAGTAGCACATAGCAGAGAATCGAATACCTCATTTTTTCACATTGGGCAATTGTTCCTCGTAACCTTTCTCCTTTCCTTAGGTCTCTTGTTTAAGTGTGTGTGCCTTTATGGCATCTTGAACCAACTTGGCTAGTTGTGTTCTTTGATAGCCTACACATTGGGAAGCTTTTTCATGCCACTTAATGGATAAATTTATATTGGCGACAAAAGAATGCATTGAGGCTTCAAGTGACGTATCACAAAAAGCATTAATCTGAGCTTGCAAATTTGCCAACGTATCATCATTATAGCTCCTTTTAACTTATGCCCAACAGTAGCTGTCCCTGATGCTGTCAATCTTACACTCAAGGAAAAATAAAAATCTAATAAAAAAGAAAAATAAAATAAACAAAAATAATAGAAAAATAAAAAATAAAACAAAACAAACAAAAGGAAAAAGCAAATAATAGAAAAATAAAGAAAAGAAAAACACACACATTAGATATATTCACAAACTATCTAAACACAAAAGTTAGTGGTATTGACAAATACAAAATGAACTAAGCTAGTCAATTAAGGCACACAATGTTACGAACAACAAGATATAACCCCTATTTATATAAAGAACATATATACATATTTAAATATAGACATATGGACATATAAACATATAAACATGGTAAAATCAATAAATTCAAAGATTTCATGATATTGTTTCCCAACAATGGCACCAAAAACTTGATGTGTAAATTTTGGATGTATAAAAATCATCAAATTTAAATCCATCCCTTAGTTAAGTTTTAATTAAAACATTAATTCTAAAATACACTTACAAGCAAGTATACTCATCGCAAGCATAGTGTAGGGATTTAACAAGTATGGATCCTTAAAGGAACAAGTACACACTAATCACTTTTCATTCATTGTTTAACTGACCTAAATAAAGTGATAAAATAATAAAAAGAAAAATAAAAAATATATACAACTCAAGGATGTAGGAATATGCAATTTAGACAATTATCCTAGAAAACATGATAATGAACCAACTAGCAATTTTCTCAATTAATTATCATCTTGGCATCATAAAGGAATATAAAGTAAAATTCAATCATTTTTCAAGTCATGAATCTATTTAAATATATTCTACTTGTTTTCCCAATCCATGGAATAGCTATGTTTTGATTCAATTAGCAGATTTCCCAATCAAGCCAGCATAACCAAAACATGCATTAAGCTCAATTCCTCGTAAACATGAAATTAGCTAATGACCTTTTGATCGAGGTGAAATCAATTAATTTTTTATTATTTTAGTCCTATAATCCTAACTTTATCGCCCAAGTCCATTAAGATTTGATAAATATGAAATTAATGCAATAAACTCCTAATATCGTTTCCCATATCAATTAGAAGAACTTTCATCAATAACCAATGATAACAAGTAATCAAATACCAAAGATGATAATGAATTGATCAAATAATTAAATTAACGCAAAATCATGAATTCAAAATAATGTTAAATTACAATAAAAACGTTGAATACATCATTGTTCAAGGATAAGAAAACACTTATAGACAAGCCTCTTTCTTCTTCCTTGAAGACTTTCTTGAACAACCATCCTTGATTTCGTGAATTCCTTCTACAATGAGTGTTTTGGAATTTTTCCTCTTGGATTCACCTTTAATTCCTTATGTTTTCTCTTGCTTTTTTAAGCATCTTTGATGCTAAATTCGTAGTTTAGGAAGTCTTGGCCAAGTAGGATTTGGAAAAAACCAAAATCATTGGAAATTTCCTAAATTCATGGACAGGATTTTGGCATCCCAGAACGGGCTTGGTGCCAGGTCTAGTCGACCCACCTGCCGCCTGGTCCAGTCGACCCACCTGCCGCCTGGTCTACTTGCCAGACTTGACACTAGGTATGTTCCGGGAAATTCCCTGTTTTGCTTGAAATTAACTCAAATCTACATAAATTTATCAAAAACGCTTTCTACAAGAAAAATGTTAAATAGGAAGGTATGTGTCTAGTTATTACAACAAAAGTATCGCAAAATAATCTCAAATAACTTGGGATATAATGGTGATTTTAGCCCCTATCAATCTTGCACTAATCTCGCTTTATTTTCTATTGAAGAATAAGTAATTGTTGAAGTAATCTAACAGGTCTTTTATGCTTAGCCCTAGGTAACAAGTTACTTATGAGTTCTACATCTCACGGAGAAGGTAAAGTTGTCAAAAACATCTAGATATTACTTCATCATAGCCATGTTCTCCATCAAACATTGATATTTCGACATGTTAACTAAAAAATATCCTTAACATTCTTTCTTGAGAAACTAACAAACTTTAATTCTTGATATCAAATACTTCAACCTCTTCAATACCAATACATCTCTTTTGGGTTTCACAATTTGTACTACTTTGTTCTTACTATAAACTCAAGCGTGATTCTCGAATAATCATTCTATGTCTAAAATAAGATTGTAACCTTCAAAAGGAATGATTATCAAGTCTCCTAATAATCATACATCATGGTACATACTTTCCAGTTTCAACTAATTTTTCCAGAGGTGTCCTCATCGACAAGATATAAGGTAATTCTAACCTATCCCTTCCCAAATAATGTAATACCTTACATCTTTATCATCGATTGGCTACTATTGGTAATAGGATTAAAATTTGTATCAATGGCTAGAACAAAAGTTGATCAGTGCAATGAGACAAATATTTTGATATAATAATATTTTGTCGGAACCTGAATGTAATTATTGGATTTGTTCTACCCCTACCCAAAATCTTCGAAAGGCTACTATTAATAATAAAATAAGAATTTAAGGATACACTGAGAAGTCAAATTGATTAATGTGGTGAAGCACACGTTTTGGTGTGAATTATGCTACCCGGGGTATCGGGGGCATTTTCGTCATTTTGACCATGCTAGCGACTTTGACCACAAATTTGACCAAATAGAGAAGGAATTGAAAATTTTAAGTATTACCAATGGATTCAATAGAATTTTTGAAGTTGAATGGTGAAATATATTATTTTTCTATTTCGAACCCAATTTTGGTCATTTCTGAAGAAAATAAGAAATCACGGTTAAAACGATGCGTGTGGCATTTTATGATTGGTAGCCTATGGAAATGTGTCAATTTAAGAGAGGTTGCATGAAGGATTCATGCAATAATGGAATTAAAGAATTACAAAATAAATGAAGAATGATGTGTAATTTTGTAATTGGAACACATCACTTGTGGGCATCCGTTTGATTAAGGTCTTGTGCAATATGATTGGCTAATGCTTGGACCATGAGAAGGTGATTGAGTGGCTGAAATTTGGCCAAGAAACTGGCAGCCATGCAAGAAGAAATGAAAGGAAAATTTTGAGGAGGAAAACAAGTGGTTGGTATGTAAAAATCTCATTGGAACACACCTAAGTATATCCACCATTCAATTAATGAAAACAAGAGATGAACGGCCAAGATTGGAGGGTGAATGGAGGTGATAAGGGTCTACTATACAGCCAAATTTTTGGCAGTCTTGAAGGAGAAAAACCAAGAGAAAAAGAAATTAAACAAGAGAGAGAAAAAGGCTAGCATGTGTTCCTGGTGTTCTAGGTGAGTTTTGAGAAGTTCTTGGAGCAAAATCACTTCAAATAGCCTCAAATACAACGTAAAAGCTCACCTTACTAGAATTAAAGTTTTTGTTGGGTGAATGACCATTATGATATGAATTTTAACATGAAAACATGATTTTCATATCTTGATTTTGGATCAAAGCTAGGGTTTGTGATTTTTGTATATGAACCTTTTATATGCTCATGTATGTGCCGACTACCTAGGGGTTTATGGTTGATGTTTTGCATGAAGGAGTGCTGAATATTTATGGTAGTTTGAAAGCTTGTTTTCGGTTGAGAAGATGACGACCAAAGTAGAGTAAAAATGGAATTTACTTGGTTGAAAAAATAGATTATACTAACTTTTTATTAGAAAAGATAAATTTGTGTTGAACTAAGTGTAACTCTTGTGAACTATTAGAATCTAAAAATCACAGAATTAAAGATGATTTGGAGTAAAATTGAATGAATTAATGGTTCCAATATGTTAAAGACTACAGCATAACAAAGGAAAGCATCAATAGTGGAATTGAGGTAAAACTACTAGGGCAGTTTTTGCACTGTAGTATGTCACGGGAACTAGAACTCTAAAAAGGGCCAATTTAGAATTAAAGTTCAGAGTCTTACATCATTTTGGTATATCATAGAGCTAAGTCGGAGTTGTGGATTGAATGTTATGTCCAAAACAAAATCATGTGTTAAAGCAGTAAAATTTCAGAATTTTACTTAGAAAGTGGATGAACTTAAGGATGATTAATTGTGTGGTTTTGGATGAAAAAAATGGAAAATATAAAGTGAATCCCTTGTATATGAAGGGAGAAAGGATGTGTAAAAAGGAAAACGAATGAATCGAAAAACTGACATGAATGAAATTTGAACGTTTTCCTTACCCGTCGGCTAACTATCGGCTCCGTTGGCTAAATGTCGGTTGAACGTAGGCTAACCGTCGGCTATTTTTCGGCCAAACACGATTTGATCCAAAAATGATGTTTGGTGTAAGTTTATCTGTAAATGGCCAATGGAACGTTGAAAATGGTAGAAATGGTGGTTGAACGGCCAAAAAACGGAAAGAGTTTAGTTAGGACATAAGGTGAGTCCCTTAGATTTCTAAACATTTTGAAAGCTAGTGTGCTGTATTTTTCCATGAAATGCTACGTTTTATACCATTTCAGAAATCCCTGAACATGTTTAAGGTTTATCTGAGTAAGATTTGTTTTATGCCATTTTGTGCTTGAAGAAACTTCATAATTGGCTTGGAAACCTTAACGGATGATTAAAGTATGAATTTGTGAATTTAATCATTTTTGGGTTAAATACTTGGGATTTTCAAAAAAAGGTAAATTTTAGAATTGGGTATTCATAAATTGACCGGAATGCCCTTATTGGAACATTTTGTGGAAATGTGTTTGGAAACTTTGAATTTAATCCTCTTTTGGGATTAGAATTCTGGATTTCTTGAAATGAGTTTCTTTTAGAATTAGACAATTGGAAAATGATCCAATTATCCTTATTGGAATGTTTTATGAAAACATTTGGAATCGGGTATCCGGTAAACGACCGAAATATTCTTATTGGAACTCTTGTGAACATTTTTCAAATTGAGTAAGGGTAAAATGACACGAATACCCTCGAAAAGTCTTTTGAAATTAGGTATGGATAAAATGACTCGAATACCCTTAGAAATGAATTTTGTGATCGAGTACGGGGAAAATGACCCCAATACTCCTAGAAACTTATTTTAATGTGTGAAAAGAACTCTTTACTGTATTTTGACACGGTTTTGCAAAATGATCTCTTGTAATAAGATTGACTTTTGGAAAACAACTTTATGATTCCAGAAATTATTTTATTATTCTGATGTGCCTATGGAATGAATTGATTGGCCCTGCGAAGCCTATGTGAATTGTGGACTGACTTGTGAGTCAGTGGGATCAAATTCTAGAAAGTGTTCTTTTGCCCCAAAAATGTTTTGATTTGAAAAGCCTTCTAGATTAGATAACCTTTTGACTTGATCAGTCAGAAGGGGTCGGTGTTGGTAACATTGAGTACTCAGTAAGGACTTTGACCTTTTACTAGCCTACATTAGAGTTAGACAACCCTAGTAGCCTGGCCTAGTTCTAGGGATTATCTTACTCCAAATAGAGTGACAGGATATTAAGATATGTCATCCTGGCTAGCCGTCTAGTGCCTAGCAATAGCCGTGCCTTATGTGGACTTTGTGATTTTGGTTGTTTACAGGCTAGGCTGGACACCTGGCATTGTTCAACCCCTTGCTACCTTAATGGTGATTGACGTTAGGATTGGAACCCCTGACTTATGGTAGCAAGTAAAGGTTTGTGTGCTGTGTGCACTTGTTGATTGTAGTATGCTACGGTGTACTTATTTTCTAGCTACGCACAGATTGAGTACTGAAGGCTGCGTCTCAATACAATGATATGCGGTGCCGAAGGCAAGGACTACAGGACTTGCATACAGGCCAACCTTCTGTTGGAAAAGTGCCTGTGATTTGAAAATTGGGACAATGCTTTGAAAGTAAAATACAATTTTTCAAAAATAATTGAGTTCGGGATAAACTCTTCCTTAGAGAGTTTTGGAAATGTTTCCAGTGAACAAATGATATGTTATTCCACAAAATTTTTTTGTACTCCATTTTTTCATAAAGCACTAGTACACATGGGACTCACTGGGTGATTTGTCACTCACACGTATATTTTATCTTACCTTTTGTAGTACTTAGAGCTGAGCGGACCTATGAATAGAAGGACGATACCATAGTGCTAGCAGTATAGGTTTAGACGGCTTCCCTTTTGATCATATACTTTATTTTGTTGTAGTTAGAGATGACATGTATGAGATCCCCTAATATATATATATATATATGTATATATATATATATATGTGTGTGTGTGTGTGTGTGTGTGTGTGTGTGTGTGTGTGTGTGTATGGCCATCAATATGGGATATTGTCGAGTCTAGACCTTAATATAAATATATTCTGTTGTTTTCATTATAAAGACCCATTGTCCGGGAAATTAGATGAGGCAACACCCGATGTTGATATACCTCCATTGTTGTCTTTAGTAGGAGTGTTACAATTGGTATCAGAGTTTAGTTTTACGGAACTGTGGTATTGTTATAGGAATTAATAGAACTCTTTTATTGGTTAGGTACAGCGGATGGAAGTGATAAGGGCAAGTCCCCAATGGACGAGCGCAGTGATGAAGGGAAGAAAGAAACATGTGAGAGCTCTGGTGTGATGAAATTTAGAAAGGTTAGGACGATCTACCGAATGGGTGTGCCAGGATATTTTCTTGCGACAGGACCTAGTCCTGGCTACCGTTATGCACCCCATCTCACCGGGAGCTCGTTTGACATAGCGGTACCCGTTGTTACTCCTTTTATGTGACACATTGGTGTGGAAAGTATACCTACCCCTGAGAGGACACCGTCGCCGCATGAACAGGCAGGTGGCGACTCTAATAAGATTGATGGTGGTATTTTACCGCACCATCAGGACGATGATGATGAGGATGATAGTATTCCCAATAGTGCAGTGTTATCTGAGGATGATGAGGACGTGTTTGGTGAGGATGTACTGGGAGTACTCGAGAAGGAGAAGCCGGGTTTAGAGGTTGTTGATGCGGGAGAGGATCTGGAGGTACTTGAGGTGGAGGTACCTATGGTTGAGGAGCTTGAAAAGGAGTTAGAGATAGACCCTGAGCTATTGGCTTGGTTACACCCAGATGTAGATGGAGATGAGGAGGTTGATGTAGCAGATTCTTGCATGATTTCTACTAATTTAGGATCTCCCATCTCAGACAGCGATGATGATGAGTAGGAGGGTGGGATGTAGATATATGTAGTGTGATATGTACTGTTCGACTGATGTATACGGTTGTGTGCTTGGCACACAAATTTGTATTGACTTTGTGATAAATGAAATGAATATATGATATGTTTTTGCTATTTGTATTGTGCCCATTTTTATGATTACTTTTGAGCTATGTTACATTGTTATATTGGTAAAATCTTATGAGCTGTACAGATGCCTCCCAAGCTAACCCCCGGAGGATTATCGGTAGCTACTCGAAATAACCCTAAGCTAATGGTAGAGGAACCACAGGTGGAAGGTCCCCACCTTGCAACTTTGGACCACCCTATGTTCAAAACCTTCCAAAAGGTGATCGATACTATCTAACAATTGACTAAAACTGCCACTAGAGCAAATGAGCATGTCCGGGTGAATGAGAGTATGAGTAGAGAAAGTCAACAAAGTGAAGTTGAATTGGATCGAGCTCTTTAGCATTTTTTAAAATTTCACCCTCTGTAATTTCAAGGGCGACCTGATTAGGAACAGGAGGCTGAAAGTTAGATTGAATAGATGGAAAAGATTTTTACAGCCCTGAATTATTTGGAGCAAAGAAAGGTGCAACTTGCTACATTTCAGTTAAAATGACCTACCAAAGAATGGTGGGCAAGGGAAATGAATCAACAAGAATATGAGTGGACAAATTTTAAGAAGGAGTTTATTCCCATTTGGGTGGTTAAAAGGAAGGAAGATGAATTTCAAGCTTTTCGGTAAGGAGGCAGTACGGTGGGGCAATATGCTATTGAATTCACTAGACTATCAAAATATTACCCACTTCTAGACCATTCAGAAGCAAACAGGGTTAGACATTTTGTGAAGGGTTTACAACTAGAGCTGAAAAAAGTATTAGTAACTATGGGTCCTACCAGTTATAACGTTGTAGTAGAGATAGCTTTTAGAGCAGAAATGGCTGATATTGAACAGGTGGGAGAGAGAAACTGATGCAGATTTTAGGACGTGAATCAGAAGATATCTGGAGGGTCTCGATGGTTGAAGAAAGAGAAGATGTAGAGGTGGGGAGACCCGGCTGGAGAGCCGCCCTTCTTTAAATACTTCAATTGTGGAGATATAGGGCATAAGATTTTAAATTGCTCTCACCCTCGAAGGATGGGAGAATGGATTAACCTGGAGGAAACAATCAAGGACAGAGGTCAGAATTTGGAAGGGGAAAACTAGGAGAAACTTCTACCTCTAGAGCCAGACCCATCAAACCCCAAGTAAATACTCTGGTGGTTGCTTTGGAGAAGACAGACAATCAGGCTGCAGTTGTAGAAGGTCTTCTTATTTTTTATCATAATGCTAAAGTGTTGGTAGGTCCTGGTTCTATGCATTCTTTTGTTGCCAATTCTTTTCTTGATTCTATGGAAATAAAAGGGGAAAAAACTTGATATGAAATGATTGTCAGTACTCCATTGGGAAAGTAAATGAATAGTGAGAAAATGCATAGGAATTGTAAGATCTTGGTAGGAGATGAAGTATTGGGAGGAGATTTGATATATTTGCCCGTAGAGGATTATGATGCTATCTTAGGTATGGATTAGCTATCCTAGCATCAGGCTCAAGTTAATTGTAAACATAAGGTAGTACATTTTCATCGGCTTGGGAAACCTATATTGGAATTTATAGGTGAGGCTGGAAGGAAAAGTAATGCTTTTACATCTGGACTCAAGGCCCAAAAGATGATTAGGAAAGAAAGTGCAGGATACTTGGCTTATGTAATCAATAAGTTAGGAGAGGTTAAGAAGCTCGAAGATGTTCTTGTTGTGAATGAGTATTTAGATATTTTTTCAGTAGAATTGAATAAGTTACCGCAGAAGAGAGAAGTAGAGTTTTCTATTGATCTAGTGCCATCAGCAAAACCAATTTCAAGGACTTCTTATAGGATGGCACTTACAGAATTATAGGAGCTCATGAAACAACTACAGGAATTAATAGAGCAAGGGTTGATTCGACCAAGTACTTCACCGTGGAGAGTACCTGTATTATTTGTTAAGAGGAAAGTTAGGTCCTTACAGATGTGTATAGATTATCAAGGGTTGAATGTAGTGAAAGTAAAGAATAAATATCTATTGCCTATGGTTGATGAACTATTTGACAAGTTACAAGGAGCCGGATATTTTTCGAAATTAAACTTGAGGCAAGGATATTACCAAGTTCAGATTTGGGAAGAAGATATACCGAAAACTATATTTAACACTCAATATGGACATTTTGAGTTTGTGGTGATGCCCTTAGTGGTACCAATGCCCCTGTTGTTTTTATGGACTTGATGCACCGAACATTTTGGCCATATTTAGATAATTTTGTGGTTATATTCATAGATGACATTCTGGTGTACTCCAAAAATCCCCAAAAATATGAACAACACCTTCAGAAAGTCTTAGGAAAGTTAAGAGATGCCAAATTGTATGCAAAGTTCAGTAAGTATGAGTTTTGACTACAAGAAGTAGCATTCTTGGGGTATGTGATATCCAAAGACGGGATTATAGTAGACCCTACAAAACTCGAAGCAGTGACAAGTTGGAAGCATCCCAAGACTCCAATTGAAATACAAAGTTTTCTGGGATTAGCAGGATATTATCGGAGGTTTATTGAGGAATTTTCTAAGATAGCTTCGCCTTTGACTCGACTCACCCAAAAGAAAGTTCCTTATGTTTGGACCGAGAAGTGTGAGAAAAGTTTTAGAAACTGAAGAAGAGGTTAAGCTCTGCTCCTGTTTTGGCATTGCTAAAGATGAACAAACCTTATGAGAAGTACATGAATGTGTCAAAGGAAGGATTGGAAGAAGTATTGATGCAAGAAAGAAATGTGATAGCTTATATCTCTAGGAAGTTAAAAGCCCATGAAGAGAATTACCCTACACATGACCTAGAATTGGCAGCTATTGTTTTTGCTCTTAAGAGTGGAGACATTATTTGTATGGGACTGAGTTTGAAGTCTTCATCACCGACCACAAAAGTTTAAAGTATGTTTTTACCTAGAAGGCTATGAACATGAGACAACGACGGTGGATGAGAATTTTGGAAGAATTTTGGTGTCCGATTAAGTATCACCCTGGGAAAGCAAACATACCAGTAGATGCCCTTAGTAGGACGGTGAACTTATCGGCTCTTTGGATGTTACAAATTCTAGAATTGGAAACATTTGCAGTAGTTGGAGAAATAAGGCTGACTAATATCTCTATTCAACCTACTTTCCCACAACAGTTAAAGGAAGAGCAAAATAAAGATGAAGAGTTGCAAAGGTTAGTGCAAAAGGAGGCAAATAAAGAATGAGATGAGTTTCAAAGGGACAATGATAGAATTATTTATTAGCGAGATCGGTATTGTACCCTGAAATAGTCTGCGATGAGATAAGATATTCTAACGGAGGTACATCGGAGTAAGTATACCTTCCATCCAGGTGCTGTAAAGATGTATCAAGACTTAAAATGACATTATTGATGGATTGGTATTAAGAAGGACATTTTTAACTTTGTAGCTGGATGCTTAATTTGTCAGCAAGTGAAAGCTGATCAGCAACGACTTGGAGGGTTATTACAGCCGTTACCTACTCTATCGTGGAAATGGGATGAAATTACTATGAACTTTATTACAGGATTACCCATGGCAGTAGGATAGCAAGATACTATGTGGGTAATAGTGGATTAACTGACTAAGTCCGCTCATTTCATCCCTATCAATCAACAAGATTCTTTAGAGAAGTTAAGTAAAATCTATATAGAGGAAGTGATCAAACTTCATGGAGTACCCTCTAGTATTGTGTTGAATTGAGATCCCAGATTTACTTCAAAGTTTTGGACTAAACTGCAACAGAAATATGGGACAACATTAAAATTTAGTACAACAGTGCACCTACATACGGATGGACAAACTAAATGAGTGAATAGGGTTTTCGAAGATATGTTGCAGGCTTGCACTTTAGATTTTGGAACTATGTGGATTGATAATTTAGCATATGCAGAACTTGTATACAATAACATTTATCAATCAACCATCAGAATGGCCCCGTTTGAAGTTTTATATGGAAGGAAATGTCAGTACACATTGTATTAGGAAAGTTTAGGATGGAGAACTGGTGAAGAGGATGCTTTGATCTCGAAAAAATTTGACAGGCTGTGGAAATGATCAAAACAAAGTTAGAGGCAGTGCACAGTAAACAAAAAGTTATGCGGATCGATGTATGAGAGATTTGGAATTTGCTAAAGAGGATCATGTATTCTTGAATTTGACTCAATGACAATTGGGGATCAGTGGACAAGGGAAGAAATTAGCACTTAGGTACGTAGGACCATTCCCTATTGTCGAGATATTACGAAAGTAGCTCATGGATTAGAGTTACCCGTAGAGCTTCAAGGTATTCACGACATGTTTTATATCTCCCAACTGCGAAAATATGCAACTAATCTTGCTCACATTTTGAATAAAGAACCCATTGATATGACTCCAAGCTTGAAGTATGAGGAAAAATATATTAAGATCTTGGAGTATGCTAAAAAGGAATTACGGAATAAGAAAATTCCACTTGTAAAAGTGTTGTTTAATCATCATCCAGTGCAAGATGCAACTTGGGAAACAAAAGCAAAGATGTTGAAAAAGTATCTAGAATTACTCTAGGTATGAGCTAATTTCGAGGACGAAATTTTTGTAAGAATAGGAGAATGTAATGTTGGGTATCTCAGGCTCATATCCTATACGGCGCAACAAAAAATAAACGAGATACCATCCCAAGACCCGCCTATGTGTGGAAAACAAGACATAAAGATAATAAAAGTAGCAGCTTTTTACCTTTGTTTGATCATTCGAAGAACAAAATTTCTTCTTCAAGTCGAGGCGCGATCCAGCAATCCTTGTGATCAACCTCCACGTGAGTTGAACGTATAACTACTATAATCACAGTGTGTGATTATCTCTAACAGTAATCCACACAGAGGAATATTCAAGCACCAAACTTTCCTGTGCTAGCAGAAACAAGATGGTGGCTAGAGTTGTTTCTTAAGACAATTGAGAGAGATAGAGAGAAGAGAAGGTCGAGTGTTGCTGGTTTTTCGCGTGTCACATTTTTCAGCTAGGGTTTCGTGTGTCTTGTTAATATGTCACACGAAATTTCCCTTCCCAAAACTGAGAATTCTAATTCTATTAGAATTCCCTAATTGTAATTGGAAACATCATGTTCTCACAATTACAACTTCGACCACAAATTATAACTAATTATAATTTGTCTGCAATAACTTCTCTTTTTCTCAATTAACCCTACTATGTTATCAAATAACATCTTGAGTATATAATCATCTATTGTGTGTGACCTATTAGGTTTCCCAGTTAATTGGTAGTGAACAAGAATTAATCCAAATGTCTTTGAGATTAATAATCCATAATTAATTAGAATTAATCATATTAATTCTAATTAGGATTGGTTTATTAATTCATCAATTAATAAACCCATATTCCCAGATCATGAGCGGTATCTAGCAATACATCATGACCACCCAAAAGTCTAGGAAGTCAAGTGGCTTGACATGAACCCTTCAATAACAAACTTCAGTACAATTAACTCCTTTCACCATACAATATCTTATCTGGTTTGGAGTACGGAATTAGTGTCAATTCCCTCCAGAATTAATTCTTGCCCAAATACAATAGAACTTGTACTAGGAACCCACTACTCTAGATGTTTATCAATTGGAACTGTTTCCAATACACAATCGCCTTGGCCAAGGACTTTTTGAGTAGTAATTCCTACAAGTGGCCATGAGATATTCACCTCTACTATTAGGAGTGGTGAATCCTTTATTGACCCTCTCAACTACTTTCGTTTACCTCACAATGTACCCAATATCCATCCTATAGGCGGCCCTCTATCGAGCTCCGGAGATTGGAATCAAAGTACAAAGCTCAGCAAACAAGGTACCTTGGAGATCTCAAGTCTAAGGATACTTGCATGTTTGCTATATTGAGATTATATCACTGGCACTAAATAGTTATCCATGTTATTATCTCAAAGTTAGGTCATCCAATGAACTTGTTCCATTAACAAGAATCCATGTGTTAACTTTGAGTATCTCAATACTCACGGTTATGAGAACCTCCACCTGATTAAATTAGGAAGTCTAACACATGCTAGTCCTAATGCATTAATGATGTCTTGTCTCATTAATACTATTACTAGGGACTATTTAAGTACTAACACCATCTAGTGTAGTAAGAATCTCATATCATGATCTCTATCATGATTTCCTTAACACAGTGTTGTACTTGGACTTTATTGAACTGTTATATTACTTAAAATAAACAAAAGAAATTGTAAGATAAATGATGCCTTTTATTAAAATAAAATGTCTCATATACAATGTACAAGTAATTACCTCTAGGGCACAACACTAACATGTACTACCCCACATCTTTATTTTTAATTGGCTACTATTTATAATAGGATGAAAATTTGTATCAATGGCTAGAACAAAAGTTGATCAGTGTGGTGAAATACACGTTTTGGTGTGAATTATGCAACCCAGGGTATCAAAGCATTTTCGTTATTTTGACTGTGCCTGCGACTTTGATTGTAAATTTGACCAAACAAAGAAGGAATTGAAGAATTTAAGTATTACTAATGGATTCAGTAGAATTTTTGGATTTGAATGGTGAAATGAAATATTTTTCCGTTTTGGACCCAATTTTGGTCATTTCTGAAGAAAATAGGAAATCGCAATTAAAATGGTGCGTGTGACATTTTATGATTGGTAGCCTAAGGACATGTGTCAATTTAAGAGAGGTTTTATGAAGGATTCATGCAAGATGCATAGAATTAAAGAGTTACAAAATAAATGAAGAATGATGTGCAATTTTGTAATTGGAACACATCCTTGTGGCCTTGTTGATTAAGGTCTTGTGCAATGTGATTGGCTAATGCTTGGACCATGAGAAATTGATTGAATAGCTAAAATTTGGCCAAAAAACTGGCAGCCATGCAAGAAGAAATGAAAGGAAAACTTTGAGGAGGAAAATAAGTGGTTGGTATGTAAAAATCTCATTGGAACGCACCTAAATATATCCACCATTCAATTAATAAAAATAAGAGATGATTGGGCAAGATTGGAGGGTGAATAGTGGTGAGAAGGGGCTGTTATATAGCCAGAATTTCAGCAGCCATGAAGGAGAAAAACCAAGAGAAAAAAAATTAAACAAGAGAGAAAAAAAGGCTAGTGTGTGTTCTTGGTGTTCTAGGAGAGTTTTGATAAGTTCTTGGAGCAAAATCACTTCAAATAGCCTCAAATACAAGGTAAATGCTCACCTTGCTAGAATTAAAGTTGTTGTTGGGTGAATGATGATTATGTTGATTTGAATTTTAACATGAAAACATGATTTTCATGTCTTGAATTTGGATCAAAGCTAGGGTTTGTGATTTTTGTAGATGAACCTTTTATATGCTCATGTGTATGATAGCTGCCTAGGGGTTTATGGATGATTTTTTGTGTGAAGTAGGACTGAATATTTATGGCAATTTGAAGACTTGTTTTCAGTTGTGAAGATGATGACCAAAGTAGAGTAAAAATGAAATTTACTTGACTAGAAAAATGGATTATACTAGCTTTTGATTAGAAAAGATGAATTTGTATTGAAATAAGTGTAACTTTTGTGAGCTATTGGAATCTGAAAATCATAGAATTAAAGATGATTTGAAGGAAAATTGAATGAATTAATGGTTCTCAGGTATTAAAGACTAAAAGAGAACAAAGCAAAGCATGAAAAGTGGAATTAAGGTAAAATTACTTGGGCTGCTTTTGCCCTATAGTATGTCGTGAGAACTAGGAATGTAAAAAGGTCCAATTTATAATTAAATTTAAGAGTTTTATGATTGTTTTGGTATATCATAGAGTCAAATCGGAGTTGTGGATTGAAAGTTATTTCCAAAACAAAATCATGTGTCAAAGCAGCAAAATTTTAGAATTTTACCTAGAAAGTGGGTGAACTTAAGGATAATTAATGGGATGATTTTGGATGAAATAATTGGAAATATGAAGGGAATCCCTTGTATATGAAGGGAGAAAGACGTGAAAAAAGGAAAGTGAAAGAATTGAACAAACGACGAAAAAATGACGTGAACGAAAGTTGAACATTTTCTTTAACCGTCGGCTAACTGTCGGCCCCGTAAGCTAACCGTCGGCTATTTATTGGCCAAAACATGATTTGAATTGAAAATGATATTTGTTATAGGTTTATCGGTAAATGGCCAACCGAACGTTGAAAATGGTAGAAACGGTGGTTGAACGTTTGAAAATGAAAAGAGTTTAGTTAGAATACAAGGCGAGTTTCTTGGATTTCTAAAACCTTTTGAAAGATAGTGTGCTTTATTTTTCCATGAAATGCTACGTTTTATACTATTTTGAAATCCCTGAATATGTTTAAGGTTTATTTAAGCAAGATTTGTTTTATGCCATTTTAGGCTTGAATGAACTTCATTATTGGCTTGGAAACCTTAACGGATGATTAAAGTATGAATTGTGAATTTAGTCCTTTTTAGGTTATATACTTAGGATTTTTAGAAAATGGTGAATTTTGGAATTGGGTATTCAAAAATTGATTGGAATGCCTTTATTGAAACATTTTATGGAAGTGTGTTTGGAAATTTTGAATTTAATCCTCATTTGGGATTAGAATTCTATATTTCTTGAAAGGAGTTCCTTTTGGAATCGGGCAATTGGAAAATGATCAAAATATCCCTATTAGAATATTTTATAAAAACCTTTGGAATCGAGTATTTGGTAAATGACCGAAATATCCTTATTGGAACTCTTGTGAACACTTTTCAAATCGGGTAAGGGTAAAATGACCCGAATACCTTTGGAAAGTCTTTTGGAATCGGGTATAGGTAAAATGACCCGAATACCCTTGAAAATGACTTTTGTGATTGAGTACGGGAAAAATGATCCTAATACTCCTGTAAACTTGTTTTGATGTGTGAAAAGAGCTCTTTACCATATTGTGACACAGTTTTAGAAATGATCTCCTGTAATGAGATTGACTTTTGGAAAACGGCATTCAATCCTGGAAATTATTTTATTAGACTAATGTGCCTATGGAATGAATTGATTGGCCCTGCGAAGCCTATGTGAAATGTGGATCAAATTCTGAAAAGTGTTATTTTGCCCTAAAAATGTTTTGATTTGAAAAGCCTACAATATCAGATAACCCTCTAGCCTGATCAGTCTGAAGGGGTTGGTATTGGTAACGTTGAGTACTCAGTAAGGACTTTGACCTTTATACTAGATGGCCCAAGTAACCTGGCCTAGTTCAGGGATTATCTTACTCTGAATGGGGTGATAGGACATTGAGATAAGTTGTCCTGGCTAGCCGTCTAGTGCTTGGCAATTGCCGTGCCTTGTGTGCACTTTATGATTTGTGATGTTCATGGGCTAGGCTGGACACCTGGCATTGTTCAACCCCTTACTGCCTCGATGGTGATTGATGTAAGGATTGGGATCCCTGACTTATGGTGGCAAGTAAAAGATTATGTACTGCATGCACTTGTTGATTGTAGTATGCTACGATGTACTTATTTTTCGGTGACCCACATAATGAGTATTGGAGCTACTGTCTCGTACAATGATACGTGGCACCGAAGGGAAGGACTATGGGACTTGCATGTTGGCCAAACTTCTGTTGGAGAAGTGTCTATGATTTGAAAATTCAGGCAATTCTTTGAAAGTATAATTTAGTTTTTCAAAAATAGTTGTGTTCTAGACAAACTCTTATTTAGAGAGTTTTGAAATTGTTTCCAGTGAACAAATGATATGCTATTCCATAAAAGTTTTCTGTACTTCGTTTTTTCATAAAACACTAATACACACGAGACTCACTTGGTTATTCGTCAACTACATGTGTCTTTTATCTTACCTTTTCTAGGGCTCAAAACTGAGAGGACCTACGGATAGAAGGACGATACCACAGTGCCAACAGTATAGGTCTGGATGGTTTTCCCTTTTGATCATGTACTTTATTCTGTTGTAGTTAGAGATGACATGTATGAGATCCCATGATATATGTATATGTGTGGCCATTAGTGTGGGATATTGTTGAGTCTGGACCTTATATATATATTTACTCTGTTGTTTTCATTATAAAGACCTCTTGTCCGGGAAACTGGACGGAGCGACACCCAGTGTTGATATGCTTCCCCCATTGTCTTTAGTAAGGGTGTTACAAATAGTATGCACAATTTTTATTTACAAAGATATGAGTAGATTCAAGATAAATTAATACATTTACTCTATAGTCTTTGATAATGTGCGTACCTTCAATGTTAGCAAGAAATACTCCCTAGTCATCATGGTTCAGTGCGAACACTTTCATATTCACTTGTGGCTCTGGACGGTTTTCTTCTTTAACTATAGCATTTCATTCATTCACTTCGTTCTTCAGTAGATTAGGACTTCCTTGAACAATTTGTTGTGGTTTTGGACATATATTTCTCATATGGGTGAGATCTTCACAATTGAAGCATTTTTGGTAGTTATGTTTTTACTGACAATACTTGTCTATATGTTATTTCTTCTTACATTTAAAACAAATTATTTTTCCCGAGGTAGTCCTGGTCATAGCAAATTGAACTTTCTTTCCTTTGTCATTCCATTATTGCTCAAATGGTTTCTTAGTAGGAAATTGTTGGGAAGAATGCACAATGTTATTTGTGAACTGATTCTTATCTTAACTCTTTATTCTGGTCGTCGCGTCTAACACAGTAGATAGTTAGTCAATGGAAAGGGAGCAAGAGTTCCTATCAACACAGATCTTAAACCCTTCATAAATTGTTGAGTGTGATTCTGCTCCGTGTTAACCAAACGATAATAATACTTTGACAGGCAGCTAAACTGTCTAGCATATTGAGCCACTATGATATTTTCTTATTTCAAGTTTTGAAACTCATCGTCACGTTTCTCAGCCACCCACTGTGGCATATATTCTACTTGGAAGACTATCACAAAAGTACCCTAAGTCCATTCCATTTTGCTTTGTTCCTATGCCTATTAGACTCTTATCTACAAATCTTGAGCCAGACCTCCAAAGCAAAAGGCTACAAATTTGACCATTCTCTCGTCAAAGTATTATAGAGTTTTAAAGATGTTTTCTAGACTTTTAAGCCATGACTCAGCTTTTTGGTCTTGTTTAGCTTCTATCAAGAAAATTAGAGGTTGAAATTTCAAAAATATTTCCAATATCCTCACCTTGTGGTTGTCTCTTTTCAACTAAACTTTACAAAATTTCCATTATCTTTCTAAAGGCTTGAGCTATAGTGACTCCCTCGATTCCTTTAACTTCAACTGCTTCATTCTTCTGTGTATCCACCTACCGAATTTGTTATACGGTTAGCTCCACATGTTCATTGCTCCATTGTTGAAACTCCATTGTCGTAAGTAGCATAATAGATCTTTGGAGGCATCTTAATATTACAGAATAGGATAACCCCATCAACTAAATGACTAGAATGACTAGGATGCACGATGAATATATATGTAAATATTTATAAGAAACATCTCAAGTATATCGTTAAACTCAAATTTCATTTGCATATCATCCCTATAGCTCATAACACATCATCATAGAATCTGTTTGTATTAATCAAATCAAAATAAACATATAAACATAGATACTATACGTAACATCTTCATCCCACAAAGATTCCGTCTCTCAATACTTATTCTCAAGAGACTTTAAAGTATTACTCATTGCCAAAGATAAAAATATAGGTATGCCTTGTACAAGAACAAACAAATGCATATATAATGTATTAAGTTAATTATAAGACATATAGAGATATTTCACATAGCTTACACCTCATACATTTATAAGGACATTCCAAACAATGTCCCCCCGTATCACTCATCTCCAAAATACAAGTGTCAAGATCGTGGATCTTAACAAAACTCATCATCTCTAAACTCTTACACCCAATATTACTATTGTATCTACTAATTCGAGTTTGGAGTAAACAAAACCAGAAGACTAGAGAAGATATCAAAATCTTATATCTTATCGTCACATCCCTTATTTCTAGGGAATCTCTCGTAAGCATACTTATCAAATTATCCAAAAGTATCGGAATGGGTAGATACTTAAATCACTAGACTGCTCTACCAAAGCCATCATTATGCTAACCATCCTATCACAAATTAAAAATCAAACATAGAAATGAGCCAAAACTAATCTATCAAATCTAAAAATGCTTATTTTTAGGCTTTGATACAAATTGTAACATCCCACAATCATAGGGCCTGAATGACTGCAGAGGGCACCCTGTCTAGTAGAAATAAGGGGTCTTTATAAGGAACTAAGTAAACAAATAAAGAAGACTTATATGCAAATTGAATAAAACCTTACAAGGCTTTAAATTGTATATCAATCCCAAATAACATAACAACACCTTAAAGTACTTTAATTATATCATTCTTAAAGACAATAATCATAAAAGAAAATAATATCCGATACATCAAGATCAAAGATGACAACTACATACTTCTCTGTCTTGTTTCTACTATAATTCCCTGAAAACATGAACTAAATGTGTGAGATATAATGTTAGTAAGTCCTCTGTGTACTTTGTTAGAAATTTTTAAAGAAAAATATTTTCATGATGCATGAGTTATTATTCCAAAAACATAAAAGATTTTACAAGTTATATTCTTGACACAATGAATAATACATGAGAGGTCTATATCATTTCAATATCTTCAAAAAAGAAATTATTTCCTATTAACAACATTTAATTGTATTAAACACATCATCTTGATGCACGTTTTTTAAGTGTAGAAAATATTACCAACAAATTACACAATCAGTCGGGCTTTAATAAAATACTAACCACTAAAACCAAACAAACGGGCAAGTATACCCATCGTATAGTATATAGAATAGAAAGTATCGAATCCATAGGAATTTAGGCTCCTACCTTACTTTACCCAAATTGTTATCGTTTAGCCAATAAAATCAGAAGAGATAAATAAAACACTAACCTAATATCCTAGAGAATAGATGAAGTTCACACAAGATAAGTCACAAGGATTATCAAGGAGTAAGAATAAGGAGAAAAGACATGTAAATATATAGAAATCGTCAAAGACATAACAATGATTGATTAGCACTTATCACCATTAATTATCATCTTGGCACCATGAAGGAACTTAAGTAAGATTTAGTCGTTTCTCAAGTCATGAACTTATTTATGTAAACTCCACTTCTTTCCTAATTCATGAAATCACTATATCTTGATTAATTTAGCAGATTTCCCAATCACACAAAAATAGCCAAAAGATGCATTAAACTCATACCTTATAAACAAGAAATTAGCCAATGACCCTTTGCTCCAGTGAAATCAACTAACCTTTGATTACTTAGGTTCTTTAATCTTAACTTTGTTTCCCAAGTCCATTAAGATTTTACAATTACGAAATCCATGTAATAAACTTCTAACATTGTTTCCTAAGTCAATTAGAAGAAAACACATCAATAACCAATGATAACATGTAATCAAATACCAAAGATAATAATCAATTGATCAAAGAACTAAAAGGAATACAAAGTTATGAATCCAAAAACGTCTTCTAAATACAATTAAAATAATTAAAAATTAAATTGTCAATAAATTACAAAAAGAGAAAAAGAAACCAATCATAGACAAGTAAGCAATCTTCTTCTTCCCTGAAACCTTCTTGAGCAACCTCCTCTTCTTCACCAAGAATTCTCCTTTCATCCTCCTAAATCTTGGTGTTTCTCTTGGAGTTTCCCAAGGGTTTGCAAATTCCAAAGGTGAAAACTAATTTAGAGATATTATTTTCTTGTATTTATAGGCCTCGTTGATACCAAAATTCATGGCTTGAGAAGTCTAATCCAAGTATTATTTGGAAAATACCAAAATCTTTTGAAAAACACCAAATTCATACACAAAATCGCCACTGTACAAGTTGGACTTAGTGCCAGGTCCCTTAGACCCTCTTAGAGCCAAGTACATTCTGGTCTGCCCCTACATTTTTGCTCTATTTTTCTTTGTTCGGCCCGAGTGGACCGGCTCCTAGTGCCTTAGCTGGACGTGGCGCTAGGTGCATTTTGGAATTTGTCCATTTTTTGCTCGAAATCAACTTAAATCTACACAAATTTGTCAAAAACACTTTCTACAAGCAAAATGTCAAATAGGAAGGAATATTCCTAGTTATTACATCAAAAGTATCTCAATTTAACCTCAAATAACTAGAAAAATAGTAATGATTTTTGCCCATATCACATACCCCCACACTTGAACTTTTTTTTTTTTGTTCTCAAGCAAAAACACTTAAGCCAAGAAAGTCATGAAGAAACCATAAGTCTTTATTCTTCCACAAATTTTGAAACATAACAAGGATTATAACTTCCGTTCAAACTTTAGATAAAACTCTTGCTATTCATCAAACCCTTTGAAAACACTTAAGCTTTGAAACATTTCACAAGACATCACAAAACTCTTGAAGCTAAATTATTCACGTTTATACCTTAGTCTAAGAAAATTTTTCACCCTTCAAGTAAGAACATTGTATACATAAATTACACAAGTCAAGCTATCTACCAACTCAAGCATTATAAATCCAAAAATTGCACAACTCAAGTCATGATGTAAGGAAAACACTCAAATTTTTTTCTCAATTTTTCAGTGACTTAGGAAATTGATAGCCTTAAATGCATGAATTTCTCTTCACACGCCGTATTTGCCACTTTTTAGTAATCACTCATAATTTTTTTTCAACCTTTTTTTCCTTTCTTTTGCTCTTAGGAATTCATAGTCTCAAGAAAGTGGATTTCGCTCCACTATCCGTGTTGGCCCCTGTAATCAAGCAAAAACAATTCTCTCTCATCTTCAAAGAGGAAACAACACAATCAACACATTTTTCTCAATTCTTCAACTCACAAAAGTTTTCTACAATTCCTCCACAATCTTTTCACTCAAAGATTTTTTATCTCCTCACATTCACTATCACAACTCCAAGCTAAGCAAAGTTTAAACACATAATACAAGATTTAGCCAATAAACTTTTTTCATATTCATCATAATCTCCATATTCAAACTAGATGAGTCAAATAATATTCAAACACCAATGCATAAATAAGATTAATCCAAATTCACAAGTCTTGAAAATTTTCATATTCAATAAACCAATTTCATAAAAATCCACTAAAATGAATGACAAAAATTCATATCTAAGTAAGAAAAAGAATTACATCCTTGCTAAATAATGAAAGCCACAAAAAATTTTGAAAAATTTCACACAAAAATGATATGGAAAATATCTTCAATACCTAAACTTTCCTCCCACACTTAAACAAGACATTGTCCTCAATGGCCAAAAATAGAACAATAAAAGCAAATCCAAGAAGACCAAAATAAATAAAGGGGAAGAATAGAGAAAAGAAAAATACTTCCACACACTTAGCATTATACCAAGAAAATACCAAGATAATTGATAAAAACCTTGATAAAGAATATCACCAAACCATTCCCCCATACTTAAACTGGGCAATGTCCTCATTGGTCGAAAAGTAACATATTAGAGCATCTCCAAAGAGACCAAAAAAATGATAAAGGAGGAGAGGGTGAAGCAATACTCCCTAAGTGCGATAAGATTTAAACAATATGAACTTGGAAAAGAAAGAAAAGCTTGTCCAAGAGGACTTTATTCTGACTTACAAAAGAAAACACAAATAAAATCACCAGAAAAATACTAACAAAAGAAAGACACACCTAAATAAAAGAAAATAAACTAAAAATCCTAAGAAAACAAATAAATACATGACTCACTCCCCCACATTTAAGATGAAAAATATTTTCCTTATTTAGGGGGAAATAACACCTAACCAAAACCAAACACAAAACTAAGATACCAACTCTTTTAACTCATCATGCATCCTTATCAAACCTTTGCAAAAGAAATTATTGCTCATTAAAAAGGGTACGTATAATGAAAGTAGAAATAAGAGTGGGTTTTGAAAAATGGAGGGTGCATGGAAAATATTTATTTGTAATGAATGTACATGCATGACCCCTCTTCTGTAGCACCTTTTTAGATATACAAATCAAGTTCCCAATACAATTATATAAATTATGTCTAAAAAGGGTATAAACATGAGAATCCCCGCTTATTCCTTCAAAAGATTCGTCACAATAGATTTTAAAGATGGGATCAAGAAATCCCTACTTTTCAATGCATGATGTACAAAAACTAAGTTGCCTCCCTTTAAATGGTGTAAATGGTAGAAATTACCACCATCCTCCAAGGACTTCTTTTGATATAGCTTTGAAAAATCTAACTCCTTGAGGCATGGTAAATTCAACACATCATCAATGGTATCATTAGGCTCTATGAATGGAGAGGTATCTATAAATTCATGTGTCAAAGAAAATTTAGAATTTTGAGAGCATAGAATAGAATAAAAAATTTTCTCCATCACATTTTGCAATTGTTCCTCATATCCTCTCTTCTCTCCTTGGGGATCCTCTTGTTCAAGTATATGAGCCTTTATGGCATCTCCAACCAACTTGGCTAGTTGGGTTCTTTGATGGCTCATTCATTGTGAAGATTCATCTTGATACTTAAGGAATAAAATGGTGTTAACAACAAAAGAATTCATTTAGGCTTTAATTGACGTCTCACAAAAAAACGTCAATTAGAGCTTGCAAATTTGATAAATTCTCATAATTGTAGCTCATTTGAATTTATGTCCATGGCCACATATCTCCCCATCATAGATTGTTCATGATGATGATTTTAACCTCGAGCTCAAAGCAAAACAAAGATCAAATTGAAAAGAAAAATTAAAAAATAACAAAAATAACAAAAAAATAAAGAAAAGGAAAAAAAAAACAAAAGGGAAAAACAAATAATAGAAAAATAAATAACAGAAAAACACACGCATTAGATATGTTCACAAATTATTGAAATACAAAAGTTAGTGGTATTTACAAGCACAACATGAACTGAGCTAGTGCATTAAGTCACATAGTGTTACAAACAACAAGGTATAGCACGTATTTACACAAGGAACCTGTATACACACACACACACACACACACACACACACACACATAGACATATAAACATATAAACATGATTAAATCAGCAAAATTCAAACTTTTATGATATTGTTCCCTGAAAATATTACCAATAAATTACACAATTAATCAAGCTTTAATAAAATGCTAACCATTAAAACCATACATACGGGCAAGTATACCCATCGTATAATATAGGAAATAGCAAGTATCGAATCCACAAGAACTTAGGCTCCCACCTTACTTTATCAAAATCTTTATTGTTTAGCCAATAAAATAAGAAGAAATAAATAAAATACTAACCTAATGTACTGGAGAATCGACCAAGTTCACACAAGATAAGTCACAAGGATTATCAAGGAGTAAGAATAAGGAGAAAAGACACATAAATAGATAGAAATCCTCAAAGACATAACAATGATTGATTAGTACTTATCACCATTAATTATCATCTTGGCACCATGAAGGAACTTAAGTAAGATCTAATCGTTTCCCAAGTCATGAACATACTTATGTAAACTCCACGTTTTCCCTAATTCATGGAATCACTATATCTTGATTAATTTAGAAGATTTCCCAATCGCACTAAAATATCCAAAAGACGCATTAAACTCATACATCATAAACATGAAATTAGTTAATGACCCTTTTCTCGAGGTGAAATTAACTAAACTTTGATCACTTAGGTTCTTTAATCTTAACATCGTTTTCCAAGTCCATTAAGATTTAATAAATACAAAATCAATACAATAAACTTCTAACATCATTTCCCAAGCCAATTAGAATAAAACACATCAATAACCAATGATAACAAGTAATCAAATACCAAAGACAATAATTAATTGATCAAAGAACTAAAATCAATATAACGTCATGAATCCAAAAACATCTTCTAAATACAATTAAAATAATTAAAACTCAAATTGTCAATAAATTACAAAGAAGAGAAAAAGAAACCACTCATAGACAAGTAAGCTTTATTCTTCTTCCTAAAAACCTTCTTGAGTAATCTCATCTTATTCTCCAAGAATTCTCCTTTGATCCTTCAAAATCTTGGTATTTCTCTAGGAGTTTCCTATGGGTTTGAAAATCCCAAAGGTGAAAACTAATTTAGAGATGTTATTTTCTTGAATTTATAGGCCTCCTAAATACCAAAATTCGTGACTTAAGAAGTCTAGTCCAAATAAAATTCAAAAAATACCAAATTTGTGCACAAAATTGCCACTGTACAAATTGGACCTGGCACCAGGTCCCTTCGACCCTCCTAGCACTAGGTACATTCTGGTCCGCCCTTTCATTTTTGCTCTATTTTTTATTGTTCGGCTAGCATGGACCGGGCACTTGGTGCCTTAGCTGGACCTGGCGGTAGGTGCATTTTGGAATTTGTCAACTTTTTGCTCAAAATCAACTTAAATTTGCACAAATTTGTCAAAAATACTTTCTACATGTAAAATATCAAATAGGAAGGAATATGTCTAGTTATTACATCAAAAGTATCTCAATTTAACCTCAAATAATTCGGAAAATAGTAATGATTTTAGCCCATATCACGTCTATATTAAGCTTACCAACATGACCTTTGCTTATGATCAAATATAAAGAAACACATTTTTGAAATCGTGTTTCAAATATCGCACATCAAAATTCAAATTTACGTATTTGCAATCTTAAACCAAGCACCAACAAAATCTCATCCTATCAACAAAATTGGCCATAGTTGTTCAGATTGGATTTATAACCCTTCCACCATCATAATTGCTATCCATCTCGAATAGGATATGTAATCCATTCAAAATAATATATAGCTATCCAACCAGAATAGAATGATCAATCCTATCATTAAAGTGCTATCCAGCCCGGATGTCCCACATCCGTCCTCCATTTTTCCTATGAAAAATATGTTGCTAGTTAAGGACGACTAAATTTCAAGGTCTGCCGCCCTGCTTAGAAAAGTCGACTATCTGAAGGTGAAATCCTACCTGATAGCATCTTTAACTTTACAAAAGCTAGTACAAGAATAAAGTCCTTTTTGAGTACTCAAGAATAACAACACATAACCACACATTTTGTAGCAAACAAGCACAATACTAACATGAAAAGATCAGCACAATGCTTTTTCGAAAACAACTCAATATATTTTAAAAAATTTCGCAAAAATTTTTGAAAACATTTATTTCACATAAATTACTCACAATTTTGATTTCAAAGCTCAACTCAAAAGTCCTTTATCCATCTCAAAATCTCAAAATCGTTCCAAAAGAGTTTATCTAATGCAACATTCTATAAATATCCCCAAGATTTCATAAATGTTTTGACACTCCATAAATAAGTAGCTCCCAAATAGATGAGGTATAGATTGTGCAATATGAAACTAGTCATGCAAAAAACATGCTATGTATTTTACAATTCATTTATGCATGATCATTTGCAACTCTATATGCTCAATAACTTTTAATGCAAGCATTCATATCCAAGATATAATGAATATGCAATTTTTTCCAAAATAATGTATATTAATTATTGCGTAAATCATAATTTACATTTACTTTACAATAGAACAACATACTCACAATGTATAATTTCTCAAATAAGATGCAAGTATATATACACATTTGATCAAATATCACATCCATAAATATAGCATTTCATGACATAATATTCCTTGAATAATAAACATTTTATTCCACAAATAATAAATTTGATGAAAAATATTTATGCAGTTGAAGTATTTAGCAAAATTGAAATATATCATAGATATTCCTATGTTTTGGAAATCATAAAATGTGGGGGACTTACAAGTTTATGAAACCATGAAGTGCAGGGACTTACAACGAGTCCTAGCAAAAACAAATTCAAGAACAACTTCTTGATTGCAAGGTCCACCTTCTCATATTTCTTCAAAATCTAAATATATATAAAGTATAAGAATTAATTGACTATCATAAATTAAATTACAATATAGAGTCGTCCAGATAAATCTTAGTCATCCTAATCAAATTTCTTAATCATCCTAGAATCATAATCATAGTTCACACCAAACCTGAACAACAAGTTTCCAAGGCATACATTAAGTTTTAATCACAATATATTTAAATTTAGCACGTAATTATCTTAGCACTATATGAAATTAAATAATTCTTTAAGGTGACAAACTGATTTCCATGGTACATAGTCACTTACATAACTAGTAGATGCATAGCAACTAGTAGTTAAGGTTCATTAAGCACAAAACTACAACATCACATCAATTAGCACTTTGCCTTCTTACATCAATATAAGACCGTTTCATGTTAATATGATGTAACAAATATAAAAATATAATAAATTTTTGTAAATAGAACGCGTAATTGTTATAATAGTCTACCTCAAGTAATGTTTCATGCATTCAATGGTTTCATTCTTTATGAAAACATACACAAACATCAAAATACATCATCAAGAATTATATTTCACTCTAATATCAATATAGGATCATATTATGTTGATGCAATTAAGAATTCAAAGTGAAATCAGAACTTTCCTAACACATGTTCAAATCAGAAAATTTGACTAAGTCAGGTAAAAATTTAGTTAATTAGATCACCAATCAAATCTTCTCTGAATCTAATAAAACTTTACATAATATACCATCATGAGGAGAATGCACTGGTAAAATTTCGGTAAAATCTAAGGTGTCTTACTATATTAATTAATTGCTTAACGAAACACTAACTGTACAGTAATTTGCAACTCTGTTATGGCAGTATTTTTTTCGAAATTCATTAAAAATAAAATACAAGACCAAGTCAAATGATTAAATGTTATAAAATTTCCTAATACAAATAGGTTTATTGTATAAAAATATCAAATCCAAGTTAAAAATGAAAAGGTTTTAATCGATGGTTGAAATTGACAAAAAATCAGCTTCAATGAAAAACTGAGTAGGGTAATTTTGAAAAATCATATAAAATCAATGACAAGTTCAAATTGCATTATGCCAATGGGATTTTACTCCTAATACACAGAATAATCTGATAGAATCAATGGCGAAGATTAAAATACATGAATGGTTGAGATTGGGCTACTATTAAACAGGATATGATAGTAATTAAACATATTTAGGGCTTATAGCAGTCATTGTAATTAAATAACAAAAAGAAATAAATTTGGTCTAAGAATAAATACAATATTAAAATTAATTTTGTATCAATAAAAGAAATTATAAAATAAAAAAAAATCTTGGTCAATTAATAAATTAGGTCAAAAATTAAAATTAATTAAAATAGTGAAATAGGACTTTTATTTACTAAGAATCAACATCAGGTCCTAAACAAAACCTATTTTCTATATAGTCCTAAAAACAATGATATTCAATAAATAAAGGCAATAATAACTTAATAATTATTATTAATTTTCCATTCAAGGCAATAAAACAATGAGGGATTTGCGACGGCCATCTAAATATTAATATGTATACATTTATTAATATAGCATTTTTGTATACATATAAGTATGTTAATATACTTTTTAATATAAAAATAAATATATATATATATATACAAATATACATATTTATTTATGTTAGTATGTGTGTGTCTATATATATATATAACTTTATCTATATATATGTTTTAATACTTTTTTAATATATTAATAGATATATACATACATATTTATATATACATATATATATATATATACACACTCATATATTTACATATTTATACAAATTAATACACACACACACACACACACACACATATTATTTAATTGCGACAGATGCATATATGTCATATTCTTACATATATACATACATATATATACTTAATAATTTCATATGTATATTATGTATATAAATATTTCAACTTAGTAATGTCTTTCTGGGTATTCTACTATTTCAACACACACACACACACACACACACACACACATATATATATATATATATATATTAATATATATATATATATATATAATCAAACTTTAAATTTTTTTTGTAAATTTTTTAGATTAGTGACAGATTTGCGAGGGATTTGCAACGGCTATCTGAAATTAAAAAATAAATTTATTTTTTTAAAATTTAAAAAATAAGCCCTCGCAAATTCGTCACAATTAGTGAGAGATTTGTGACGACCATCCAAAATTGAAAAATAAATTTATTTTTTTAAAATTAAAAATAAACCCTCGCAATTCTGTCGCAATTAGCGAGGGATTTGCGATGGCCATCCAAAATTGAAAAATAAATTTATTTTTTTAAAATTAAAAAATAAACCCTCGCAAATCCGTTGCAATTAGCGAGGATTTGCGATGGCCATCCAAAATTTAAAAATAAATTTATTTTTTAAATATTGAAAAGTTAGCCGTTGCAAATCTGTGGCTATTTAGCAAGGGATTTGCGATGGAAAATCGTTTCTTTGCAGATCCGTCGCAAAGTCCTTACAAATCCGTCGCTAATTCATAAAAAAAATTACTATATAATTAATATATAGCACAATAAATCACAAGAATATCAATAGCTTAGTGATGGAACACGAGTTCCACCACAACATGGACGCGGGTTCATGTTTTGGGTTCGATATAATTGCATAATATTCTTGGCAGGTCGGGTCCTTGGCGGTCGGGTTGGGCTGATGGGTGGGCGAGCTGAGTAGCTAATTAATTAATTTTTGAATAAAATTTTTTGCCGTCACAAATCCATTGCAAAATTAATTAATTTTTTACTGTCGCAAATTCGTTTCTAAATTAATTAATTTTTTAAAATAATTTTTTTACCGTCGCAAAATCGTCGCTAAATTATTTAATTTTTGTAAATAAAAAAATTTTTTACCATTGCAAATTTGTTGCTAAATTAATTGATTTTCTCAAAATTTAAAAATTTTTTGTCGTTGCAAATCTGTCGCTAAATTAATTAATTATTTAAATAAAAAAATCTTGCTGTCGCAAATCTGTTGCTAAATTAATTAATTTTTTTTAAAATAAAAGTTTTTAGCTATCGCAAATCCGTTGTTAAATTAATTAATTTTTTGTAAATAAAAATTTTTCGCTGTCGCAAATCCATTGCTAAATTAATTATTCGTCGCAAATCCATCGCTATGTTGATTATAAACTTAATTATAAAGTCATCAATTAAATGACTGTCATAAATCCATCGCTGTTTGCGACGAATTTTCATTCCGTTGCAAATTGCGATGCCCTTTTTAGCAACGGACATAATCCGTCGCTAATTGCGATTAGTGACGGATTTGGCCGTTGCTAATTTGGTTTTTTCTTGTAGTGTTACAAGATTTGAAAATATTCTCTCCTAGCATATTCAAATAAATTTCAAAATGACAATACACCTATATAATTCCAGTGTATGGGTGGGTGTGTGTGTGTGTGTGTAAAGGAGAGATTTTATGTCTTACCATTATTACAAAATAGGCACCACATATTAAAAAATATTTATTTACTCTTTGAAGAACAAAAAATTATAATTTACTCCCAAAAGTTTTGGAATTGTATTTTTGAGAAATATCATTTTGCTTCCCTAAATATTTAATTAGGTTTTCTTCTCTCAAAAAACTTATACACATACAACTTAGTTATTCTAGATATAAAATTATTCAATAATTAGCATCACAATATAATCATATAGGCACACACAAATTTCCTATTCAAATATTTCACCCATGAATAATTGCTACAAAAAGTAGTCGTCGGATTTATTCACATAAATACTAAATAAAATATTCCTTAAATATCATGCACTTAAATGCTACCTCACTTGTATATTTATGCATGAAAATGACAGATGAAAACAATGTATGACAAATATTTATGAAAATGTTGTGTGTTACATCCTTCCCTACTTAAAATAATTTTGTCATCGAAATTTTCTTTTGCCATACTTTATAAAAAATTTGGATATTTTCTCCTTTTGCCTACACTCCATAGTGGGAGGGCATCTAGGATTGCAGAGAGATAGAGTAGAGAGGTTTTGACCTAGTCTCCTTATGGTTGGAGAGTAGGTCGAAGACCTCTCTAGTCCAACTCTCTGGAACTCTGGATGCCCTCCAAGTACGATGGGGCTCTTTTTGCATAGGATTAACAAGTTCTACCTTTTCTTATTCCACAATTGGGTAGCCAAAGTTGACTCGCAAGACAACTTCTCCTATAGTTCCATTCTACTTGAACTTTTAGTGGTTTGTTCATCATCTATGTTGGGAAATATGCCCTCTTAGATTAGGTATTTGATGTAAACATCGAATATTTTAATAAAAGAATTTATTTTCGGCAATTTTTTATGAATTTACATTTTATTTGTGCACAATTACGTTTGGAAAGGACCTATTGTGTTTAAGTAAATGGTCCTTGTGAATGGAGGTCTTTCACAATAAGGTATAGATCACGGGTTACTTAACACATAAATATTCGTTCTTAACCGATTGATGAGAATTGGAATCTCGTCATGTTTTGGTTATTATGTTATGAATTCCAAATGGGAAGTGGCTTACCTTTAGCCAGTGAGTAGTCCACTCACTTCATGACATAAGAGTATTTCGAATACGTAGAACAGGACATGTAGAAGTGGTTTCTTAAAAGTACTATATGGTAGAAACCTAGACTATTATTGCTATAGCGTGGGCTAGTACTCTACGACTTGAGTATGAGTTGATGGTCTGACGAAACTAGAAGTTTGTACTTTGATATGCTATAGTTGAGGTTTTATCGTAAGGCCAATATACTTGCATGTTGGGTATGCGTGACAAGTAAGTTAAGACAGACTTGTACAAGATAGTTTCTATCCTATATCGCCCCTTGTGGTTGTCTAAATGATCTAAATATCCAGGACCCTGGGAACGCATGACTTGGATGTTTGCTTTAGGCTAGCTCCCTTGGAAAGTGGAAACAATCCAGGAAGTCATGGATCATTGGACTAGAAGCCTAAGGATGGTAGATGTCATTTAGAGAGGTGTTAGTACACTTCTTATTCTCTAAATGTACGGCGATGTATAAAGAGATATTTTAGTCATTACACCTGTAGGTTGGAGACTTTACTAATGCTACATTATCCTTGAGGTCAACATTTCCTTATGGTGATATTAGGAAATATTTAAAATGCAAAATACAGCTATTTATATGGCAAGGGTATTTTAGTCATTTTAGTAGCCAAGGCGGTGTGTCTTTTGTTTCCCAATATAGACTGTGAGTCCTAATTAAATACAGGCTAAGGAATTGATCTTAAATTAAATTAAATGGCGTTTATTTTATTTAAGTAGTCTGATTTAATTATTGGGCTAGAATTAAATAAAGTTTCATGAAGAGAGAGAATTAATTAAATTAGTTTTGTGGGCTAATTAATTGTTCAGGGCTTTGGCCAAGTTTGCATAATTAAATATTAACCTGGGACTAAACTAATATAGGCTTGTTAATTGGACTAGTTTATTTAGGCTGGAAAATTAATTTTTTGTTGGGCCATTTATTTAGTTCTAATTAGAATAATTAATTTAGTCCAAAAGGCTAAACTAAGACTCCAATGGGCCAGTCCAGTTTAACCTAGGATTTTATTTAGGTTAAACGGGAGGATTAAATACAACGTTGTTTTTTACTGCTTCTTCTCAGTGAAAAAGAGACACCTCTCTCACTCTCTCTCTGCAAGAAAGTTCCTTAGCCCAATAAGTTATTCACCAAACGGGATTAGACATGCCATATACTAGAAGATCGAGAGTTTGGTATTCACCTACATGCAAAGACGGAGTAGGAGGCTTGTAGGAATCACACCAGAGGTTTCCACCAACACACCTACCCCGGTTCCACACATTCCGGTCCAGTCAACTTTGAGAACAAGGAAAAAAGTTAGAAATTTTTCCCCTTAGAATCTAGATAGAGCGCAACCGGTGCCGGCTAGGGCTGCTGGAACTGGCACTAGCTCTGTTCGGGAGTTCCCCTGTTCTTCAGTTTTACCAATTTTTCAATTTTCACTTCCGCTGCGTGCTCTGTGTTTTCCCTTTCTAGGCCTTCAATTGGTGTCAAAGCATGAAGGTTTTGTGAAAATATAGGGAGCATGCATCTAGTGGAATAAAACTGGACACATATGCGTGGTTAAACTATGATCCTTTGCTGTTTTTTGTATGGATACATTCTCTGTTAAATCTCTTTGATGGAGATATAGGAGATTTGTAATTTACTGTTTTTCTTAGCAAATCGTGCAAGCCCAATATTAATAGGTATAGGCAGTTGTTGGTTTTTGGTGATTTCATTATATTTGGATTGAAATCGAAGAGCCAATGGTACCAGAAGTTGCGCAAGAAAAACAGAGGAAAATCTATAGAAGAAGACGCAAAAAAAAACAGAGGAGCCTGACAGACCGGAACTGGCGTCTACTGAGGCCGGCCGAACCGACATTGGCTCGGGTTTGGACTTCGGTCTGCTCGCGAGCTGCAGGTCCAGATTTTGGGTCACCCATGGGTTCTGGTTCTGTGTGACGGGTGCAGTAGAGCACAGTGATGATGGGCGGTTGATCTAGTGCAGCGGGTGCAGTGGAACAAGGAGAAATTTTTATTTTTCCTTGTAATTTTTCTTGCGTTTTCTTCTTTGTTTTGGGGTTCATACCAGGCAAAGTTAATAATTTTGCAATAATTAATATTTAAGGAATATTTTTGCATGAAAAATATTAGTAAGGGATTTTAGGATTGAACAAAACCATTAATTAATTAATTAATGTATTTAATTCTATTATCTGGGCACGTAGGTTTAAAAATTGAAAAGCATGAAAATGTCTATTGTTTTCTAGTATGCTATTTGTTTTTTAAGTACCTATGTGCACAGTTTCTCAAAGACCAAAGTCTTTGGGAATATTTTTGACAAAGAAAACATTTTTCTACAAATTAAATGGTTATTTTAACTTGAACAAAAATTAATCATTAGATATTTTCTCAAAGGATTTAATCATTGACATAGAAAATATATTATATTTAGATATTTTTGTAAGTTAAAATAGAAAGCCATTTTGTTTTATTTTTGAACAAGAAAAATTGTTTTGTCAAATAAACTTGGACTTAAGCAGGCATCGAGAGCATGTTACATTTGTTTTGATGAGACTATAAAGTCTTATAGTTTTATTCAAAACGAGGATGAACCATGCATGTACAGGAAACTTAAAGGCATTAATGTGGTTTTTCTTGTGTTATATGTGGATGACATTCTACTCATTGGAAATGATGTAGGGTCATTGTTATCTACAAAGGTTTGGTTGTCTAGTCAATTCAGTATGAAGGACTTGGGAGAAACTAGCTACATTATCGAGATTAGACTTCTTAGAAATAGGAAGTAGAGAATGTTAGGATTATCCCAAGCGGCATACATTGACAAGATGCTGACCAAGTACAGCATGGACTCTAGAAAGGGAGCTCTAATTCCTTGCAGACATGGGTTGTCATTTTCTTCAAGGGACTATCCTAAGTCTAAAAAAGAAAAGGATAGAATGAGTAGGATTCCCTATGCTTCGACTGTGGAAAGTCTTATGTACGCCATACTGTGTATTAGGCCAGATATCTGCTTTGTCGTAGGTTTGGTTAGCAGATATCAGTCAAACCCTGGAGAGGTTCATTGGCAAGCTGTAAAGTATATTCTCAAGTACCTCAAGGGAACGAGAGATTATATGTTAGTTTACAGGGCTGATGACTTGGTTTCTATAGGATACACAGACTCAGACTTCCAAGCAGATAAGGATGAGAGAAAATCCACTAATGGATATATCTTCACTTTGTCTGGACGAGCCATTTCATGGAAGAGTATCAAGCAATCTTGCATTGCTGACTCGACCATGGAAGTTGAGTAGGTGGTAGCTTCGGAGGCATCCAAGTAAGCAGTTTGGCTTTGGAAGTTCCTTTCAGAACATGGAGTCGTGCCACACATGGACAGGCCGATTGTGATGAATTGCGACAACACTGGAGTAGTATCACAATCTAAAGAACCTAGGAACCACAAGAAAGGGAAGCACATCGAGAGGAAGTACCACCTGATCCGAGATTTCATCCAGAGACGGGAAGTTGTGGTGGAACAGATTGCATCCGAGAACAATCTAGCTGATCCATTCACCAAACCTTTGTCTGAGAGAGTCTTCAAGAGACGCCTAGACGCTATAGGGGTGGACACCTACAGAGTTACTTAGTCTTAGAGTGCAAGTGGGAGATTGTTTGGAAATATGCCCTCTTAGACTAGGTTTCTAATGTAAACATAAAATGTTTTAATAAAAGAATTTATTTTCAATAATTGTTTGTAAATTTACATTTTATTTGTGCACAATTACATTTGGAAAAGACTTATTGTGTTTAAGTAAGTGGTCCATGTGAATGGAGGTCTTTCACAACAAGGTATGGATCACAGGTTACTTAACACATAAACGTTCGTTCTTAACCAATTGGTGAGAATGGGAATCTCGTCGTGTTTAGGTTATTATGTTATGAATTCTAAACGGGGAATGGCTTACCTTTAGCTACTGAGTAGTCCACTCACTTCATGACATAAGCGTATTTCGAATACGTAGAATTGGACCTGTACTAGTGGCTTCTTAAAAGTACTATATGGTAGAAACCTAGACGATTACTGCTATAGCGTGGACTAGCACTCTACAACTTGAGTATGAGTTGGTGGTCTGACGAAGTTGAAAGGATGTACTTTGATATGTTATAGTTGAGGTTCTATCGTAGGGCCAATATACTTGCATGTTGGGTATACGTGACTAGTTAGTTAAGACAGACTTATACAAGATAGTTTCTATACTATATTGCCCCTTGTGGTTGTCTAAATGATCTAAATATCCAAGGCCCTGGGAAACATGACTTGGATGTTTGCTCTAGGTTAGCTCCCTTAGAAAGCGGAAACAATCCAGGAAGTCATAGATCATTTGACTAGAAGCCTAAGGATGGTAGATGTCATTTAGAGAGGTGTTAGTACATTTCTTCCTCTCTAAATGTACGACGATGTATAGAGGAGTATTTTAGTCATTACACCTATAGGTCGGAGACTTTGCTAACGCAGCATTATCCTTGGGGTCAATATTTCCTTATGGTGATATTAGGAAATATTTAAAATGCAAAATACAGCTATTTATATGGTAAGGATATTTTGGTCATTTTAGTAGCCAAAGCAGTGTGTCTTTTGGTCCCCAGTATAGACCGTGAGTCCTACTTAAATACAGGCTAAGGAATTGGTCTTAAATTAAATTAAATGGAATTTATTTTATTTAAGTTGTCTGATTTAATTATTGGGCTAGAATAAAATAAAGTTTCATAGAGAGAGTGAATTAATTAAATTAGTTTGGTGGGTTATTTAATTGTTCAGGGCTTTGGCCTAGTTTAAATAATTAAAGATTAACTTGGGACTAAACTAATATAGGCTTGTTAATTGGACTAGTTTATTTGGGCTAGGAAATTAATTATTTGTTGAACCATTTATTTGGTTCTAATTAGAATAATTAATTTAGTCCAAAAGGCTAAACTAAGAGTTCAATGGGCCAGTCTAGTTTAACCTAGGGTTTTATTTAGGTTAAAGAGGAGAATTGAATAAACGATGTTTTTTACTACTTCTTCTCTATGAAAAAAGAGACGCCTCTCGCACTCTCTCTCCAAGAAAGTTCCTTAGCCCTGTAAGTTGTTCATCAAACGGGATTTGGCAGGCCATATATTGGAAGATCGAGAGTTTGGTGTTCACCTACATGCAAAGACGGGTAGGAGGCTTGCAGGAATTGCACAAGAGGTTTTCACTAGCACACCTACTCCGGTTCCACACATTCTGGTCCAGCCAACTTTGAGAACAAGGAAAAAAGGTTCGGAATTTTTCCCCTCGGAATCTGGACAGAGTGCAACCGGCGTCAGCTAGGGCTGCCAGAGCCAGTACCAGCTCTGTTCAGGAGTTCCTCTGTTCTTCAGTTTTCGCTTCCGCAGCGTGCTCTGTGTTTTCCCTTTCTAGGCCTTCACAAAATGCCTCATATTATTACATAATACATACTGACAATAATATAAATACAAATTGTTTTAGGGAATATCCCTAACACCCAATACATAAATTTATTCCATCTCTTCTGATATTAGTACCAGATTGTAATGAAACAAACTGTCTATGATTTATTTGTTTTGCAATTGAAACCAAAGTTTTTTAAAATTGGGAACATGTAAAATAATCTTTAATAAAACTAGTCTATTACAATAAAAAGTAACTCCAGGTCTCCTACTGCTTGTGTCCATACACATGCTCTATTTCCTACTCCGAGACTATGCTCACCCTTATTGAGTCACCTTATCCTTCTAAACTCTTGCAAGGAGTTACAGATATGGTTAGTGGCTCTGAAATCAACAAACCAAGTGGATGATAATTTGATCATCATAATTGACTTTTGATAGAAAGTACTACCCATGGGTTTGTTCTCGGCTAAGAGATCTAGACATTCTTTTTCTAGTGTTCCTTCTTGCCGCATTTGAAGCACTTCCCCTTGGGTTTGGTATTGGGTCAGTGTTTGGGCTGGGCTATTGCATTTGACTTTTTTTTTTTTTTTGGAACTTTTTAGGCTTGGGCCTTGTCCTAGAAGAAGAAGACCTGGTGACTAAAGTCTTAGACTGAGGCCTCATGAAATTTTTCACTATTTGGAGCATCGTCATCAATTCTGTTAAAGTCATCTCTAACTTATTCGCACTATAATTCAACTTGAACTGGGTGAAGGAGTCCGACAAAGTCTCAAGAACCAAGTCTACTTAGCTTTCAGGGTCAATAGTGGCTCCTAGGACTTTTGCTTATTTGAAAGCAACAATTATTTTGAGCATATGCTCTTTAAGTAATACTCCCTCAGCCATTTTGATATTCATGATTTCTCTAAGAGCCTTTTGCCTTACAGGTCAACTCTTGTCAAAAAACATGATAGCTAATAATGTACTAATGTCATATGTAGTGGCCATGCACTCATGTTAGGACTGAAGCACTACAAAAAAAAGTGGCTTTTGGCAACGCTTTTATTTGCGACATAGCAAAGCTTAGTTTTTACCACACTTTTAAATTTCATGGCATATAAACCTTTTTGTAACACTTTATTTTGTCATGACTACGTTTCTGTAGATAAAAGTCATTTTTACCATAGATTTAAAATTGTGTGGGTAAAAATAATTTTTTGCCACAAAGATTTGAGATTGTGGGTAAAGAAATTTAATTACCCATAATTTTACTAAACTGTGGAAAAAGCATAATTTTTCCTATTTTATCAAATATATATTAAAAAATGCCACAATAAAGTGGAAGCTTCCATTAGATAACATGGTTGAAGTAATTCTATATATTCAAGTGGCTGTGTTCAAATCTTGATATTACTATTTTATTAATTTTTATATAGTTTTTAGGACCGATTACCTAATTTTTTGGAATATTTTTCTAGATATTACCCTACATTATGTGCCAAAATATATCCGATTACTTTGAAATTTTGTCATAACACTTTTCTTAGTAATTTTAACAAATCTAATGGTTGGATCATTAATTTGATATGCCTATCTTTTTAAATGCATTAGGTTATGGATATTTTTCTAGATATTATGTAAGATAATGTGCCAAAATATATCTGATTACCTTCAAATTTTGTCATAACACTTTTCTTAACAATTTTAACAAATCTAACAATTGAATCATTAATTTGATATGCCTATATTTGTAAATGCATTAGGTTTTGGATATTGTTCTAGATATTATGCTAGGTTATGTACCAAATTACATTCGATTACCTTCAAATTTGTAATAGCGCTTTTTTTTTTAGTAATTTTAATAAATCTAAAATTGGATCGTTAATTTGATGCGCATATCTTTGTAAACACGTTAAGTTTTGGATTTTTTTTATAGATATTATGCTAGATTGTGTACCAAAATATATCTCATTACTTTCAAATTTTGTTAAAACACTTTTTATAGTAATTTTAACAAATCTAATGATTAGATCGTTAATTTGATACGCTTATCTTAGTAAATGCATTAGGTTTTGGATATTGTTTTAGATATTATGCTACATTATGTACTAAAATAAATCAGATTACCTTTAAATTTTGTCATAACATTTTTATTAGTGATTTTAACAAATTTTATGGTTGGATCGTTAATTTGATATGCCTATCTTTATAAATGCATTAGGTTTTGGATACTTTTTTAGATATTATAGAAGATTATATACCAAAATATATCTGATTACCTTCAAGTTTTGTCATAACACTTTTCTTGGTGATTTTAACAAATCCAATGGATGGATCATTAATTTGATACGCGTATCTGAGTAAATGCGTTAGGTTTTGGATATTTTTCTAGATATTATACTCGATTGTGCACCAAAATATATCTGATTACCTTCAAATTTTGTCATAACACTCGGTATTTTAACAAATATAATGGTTGAATCATTAAATTGATATGGCTATCGTTGTAAATGAGTTTGGTTTTGGATATTTTTCTAAATATTATGCTAGATTATGTGCCAAAATATATCCAATTACATTCAAATTTTGTCATAACACTTTTCTTAACAATTTTAACAAATGTAACAATTAAATCGTTAATTTGATATGCCTATCTTTGTAAATGCATTAGGTTTTTGATATTTTTTTAGATATTATGCTAGGTTATGTACCGAATTATATTTGATTACCTTCAAATTTTGTCATAACAATTTTACTAGTAATTTTAATAAATCTAACAATTAGATTGTTACTTTGATGGGAATATCGTTGAAAATACATTAAATTTTGGATTTTTTTTAGATATTATGCTAGATTATGTACTAAAATATATCTGATTACTTTCAAATTTTGTCATAAGACTTTTTATAGTAATTTTAACAAATCTAACAGTTAGATCGTTAATTTGATATACTTAACTTTGTAAATGCATTAGATTTTGGATATTTTTTTTAGATGCTATGCTAGATTATGTACGAAAATATATCCGATTATCTTCCAATTTTGTCATAACACTTTTCTTAGTGATTTTAACAAATCTTATGGTTAGATTGTAAATTTGATATGCCTATCTTTATAAATGCATTAGGTTTTGGATATTTTTTTTAGATATTATACTAGACTATGTACCAAAATATATCTGATTACCTTTAAATTTTGTCGTAACACTTTTCTTAATGATTTTAACAAATCTAATGGATGGATCATTAATTTGATACACCTATTTTATAAATGTGTTAGGTTTTAGATATTTTTCAAGATATTATGCACGATTGTATACCAAAATATATCTGATTACCTTCAAATTTTGTCAAAACACTTTTCTTAATGATTTTAACAAATCTAATGGATGGATCATTAATTTGATACACCTATTTTAGTAAATGTGTTAGGTTTTGGATATTTTTCAAGATATTATGCACGATTGTATACCAAAATATATCTGATTACCTTCAAATTTTGTCAAAACACTTTTCTTAGTGATTTTAACAAATCTTATGGTTAGATTGTAAATTTGATATGCCTATCTTTATAAATGCATTAGGTTTTGGATATTTTTTTAGATATTATACTAGACTATGTACCAAAATATATCTGATTACCTTTAAATTTTGTCATAACACTTTTCTTAATGATTTTAACAAATCTAATGGATGGATCATTAATTTGATACACCTATTTTAGTAAATGTGTTAGGTTTTGGATATTTTTCAAGATATTATGCACGATTGTATACCAAAATATATCTGATTACCTTCAAATTTTGTCAAAACATTTTGCTTAGTAATTTTAACAAATCTAATGGTTGGATCATTAAATTGATATGCCTAACTTTGTAAATGAGTTTGGTTTTGGATATTTTTCTAAATATTATGCTGGATTATTTTCCAAAATATATCCGATTACATTCAAATTTTTCATTACACTTTTCTTCACAATTTTAACAAATCTAACAATTGAATCGTTAATTTGATACGCCTATCTTTATAAATGCGTTAAGTTTTGGATTTTTTTGGGATACTATGCTAGGTTATGTACCGAATTATATCCGATTACCTTCAAATTTTATCATAACACTTTTTTTTAGTAATTTTATTAAATCTAAAATTGGATCATTAATTTGATGCGCATATATTTGTAAATACATTAAGTTTTGAAATTTTTTTACATATTATACTAGATTGTGTACCAAAATATATCTGATTATTTTCGAATTTTGTCATAACAATTTTCATAGTAATTTTAACAAATCTAACGATTAGATTGTTAATTTGATATGCATATCTTTGTATATACATTTGGTTTTGGATATTTTTTTTTAGATATTGGGCTAGGTTATGTAGCAAAATATATCTGATTACCTTTAAATTTTGTCATAACACTTTTCTTAGTGATTTTAATAAATCTTTTGGTTGGATCGTTAATTTGGTATGCCTATATTTATAAATGCATTAATTTTGGATATTTTTTTAGATATTATACTAGATTATGTACCAAAATATCTCTGATTACCTTCAAATTTTGTCATAACACTTTTCTTAGTGATTTTAACAAATCTAACGGATGGATCATAATTGCGTTAGATTTGGATATTTTTCTAGATATATGCTCAATTGTGTACTAAAGTATATCTGATTACCTTCAAATTTGTCATTACACTTTATTTGTAATTTTAAAAAATTTAATGGTTGGATAGTTAAAATAATATGCCTATCGTTGTAAATGAGTTTGGTTTTGGATATTTTTTTAAATATTATATTAGATTATGGGCCCAAATATATCCAATTACCTTCATATTTTGTCATAACACTTTTCTTAGTGATTTTAACAAATCAAACGGATAGATCATTAATTTGATGTGCCTATCTTTGTAAATGCATTAGAATTTTGGATATTTTTCTAAATGTTATGCTCGATTGTGTGCCAAAATATGTTCGTTTACTTTCAAATTTTGTCAAAACACTTTTTTTTTTTTAGTGATTTTAACAAATCTAACGAATGAATCATTAATTTGATATGCCTATCTTTGTAAATGTGTTAGGTTTTAGATATTTTTCTAGATATTATGCTCAATTGTGCACCAAATATATCGATTACCTTCAAATTTTGTCAGAACACTTTGCTTAGTAATTTTAACAAATCTAATGGTTGGATCATTAAATTGATATACCTATCATTGTAAATGAGTTTGGTCTTGGATATTTTTCTAAATATTATGCTAGATTATGCGCCAAAATCTATCCGATTACAGTCAAATTTTGTCATAACACTTTTCTTAACAATTTTAACAAATCTAACAATTGAATCGTTAATTTGATATGCTTATCTTTGTCAATGCATTAGGCTTTGGATATTTTTTTTCTAGATACTATGCTAGGTTATGTACCGAATTATATTCGATTACCTTCAAATTTTGTCATAACACTTTTATTAGTAATTTTAATAAATCTAACAATTGGATCGTTAATTTGATGCATATATCTGTGTAAATATATTTAGTTTTGGATATTTTTTTAGATATTATGCTAGATTGTATACCAAAATATATCTAATTTTTTTTGAATTTTGTCATAACACTTTTCATAGTAATTTTAACAAATCTAACGGTTAGATCGTTAATTTGATGTGCATATCTTTGTAAATGCATTAGGTTTTGGATATTTTTTTTAGATATTGTGCTAGACTATGTACCAAAATATATCCGATTACCTTCAAATTTTGTCATAACACTTTTCATAGTAATTTTAACAAATTTAATAGTTGGATTGTGAATTTGATATGCTTAACTTTGTAAATACATTAGGTTTTGGATTTTTTTTATAGATATTATACTATATTATGTACCAAAATATATCCGATTACCTTCAAATTTTGTCATAACACTTTTCTTAGTGATTTGAACAAATCTTATGGTTGGATCGTAAATTTGATACGCCTATCTTTATAAATACATTAGATTTTGGATATTTTTTTTATATATTATACTAGGGTATGTACCAAAATATATCTAATTACCTTTAAATTTTGTCATAACACTTTTCGTAGTGAATTTAATAAATCTAACGAATGGATCATTAATTTGATATGCCTATTTTAGCAAATGCGTTAGGTTTTGGATATTTTTCTTGATATTATGCTCAATTGTGTACCAAACTATATCCTATTGTCTTCAAATTTTGTCATAACACTTTGCTTAGTAATTTTAACAAATCTAATGGCTGGATCGTTAAATAGATATGCCTATCATTGTAAATGATTTTAGTTTTGGATATTTTTCTAAATATTATGCTAGATTATGTGCCAAAATATATCCGATTACATTTAAATTTTGTCATAACACTTTTCTTAACAATTTTAACAAATCTAACTATTGAATCATTAATTTGATATGCCTATTTTTATAAATGCGTTAGGGTTTGGATACTATGCTAGGTTATGTACCGAATTATATCCGATTACCTTCATATTTTGTCATAACACTTTTCTTAGTAATTTTATTAAATCTAACAATCGGATCGTTAATTTGATACGTATATCTTTGTAAATACATTAACTTTTAGATTTTTTTTAAAGATATTATCCCAGATTGTGTACCAAAATATAAATGATTACATTCAAATTTTGTCATAACACTTTTCATAGTAATTTTAACAAATCTAACGGTTAGATTGTTAATTTGATATGCATATCTTTGTAAATGCATTATGTTTTGGATATTTTTTTTAGATATTGTGCTAGATTATGTGCCAAAATATATCGGATTACTTTCAAATTTTGTCATAACACTTTTCTTAGTGATTTTAACAAATTTTTTGGTTGGATCGTTAATTTGATATGTCTATCTTTATAAATGTATTAGATTTTGGATTTTTTTAGATATTATACTAGATTATGTACCAAAATATATCTGATTATCTTCAAATTTTGTCATAACACGTTTCTTAGTGATTTTAACAAATCTAACAGATAGATTATTAATTTGATACACCTATCTCCGTAAACGCTTTAGGTTTTGGATAGTTTTTTAGATATTATACTCGATTGTGTACCAAAATATATCTGATTACCTTCACATTTGTCATAACACTTTGCTTGGTAATTTTAACAAATATAATGGTTGGATCTTTAAATTGATATGCCTATTATTGTAAATAAGTTTGGTTTTGGATATTTTTCTAAATATTATGTTATATTATGGGTTAAAATATATCCGATTACATTCAAATTTTGTCATAACACTTTCCTTAGTGATTTTAACAATTCTAATGGATGGATCATTAATTTGATATGCCTATCTTTGTAAATGCGTTAGGTTTTTGGATATTTTTCTAGATTTTATGCTTGATTGTGTGCCAAATTATATTCAATTAGTTTCAAATTTTGTCATAACACTTTTCTTAGTGATTTTAACAAATCTAACGGATGGATCATGAATTTGATACGCCTATCTTTGTAAATGTGTTAGGTTTAGGATATTTTTCTGGACATTATGCTTGATTGCGTGCCAAAATATATTAGATTACCTTTAAATTTTATCATAACACTTTGCTTCGTAATTTTAACAAATCTAATGGTTCGATCGTTAATTGGGTATGTATATCTTTGAAAATCCGTTAGGTTTTGGATTTTGTTTTTAGATATTATTCTAGATTGTGTACCAAAATATATTTGATTACTTTCAAATTTTATCATAAACACTTTTCTTAGTGATGAAGCCTTAAAAGGAAAAAAGGGAGAGAGAAATAAATGTAATATTTATCTTGCATTAGTGTATAGTATTAAATAACAAACTAATAAAATAGACCACACTCTTTCCTTTAATGAAATTTAGTTCTTACAAACAATCAAAGCGAAATAAAATTAGAAAAAATATAAATTTTACTAAACTTCTTGTGATTTTTCCTAGTGAGCAGGGAATAATGTTTTAAAAATTTTAAATTTAATTTTTTTTATTTACATGGATAAAATTGATATTATTTTATATTTTATTTTAGTCTCATTGATAATAAATAATAAACATTATTTTTTCATAAAGCACAATTAATTTTTATGTTATGATTTTAGATGTTCAAAATACAATTCATATTTAGAATTGATAGTATTTAGGAGATCTAATTAAACAATACAACTATTAGTTTGAATTTTTAGGGAAGAGAAAATAAAATAGATTTGCTACTGCTGAGAAACTAAGATTATGAGATTAATTAGATATCTTTGCAAAAATCATGTAATTTTGAAGGGGTCTAATAAATTTTTCGTAGTCCCTCGGACTGCACATTCTCAGCAAAACAATGGTGTTACAGTACTAAACCATTTCAAAACCCTTGGAATTCCCTACCTCTGCTGTGGAAAAGCTGGTTCATATCTAACCTATCGTTAATGGCGTCTTCTGCTTCGAGAGTGCTCTCCAAACTATCGTCACGGTTACAACCTATGGCTCTCAAACTCAACAACGAGAAGGCATCGATGTTGGCCTCAATCTCAATCGACTCTTTCTGCAAATCGACCTCATAGTTCTCTGCAAGCTCCTTTCTCTTCTATCAAGGTTAATATTTCAATCCTCTGCGCACATCGATGCAATGTTCTCATCACTACTAGAAATCTGCCAATTTGCCATGGACAAATCCATGGCAAAACTGAAATTTGTCACGGATTTGCGATGGAATTTTTTCGTGGAAAATACCTTCGTCGCTAAGCATTTTTTTTCTAGGGAACTCCTTTTTTGTGGCAATTTGCAACGGATTTTGCGATGGATTGTTCAAGTTGGTAGCACCTACTGGGGAGAAATATTACTTGGAAACCGTGGCAAATTTGTCTCAATCTACCACGGAAACAATATGCAAATAAGCCGTCTGTGGCAAATCCGTGGATTTGCCACGGACAATACTCAAATAGGTCTCATTTATGGCAAATCCATGGATGGATTTGCCACGAAATCAATGAATTAATCCATTGATACTATTTTTCGTGACAAATCTATGGCAAATCTACCACGGATTTGCCATGGAATCAATGTCCAGATAATTATCTATGGTAAATCTGTGGCAGATTACCACAGATTTGCCACGGACGGTACTAAAGTAGGTCCCATTCATGGCAAATCCGTGGCAATCTGCGATGGATTTGTCACGGAATAAATATGGAGAATAATTGTTCGTGGCAAATCTGTGGTAGATTATCATGGATTTGCCACATATTACATCAATTGGTTCGATCTTCCATGGTAAATCCGTGACAGATAGCCACGGATTTGCCACAGATGGCATCCATTGGTACTATGTTCCATGGCAAATCCATGCCAAATTGCCACAGAATCAATATGCATTATCTTAACCGTGAAAAATCCGTGATAGATTGCCATGGATTTGCCACAAATGACATCCATTACTACTATCATCCGTGGCAGATCCGTGGTAGATACCATGAATTTGCCACGGAATTAAAATCCGTGGCCACATACTATCTACAATTTCAGCTGTCAAAACTTGTTACATTTTCCTATTCACAATTCCATGGCAACCAGTATGCTCAACACGTATGCACAATCCCCGTTACACTCCCTGCCTATATAGTTTCAAATCACATTCCCCAGACATAAACATGACAAACAACTATAACATTTATAATCTATTATCCTTACACACATATGCACTATACATAACCTATAACGTTCTTTTTTTTTTTTTTTTTTTTATGAAGATGTAAATGTACATATTGATCAAAGTGTATGTACACAGGATCTTACTAGTTAATAGTAATGTAACTATTAACTAGTTGTGGCACATAGAATCCTCAAAATTGGTTAAAACATGAGGGTACAAGGTAAAAAGAATAGAGTACACATGTGTTTTGATCCTCTTCATAGATTCCAAAGGTTGACAGGCAACTCATTTGAAAAGTGCTTGATTGTGTGCCAGCCAGATGTAGTAAACTGTGCCAGCCATTGTAGATACTTTGGCTTTAGCAAGCCATGAGAACCCGCGAGTTGCCCAGTTGAACCAATTGAGGCAAGTGTCGATCAAATTTATATCTTGTGGTAAGGCTAACCATGCTTTAATATCCGTCCATACTTGTTTCGATATTACACAATTGAAGAATAGGTGTCTGGTCGTCTCTGGATGCATTAGGCATAAAGGACATGACATGTCGTCCTGCCGGAACACTAGAACATCTTTAGTTTTCAACCGGCCCTTAGCACACAACTAAACCATGAATGAATGCTTTGGAATAAGCCCCTGCTTCCAGATCATTTTGGCCCATTGTACCTTCGGCAGTGATAGTCTGAGATAGTTATATGCCTGTGTAGTGAATCTTGTGTTCCCTATTGCCTAAGACTGTAAAAGTATTGCTGCTCGATTTACATCTCTTTCCCTTTCCAGAATGGAATCTCTGATTGATAGTATTCTTCGGAATAAAGGAGAATGGTCCTTATATTGCGGTATCTCCCAGATTGAATGGCCCTCCATGTAATAGTGATTAAGCCATTTAATCCAGAGTGACTGTTTCTCTCCTTGGATATCCCATAAGATTCGGGACAATACTGCCCTATTCCAAGTGCTCACATTTCTAAGGCCCAAGCCGCCTTCTTCCTTGGGTAGGCAAATATCTGTCTAAGCCACAAGTGCATGCTTTAAGTCCCATAAGAAGTCCCTGGCCAATCTATCCAACTGATTGATAACCACAATTGGTATTGGAAGTATAGAAAGCCAAAAGTAATCAACGTCTTGCAGGACAATTGGGATCAGCTACATATGTCCTGCATATAATAATGACCGTGCCGATTATCTTCCTATTGTTGGATATCTTAGGCTTGTATCCTTTACGGCGTAGCAGAAAATAAATGAGATACCATCCCAGGACCCGCCTATATGTGGAAAACAAGACATAAAGATAATAAAGGTAGAAGCTTTTTACCTTTGTTTAATCATCTGAAGAACAAAATTTTTTCTTCAAGTCGAGGTGCGATCCAGCAATCCTTGTGATCAACCTCCACGTGAGTTGATGTTTAACCACTATAATCACAGTGTGTGATTATCTCTAACAGTAATCCACACAAAGGAATACTCAAGCACCAAACTTTCCTGTGCTAGCAGAAATAAGATGGTGGCTAGGGTTGTTTCTCAAGACAATCGAGAGAGATGGAGAAGGGAAAAATCGTGTATGCTTTGTTGTGTGGCGTAACAATCACGTTAAGCTAGGGTTTCATGTGTATCAATTACATCACAGGAAAAATCCTGCTAAAATTGAGAATTCTAATCCTATTAGAATTCTCTAATTGTAATTGTAAACATCAAGTTCTCACAATTACAACTTGGACCATAAATTATAAATAATTATAATTTATCCACTATAACTTCTCTTTCTCTCAATCAACCCCACTATGTTATCAAATAACATCTTGAGTATATAATCCTCTATTATGTGTTACCTATTAGGTTTCCTAGTAAATTGGCAGAGAACATGAATTAATCCAAACGCCTTTAAGATTAATAATCCATAATTAATTAGAATTAATCATATTAATTCTAATTAGGATTGGTTTATTAATTCATCAATTAATAAACCCATATTCCGAGATCATGAGCGGTATCTAGCAACACATCATGACCACCTAAGAGTCTAGGAAGTCAAGTGGCTTGACATCAACCTTTTAATAATAAACTTCAGTGCAATTAACTCATTTCACCATACAATATCTCATTCGGTTTGGAGTACGAAATTAGTGCCAACTCCCTCCAGAAATAATTCTGGCCCGAATACAATAGTACTTGTACCAGGAACCCATTGCTCTAGATGTGTATCAATTGGAACTATTTCCAATACACAATTACCTTGGCCAAGGACTTCTCGAGTAGTAATTCCTACAGTGGCCGTGAGATATTCGCCCCCACTATTAGGAGTGGTGAATCCTTTATTGACCCTCTCAACTACTTTCGTTTACCTCACAATGTACCCAATATCTATCCCATAGGCGGCCCTCGATCGAGCTTCGGAGATTGGAATCAAAGTACAAAGCTCAGCAAACAAAGTACCTTGGAGAACTCAAGTCTAAGAATACTTGCATGTTTGCTACATTGAGATTATATCACTGGCACTAAATAGTTATCCATGTAATTATCTAAAAGCTAGGTCATCCAATGAACTTGTTCCATTAACAAGCATCCATGTGTTAACTTTGAATATCTTAATACTTACGGTTATGAGAACCACTGCCTGATCAAATCAAGAAGTCTAACACATGCTAGTCTTGACGCATTAATGATGTCCTGTCTCATTAATACTATGACTAAGGACTATTTAATTACTAACACCGTCCAGTGTAGTAAGAATCTCATATCATGATCTCTATCATAATTTCCTTAACACAGTGCTGTACTAGGGACTTTATTGAACAGTATATTACTTAAAGTAAATAAAAGAAACTGTAAGATAAATAATACTTTTTATTAAAATAAAATGTGTCATATACAATGTACAAGTGATTGCCTCTAGGGCACAACACTAACACCTATGTAAGAGCTAATCCTGTCCAATAAAGGCTGAAGTATGAAACTCCCATTTTACCTATCATGATTGGAATGCTAAGGTAGTGAAATGAGAAGCTACCCATAGGGATGCCAGTGTCATCCAGAATAGTATTCTGGTCCAAAATCCCCAACCCAACTAGGTAGATATTAGATTTGCCCTTGTTGGTTTCCAAGTCAGAGCATCTTTTTAGTTCCTTCAGACATCCCAGCAAGATGTATATTGATGATCTATCACCTTTAGCAAACAACGTTAAGTCATCTGCAAAAGCAAGGTGAGTAATCCTCAAGTAGTGATACTTGGGGTGGTAGTTAAAAGTAGTCCCAAGTGTGTAAACTTTAACAACCCGAGAAAAGTATTTCAAATAGAGAATGAACAACAACGGAGATATGGGGTCTCCCTAGCGAAGTCCCTTTGCTCATTTAAAGAACCTATGTACTGTCCCATTGATAGCAATAGAAAATGAGGCAGTGGTAATGCACTGCTCAATCCAACCCACAAACTGCTGTGGGAATCCAATTTCATCTAATAAGTCTAGCAAGAAATCCTAGCTAATCAAGTTGTATGCTTTTCACAAATCCATTTTAACAGGGCTGCGTGGTGACACTCGCTTCCTGTTGTATGCCCGCATTAGTTCTTGAACCAGTAGAATATTGCCTGCTATAAGTCTATTCTCCATAAATGCTGACTCAGCAGGATCTACCAGAATAGTAAGAACGGTTTTGAGCCTAGCTGCCAGAATTTTTGAGATAATCTTATAAACCACATTGCAACATGAATTCGGTCTATAATCCCCCACCCTCTCAACGTGGTCAGATTTAGGCACTAAAGTAATAACTGAGTGATTGATCTACTTTAGCAACCTACCAGAATGAAAAAATTCCCAAACTGTCGTACATAAACTTTGCTGAACCGTTCCCCAGGCTTTTTTGAAAAAATAGGCAGAGTACCCGTCAGGTCCTAGGGTTTGCAGTCACCAATATCCCATAAAACCAACTTGATTTCCTAATCTGAAACCTCTGTTACTATGTCTGCCATGTGATGATGTGGCACTAATAGACCAGCCTTAAAATGGTCCCTATTAAGTTTCTGGCAATGAACCCGAGTCCCAATCAGTCAGTAGTCAACAAATTCTTCCGCAAGTACCTTTTGACTGTCTGTCCTCGTTCTATCCTTCTTTATAATGGATGCAGTGAAGTTCTATTTCTTGTTTTTGTTCACTATGGCATGGAAGTATTTGGTGCAATTGTTTTACTGTGCAACATATTTCCCCTTTGCTAGCTGGTGATAAAACTTTATTTCTGCCTCTGCTAACCTCCAAGCAGTCAGTTTCTGATCCTTGTACTGAGCAATCAAGGTGTTGTCTAAGGGATTATCTAACAATAGCTGTTGTGCCCTCTGTAGCTCCTGGTTGGCCTGCTCCACACGAGTCGAAATATGGGAAAATTCCTTCCTGTTCAGTCCACGCAAATCCAGTTTGAGTGCCTTCAACTTTTGACACAGTATAAACTGATGATAACCTTCGAATCTTTGTTCCCACACACTATTAACCAAATCAAAGAATCTTTCATGGTTAGCCTAAATATTTAAAAATCTAAAGGGAGGACCCCCTCTCCTTGGATAATCTACCTACATTTAAAGGCATGGGCTGTAGTCCGAAAGGCATGTAATGAGGAAAAACTCCATAGATGCCTGGCTTTAACCTCGGAACTAGGCGTTATTACCCATGACTCTGTCCATCTTGGACCAAAACCAGGAGTTTGTCCACGTAAACCGTGTGCTAATATATTGGAGGTCCACTAGGCCATTCTCTGCACAAAGCGAGGAGAAGTCATTTAGCTCATAGGTAGTAGGAGTTGTCCCTCCCAATTTTTCATCTACCTATAAATAAATGTTTAAGTCTCCCATAATAATCCATGGGGTCGAAAGTTGATTGGATAATTACTTCAAATCATTCCACAGGGTCGCCTGGTAACTACTGTATTGTAAGCGTACACGAAGTTGAAAAAATAGGAGATATGAGTAACTTTGCAAGTGATGCAGCAAGATAGTGCTTGTGCTAAGCTATGCCAAACATGCATATCAACTTTAGCCTCGTTCCATAAGACGGCCACCCTGCCCCTTTCGAGTCATCAAAATTATATTTCTTAGGATGTTCTCCAGGCCTTCCGCATTGTGTTTATTTTTCCAAATTACCACAAATACCCACATGATGCTTTGAGATGAAGTCCCTAACCCCGTGCTACTTGAGGGTTTTATTAAACCCTTTTATGTTCCAGCATGCGACTTTCATTGTTGACCAATTAGTGCCCACTGGGCACCAACCAAGTTGATGTTGTGGTCTATGAATTTCCTCCACAGGGTGCGAATAATCCAAGAAGCTTGCATGGATGCTCTTCCAGCTTTAACCACCACATTTGGTAAATCCTCCATACTACCTTCTTTGCCCGCTTTTAGCACAACATTATTGACCTGAAATTGTACCCTACTCTGGGACACGGATTGAGTTCGGTTATGTCTGCCCCGAATGGTAGTCGGATTGGCAGTTCCTTGATCAAAGGCTTAGATACATCGACCACCACTAGGACTCGGGCATAAGATAGCCCTTCAAGGCGTGCAATGATCATATCAGTCATTAATAGCACACCCCAACCAGAGAGGTAATTTTACTTAGTGTAGAGTAGTTCTAGCATCCCAGTGGTAGAGCAGGGAATGGCACCCATAGTGGCAATATGCTAACAATATCTAATGAGAAATCAAAATCTCTAGGCATAGCCTTTTGTTGGGAAATATGCCCTCTTAGATTAGGTTTTTGATGTAAACATCGAATATTTTTAATAAAAGAATTTATCTTCGAGAATTGTGTATGAATTTACATTTTATTTGTGCACAATTACGTTTAAAAAAGACCCATTATGTTTATGTAAGTGCTCCATGTGAATGGTGGTCTTTCACAGTAAGGTATGGATCACGGGTTACTTAACACATAAATGTTTGTTCTTAACCGATTGATGAGAATGGGAATCTCGTCATGTCTAGGTTATTATGTTATAAATTTCAAATGGGAAATGGCTTACATTTGGCCAGTGAGTAGTTTACTCACTTCATGACATAAGCTTATTTCAAATACGTAGAACAGAACCTGTAGTAGTGGTTTCTTAAAGTACTATATGGTAGAAACCTAGACTACTATGGCTACAGCGTGGACTAGTACTCTATGACTTGAGTATGAGTTGGTAGTCTGACGAAGCTGGAAGCATGTACTTTTATATGTTTTAGTTGAAGTTCTATCGTACGACCAATACACTTGTATGTTGGGTAGATGTAACAAGTTAGTTAAGACAGACTTGTACAAGATAGTTTCTATACTATATCGTCCCTTGTGGTTGTCTGAATGATCTAAATATCCAGGGCCCTAGGAAACATGACTTGGATGTTTGCTTTAGGGTAGCTCCCTTAGAAAGCAGAAATAATCCAGGAACTCATGGATCATTAGACTAGAAGCCTAAGGATGATAGATGTCATTTAGAGAGGTGTTAGTACATTTCTTCGTCTCTAATGCACGGCGATATATAGAGGGGTATTTTAGTCATTTCACCTGTAGGTCGGAGACTTTGCTAACGTGGCGTTGTCCTTGGGGCCAATATTTTCTTATGGTGATATTAGAAAATATTTAAAATATAAAATACAACTATTGGTATTTTGGTCATTTTAGTAGCTAAGGCGGTGTGTCTTTTGGTCTCCAGTATAGACCGTAAGTCCTAATTATATACAGGCTAAGAAATTAGTCTTAAATTAAATTAAATGGAATTTATTTTATTTAAGTAGCCTGATTTAATTATTGGGCTAAAATAAAATAAAGGTCCACAGAGAGAGAGAATTAATTAAATTAGTTTGGTGGGTTAATTAATTATTTAGGGCTTTGCCCAGTTTGAATAATTAAAGATTGACCTGGGACTAAACTAATATAGTCATGTTAATTGAACTAGTTTATTTGGGCTAAAAAATTAATTATTTACTGGGCCATTTATTTGGTTCTGATTAGAATAATTAATTTGGTTCAAGAGGTTAAATAAAGAGTACAATGGGCCAAATTAAAAATCTAGTTTAACCTAGGGTTTTATTTAGGTTAAACAGGAGAATAAAGAGGTACGTTGTTTTCTTCTTCTTCTCTGATAAAAAAAAGAAAAAATTAGACATCCCATTTGTTTTCTCTGGAAAAAATTTTTAGTCCTGTGAGTTTTCACCAAACGTGGATTAGACAGGCCATATATTGGAAGATCAAAAGGAGATTGGCATTCATATACATGCACAGACGTAGTAGGACTCTTGCAGGAATCACACCAAAGGTTTCCACCAGTGTCCCTACTCATGTTCTACATATTCCAGTTTAGCCACATTTGAGAACAAGAAGAGGTAAAAAGAAATTTTTTTCCCCTTCTTCACGCAGGAAGAGCTGTGTGCATTTTTTTTCTTATTCTTTGGCTAGTTTTGCTATGTGTGTTTTGGTTGCAATTTAATCTTCAATTGGTATTAGAGCCATGAAGATTTTGTGCAAATATAGGAAGCATGTATGCTAGTTAATAAAATTGGATACATATATGTGATTAAATTGTGATCCTTCGAAGTTTTTTTTTTGTATGGATAGGCTGCTTGTACACTTCTCGGATGGAGGTTTAGGTGACCATGTAATTTGGTTTTTTTCCCTTAGCAAATCGTGTAAGCCCAATATTAATGGGTATAGGCAGTTGTTGGTTTTGATTTCATTAATATTGGGTTGAAATATGGAGGCCAAAAATTGGAGAACGCTCGTAGGAAAAAATCAGAAGAACGAACCCGCGAGGAAGAAGACACAAAAAAAAATCAAAGGAGAAGCACTTGTTCATCCATTAGTGCCTGGAGCCAGAGGGCGGCTCGACTGATTCGGTGCAATTGAATTGCAAATTGCAATTCCACCAAGATTCAATTCGCTGGGTCATTGCACTGGAGCGGGTCGGCACACGGGTCACGTACTTGGGTCGCCCATGAGGTGCCGGTTCAGTGTGGTGGGTGTTGTGGACCTAGTGCAGAAAGGCTCCATTCCTGTGCAGCGGGTGCAGTGGACCAAGGAAATTTTTTTTTCCCCTTGTAATTTTCTTGCATTTTCTTTTTTGTTTTGGGTTCCATACTTGGCGAAGTTAATATTTTTGCAATAGTTAGTACTCGTGGAATATTTTTGCATGAAAAATATTAATAAGGGATTTTAAGATTAAACAAGACCATTAATTAATTAATTAATTAATGTGTTTAATTATATTATTTGGGCACTTAGGTTTAAAAATAGAAAAGCATGAAAATATCTACCGTTTTCTAGCATGCTATTTTTTATTTTTTTTTTGAGTACCTATGTACACGTTTTCTCAAAAAACAAAGTCCTTGGGAATATTTTTGACAAGAAAGCATTTTCTACAAATTAAATGGTTTTATTTTTAACTTGAACAAAAATTAATCCTTAAATATTTTCTCAAAGGATTTAATCCTTGACATAAAAAATATATTAGATTTAGATATTTTTGTAAGTTAAAAATAGAAAGCCATTTTGTTTTATTTTTTCACAAGAAAAATTATTTTGTCAAATAAACTTGAGACTAAAGTCTCTAGAAAGTTTTAATTGGAAATTTTTGAAACCATTAAGGTTTTAACTTAAAAAAAATTAGTCCATGGAAAAATCTCTCAAAGGATATAAACCTTGACATAGAGATTTTAATGGATTTAAATATTTTATTTTTGAGTTAAGGAAAAACTTAATGGAAATTTTCAAAAGGATAACTTTTTAAGAAAAACACTTATTTTAAAAGACTAAGTGGGAGAGGGGTTCTAACGGCCCCACAACTTCTATCATGATCCTCATTAGAGACCGTGGGTCCCCTCGCGTCACCCTGGGAATTAATCCATATAGGATGGGGATATCACAAGGATCTAGATCTAATGGAAGGATATAGTTAATAACCCGGGACACATACTATGATCGGCCAACCCACGTTGGAGGTTATAGTATGAGGTATGTCCATAGGAAATAAGAGGAAATGGCTATCCTCTCGATGGAGTTACCTTCTAGATCATTACCTAGAAGGGAAATTAATTTGTGGTGGGTAACACACTTAGCTTAAGGAACTGTTAATCTTCCCAAAAAGTTATGTCAGTTCTCCAAGGAGCTAAATAAATTATATTAAAGTAACTATTACAAATTTTGATATAATGATGAAGTGCAAAAATTTATTTTGTTTTCACAGACTAAATCCTTTCTTTTATTTTCGTTTTTTTTTCAGAAATGGTGGGATGTTCTTTTAGTCCTTTGGTTGTTATTCTCCAAGAGAATAAGCTAACGGGTCCAAACTATGTAGACTGGAAGAGGAACCTGGACATAATATTCATAGCTGAGGAGTATAAGTATGTCCTTTATGAGACCTGCCCTGTTATCGGGGAAGGTTCCACCGTTGAAGAGTGAGAGGCTGAGAAGGCGTGGAAGAAGGTTGACGAAATGGCACGTTGCTATATGTTAGCCTCTATGTCTAATGTGCTCCAGTCAAAACACGAGCACATGGCTTTTGCGTATGATATTAGCCAGTCACTAGCTATTATGTTCGCAGACAAGAGCCGGCCCGCAAGGTAGGAGGCTCTTCGAACAATAATTAACACTAAGATGGCTATGGGAGTATCAGTTAGAGAGCATTTGCTCAAGATGAATGTTGCTTTCGAGGAAGTAGGAATCTTAGGAGTTGTCATTAACCTTGAGAGCCAAGTAGACATGGTTGTCGAATCTTTATCAAGTTCCTTTACTCTGTTTAAGTTAAATTACAACATGAACAAGTTAAAAATGGGTTTAACTGAGTTGATGAAGGAACTCCAGATGGTAGAGAAGGTCATGAAGCCTCAATCAAAGGCTATGATTGCTAAGGCTTCTTCCTCTAGAACGGGGCCCAAACCCAGAAAGTTCAAAAGGAAGAAGGGAAATGAAGTGGCCTGCCCAAGACCTATCCCAAAGATAAACCCAAGGGCAAGTGCTTCAAATGTGGAAAGAAGGGACATTGGAAAAATGAGTGTCCAGATCGTCAAGCCAAGAAAAACCCTACAGGTAATGTTTTCTATCTAGAGTCTATATCAATAGTTAGATCAACTTCCATTTGGATTGTTGATTCAGTGGCCATTGATCACAACTGTAACTCCTTGCAGGGGTTTAGAAAGATTAGAAGACTCAAGAAGGGCGAACATGGGCAACACCTGGGAAATGGAGCACAAGTCTGGGCTCTTGCAGTGGGAAAGCTAGATCTTATTTTTTATTGTAATAGAATAGTGGTTTTAAAAGATATTTTATATGTACCTGGATTTCGTCAGAATTTTATTTCAGTTGCAAAACTAATAAATTAAGGATATTCTGTATCTTTCCATTCTAGTATTTCTATCAGTAGAGATGGAAAAATTTTATGTACTGGGCACATGTATGGAAATCTATTCTTCTTAAACCCTATTAACAATCAATTAAATAACGCTCAATCTGAACCTTTAACTAGGAAGAGAAAGACCAATGTCAATGACTCATATATTTGGCATATAAGGTTGGGTCATATCAACTCAACCAGGATTCAGAGGTTAATCCATGATGGGCTTTTGGGCTCATTGAGATTTGAAAATTGGCCTTATTGTGAATACTGCCTAATGGGAAAGATGACCAAAAAGTCATTTACCATAAAGGCGGATAGAGCCAAGGAGATATTGAGTCTTGTTCACACTGATATATGTGGTCCCTTGTCTACACCAGCTAGAGGGTGTTTTAAGTACTTCATCATTTTCACAGATGATTGTATAAGGTTTGGTTATATTTACCTGATGAGATGCAAGTCTGACTCTTTTGACAAGTTTAAGGAGTTTAAGGCTGAAGTGGAGCGTCGGACTAGTAAACTGATCAAGACCTTGCGATCAGATCGTGGTGGAGAGTACCTCATTGGTGAATTCAAGAACTACATGATACATCATGGGATAGTATCATAGCTCTCTGCACCGGGGACACCCCAGCAGAATGGAGTAGCTAAGAGAAGGAACATGATATTAATGGAAATAGTCTAAAGCATGATGTCTCATGTTACTCTTCTAGTGTCCTTTTGGGGATATGCCCTGGAAATAGCGGCATACATTCTGAACTTGGTGCCTTCTAAATTAGTACCTAGGACTCCCTATGAGATGTGAACTAGGGTTTAAGCCAATTTTGAATCATCTCAGGATATGGGGTTATCCATCTTATGTACTGGTCAAGAGAGATAAGTTGGAATTAAGATCAAAATTATGCTTTGTTGGGTATCTAAAAGGGATAAAGGGTAGTTACTTTTATCATCTTAACAAGCAGAAAGTACTGGTTAGTGCCAATGCTAGATATTTAGAGGATGATCAAAGTACTTCCACTAAAGGTTCAACTAGGTTGGAACTCGAGGAGAAGTTATCTTTGAGATCAACTTCTTCTGACCTGATTGTGGAAAAGAAGAGGTACAACCTCAAGAGTCTGTACAAATGGAGCCTCGTCATAGTAGGAGAGTGTCTAAGGTTCCAGAGAGATGGACTAGAGAAGCCTTCGAGCTAGTCTCCAACCATCAAGAACAAGACCCCCACTAGATACTACGAGGCTATTGCTGATATAAATATAAATCTTTGACATGAAGCAATGAAAGCCGAGATTAAGTCTATGAACTTCAATCAGGTTTGAGATCTTGTAGCTTCACCTGAAGAGATAAAACCCATTGGGTGTAAGTGAGTATACAAGAGGAAGAGGGGAGTGGATAGGAAGATGGAAACCTTCAAAGTTAGGCTTGTAGTAAAAGGGTATACTCAGAAAGAGGGTTACGATTATGAGGAAATCCTTTCCCTGGTAGCCATGCTTAAGTTAATACGTATCGTCCTTGCCATCACATGTCATTATGACTACGAGATATGGCAAATGGATGTCAGGACGGCTTTTTTCAATGGCCATCTTAGCGAAGACATCTATATGTCCCAACCGAAAGGCTTTATTTCTAAAGGCTGAGAGCATATGGTTTGCAAGCTTAAGAAGTCCATTTATGGACTTAAGCAAGTATCGAGAGCATGGAACATTCATTTTGACGAGACTATAAAGTCTTACAGTTTTATTCAAAACGAGGATAAACCATGTGTGTACAGGAAACTTGAAGGCATTAATGTGGTTTTTCTTGTCTTGTATGTGGATGACATTCTACTCATTGGAAATGATGTAGGGTCATTATCATCTACAAAGGTTTGGTTGTCTAGTCAATTCAGTATAAAGGACTTGGGAGAAGCCAGTTATATTCTTGGGATTAAGCTTCATAGAAATAAGAAGCAGAGAATGTTAGGATTATCCTAAGTGACATACATTGACAAGATGTTGGCCCAATACAGCATGGACTCATGCAAGGGAGCTCTAATTCCTTGCAAATATGGGTTATCTTTTTGTTCAAGGGACTGTCCTAAATCTCAAGAAGAAAAAGACAGAATGAGTAAGATTCCCTACGCTTCGGTTATGGGAAGTCTCATTTACGCCATGCTATGTACTAGGCCAAATATTTGCTTTGTCGTAGGCTTTGTTAGCAAATATCAGTCAAACCCTGGGGAGGTTCATTGGCAAACTGTAAAGCATATTCTCAAGTACCTCAAGGGAATGGGAGATTATATGCTAGTTTAAAGGGTTGATAACTTGGTTCCTACAAGATACACAGACTCAGACTTCTAAGCAGATACGAATGAGAGAAAATTCACTAGTGGATATGTCTTCACCATGTCTAGAGGAGCCATTTCATAGAGAAGTATCAAGTAATCTTGCATTGCTGACTCGACCATGGAAGCTGAGTATGTGGCAGCTTCAGAGGCATTCAAGGAAGCAGTCTGGCTCCGGAAGTTCCTTTCAGAACTTGGAGTCGTGCCACACATGGACATGCCGATTGTGATGTATTGTGATAACGTTAGAGCAGTATCACAATCCAAAGAACCCAGGAACCACAAGAAGGGGAAGCACATAGATAGGAAGTACCACCTAATTTGGGATTTCATCCAGAGACGGAAAATTGTAGTGGAACAAATTGCCTTAGAAAATAATATAGTAGATCTATTCACCAAGCCTTTGGCTAAGAGAGTTTTTAGGAGACACTTAAACGCTATAGGGTTGGGCACCTACGGACTTACTTAGTCTTAGAGTGCAAGTGAGAGATTGTTAGGAAATATGCCCTCTTAGATTAGGTTTCTAATGTAAACATCAAATTTTTAATAAAAGAATTTATCTTTGGAAATTGTTTGTGAATTTACATTTTATTTGTGCACAATTACATTTGGAAAAAACCCATTGTGTTTAAGTAAGTGGTCCATGTGACCGGTGGTCTTTCACAGTAAGGTATGGATCATGGGTTAGTTAACACATAAACGTTTGTTATTAACTGATTGATGAGAATAGGAATCTCATAATGTCTAGGTTATTATGTTATGAATTCCAAATGGAGAATGGCTTACCTTTGGTCAGTGAGTAGTTTACTCACTTTATGACATAAGCGTATTTCGAATACGTAAAATAGGACCAATAGTAGTGGTTTCTGAAAGTACTATATGGTAGAAACCTAGACTACTACTGCTACAGCGTGGACTAGTACTCTACGACTTGAGTATAAGTTGGTGGTCTGACGAAGTTGGAAGCATGTACTTAGATATGTTTTAGTTGAGGTTCTATTGTAGGACCAATACACTTGCATGCTGGGTAGATATGACTAGTTAGTTAAGACAGACTTGTACAAGATAGTTTCTATATTATATCGCCCCTTGTGGTTATCTGAATGATCTAAATATCCAGGGCTCTGGGAAATATAACTTGGATGTTTGCTTTAGGGTAGCTCCCTTGGAAAGTGGAAACAATCCAGGAAGTCTTAGATCATTTGACTAGAAGTCTAAGATTGGTAGATGTCATTTAGAGAGGTGTTAGTACCCTTTTTCCTCTCTAAATGTACGGCGATGTATAGAGGAGTATTTTAGTCATTACACATATAGGTCGGAGACTTTGGCAACGCAGCATTATCGTTGGGGTCAATATTTCCTTATGGTGATATTAGAAAATATTTAAAATACAAAATACAGCTTTTTATATAGCAAGGGAATTTTGGTAATTTCAGTAGCCAAGATAGTGTGTTTTTTGGTCCCCAGTATAGACCGTAAGTCCTACTTAAATAGAGGCTAAGGAATTGGTCTTAAATTAAATTAAATAGAATTTATTTTATTTATGTAGTTTGATTTAATTATTAGGCTAGAATAAAATAAAGTTTTATGGAGAGAGAGAATTAATTAAATTAGTTTGGTGGGTTAATTAATTGTTTAGGGCTTTGGCCCAGTTTAAATAATTGAAGATTGATCTGGGACTAAACTAATACAGTCTTGTTAATTGAACTAGTTTATTTGGGCTGGAAAATTAATTATTTACTGGGCCATTTATTTGGTTCTGATTAGAATAATTAATTTGGTTCAAGAGGTTAAACTAAGAGTCCAATAGGTTAAATTAAAAATTCAGTTTAACCTAAGATTTTATTTATGTTAAATAGGAGAATAAAGAGGTACGTTGTTTTCTTCTTCTTCTCTGAAAAAAAAGAAAAAAAATAGATATCCCCTTTTTTCTTTTTGGAAAAATTCCTTAGTGCTGTGAGTTTTCACCAAACGTGGATTAGGCAGGCTATATATTGGAAGATCGAGAGGAGATTTGGCATTCATATACATGCACAGACGTAGTAAGAGGCTTACAGGAATCGCACCAGAGGTTTCCACCAGTGCCCCTACTCCAGTTCCGCATATTCCAGTTTAGCCACGTTTGAGAACAAGAAGAGGTAAAAGGAAATATTTTTTTCCCCCCTTCTTCACACAGGAAGAGCTGCGTGCGTTTTTTTTTTCTTGTTCTTCGGCTGGTTTTGCTATGTGTGTTTCGGTTGCAATTTAATCTTCACCTTTAACATTAGTGAATGCCCAAACATAGCATACGGTCTGCCTCTAAGAACCACCTGCCTATCTTTATCTGAGTTGAACCGGAAGATAAGCCAACCAATTGCATGTGGGTAGACCTTGGAAGGGACTGTCCACTGCTTAGTGAGTTCCATGACTGCCCTTAGTCTAGGAAACTGCCCAGTAAACATGCAAATTAAGCAAAATCCTAATTTGAGTTTTATATCTTTAAAATCAGTTTCCTTAATGTCAATGAATCCTCCAGTTCGGGGTATATGTTGCAGTCTCATACCATTGCACTAATCCCGATTTCCTTTAACAATGTTTGCCTAATTTCGATTAGATTTCCTTACATTTGTTTCTGTAGGTTTAGCTTCATTCCTTAGAGGAGGAGGTATGGTTTTAGGTACGAAGGTTCTAGAGGAGTTAGAGGATTCTGGCTTAGCAACATTATCTGCAGATGTCTGAGTCTCCACACCCACATGACCCAGGCATGTTGCCTAGATAGGGGTAGGGGAAGCCTGGTCATATGGGTTTAGAATAAGAGTTATAGACAGGGAGGGATAAATGGGCTTAGGCAGTGAAGGCATAGAGGTTTCATTAGTTTAGGACTAAATATTAGTTAGGATGTTTGAGGTTAAAGCCCGGGAAGAGGGTCCCTAATTCCTGAGATTATCTACCTGTCCCCTTGTATGGTTAGGTGAGGGTGAGTCTTGGGTACTCTGGTTGCCAAGCTTTTTACTTTAGGTTTGAGCCATATTTAGCCAGTTGTGAGATGTCCTGAAGTGGGTAGGATTGAGCAGCTAACATTTGTGGGTAGGTGAAGGAGAGTTGTCCGGTTGTGGGGAGTGTAATGAAGTGAACACAACATGAAAATTCAAATTGAATCAGACCTTATCCTTTTGGCCGATTGTGAGTTGTCCTGTTGTGGGTTGAATTGATTTAGTTGACGTTTGTAAGTGGGTGAAGGAGTGTTATCTGGTTGTGGGAAGTGTAACGAAGTGACAACAACATGAAAATTTTGTCCTGATGTGGGTTGGATTGATTAGCTAGTGTTTGTGAGTAGGTGAAGGAGTGTTGTCCTGTTGTGGGGAGTGTAACGAAGTGACAATAGCATGGAAATTCAAATTGAATCCATATTGTGTATAGGAAACATCAGGATTTAGGAATCAAAGGTAGTTTTTGAAGATCAAGATAGACAGATGATGAATATGAACCCAGAAAAAGAAAGAAGAAAAACAAAACAGACGGATGAAAACCATCCTAGCAGCGAGGAACAGAAACAAAATATGCAATCAAGACCCTAACATTTGCACTAGAGAATTTGAGAGGGGAACAAGTACAGAAATAAGTCTACACGGATAGACTGCATGTTGGACACAAATTAAGCAAATTGGTAGTATTGTCTCTAGAATTCCAACACCTCAAAGATAACGGACTTCATAAATTTCAGACAACACAGTAGCTAAAAACCAGGATATTCAGAAGCAAGCATGGCAAAAACACAATTTGCAATCTTGTAGGAAGTAAATAACAAGGACAGTCCATTGTACTAACTAGGCAAGCAAGTATTATTCTTTAGTTGAGCTCGAAAGATTTCCATTCGTAACAAGAACCGGGAAGAGGACACAATGGTGTTGAGAGCTTCTCTCTCTATCATTGTCTCTTTGCACAGTATTGAACTCGAAGAATACCAGCTTAAACCACTAAGTTAGTACAAGAAGAAAGCTTTCTTCCTTAGATGTAGTTTGGCCGGTCAGCTGTAGATTTGAAGATCATGGTGTCTTGCTTGTTGATAGAGATTGTTACTAAGTTACTACATTTGCATTACGAATGTAGAAAATACTAATGCTATATATGAATCACTGCAATTGCATGCATCGTTGGGAGACCTATAAAACTGCATCCCTCTTGTTACTAAGTTATTAAATTTCCTCTCATCCTACAACGTTCTTAAGTATCATACTCCCTGCACACATGCACAACACACTGCCTACAACATCTCAAATCATATTCTCACCACATAATGCAAAACTGCAAAGCATATTCACCATAATTGTTTTAGCAAACCATAAAATTCCATAATTTTTTTAGAGCCCAAATACACAAATAATCAAATAGCATCAAAATATCTAACAATAGAAAATATAAATTCATAATAATACTAAATCCATAGTCAAAGCAATTCAAACTTAACATCCATATGAAAATAAAATCAATCTAACTATCATCTGCTGCTGAAGGGCCAGAGTCATCCTTGTCAGAATCATCAGAGTTAGACAAAGGAATGGAGGGTACTTGTAAATTAAGATGTTGCATCACCATGCAATTCATCTCAATCAATGCAGAGATATTCTTTTTCTCCAAAGTCCTCTTCATCCTTTTCCTCTCTTTCTCCATCTGAGAGTACTGTAACTTCATCATTTGGACATCTTCCCGAATAATTCGAAGGTGAAGATATAAACAAAAATTAAAGTGTTATGCAATTTTATAAAAATGAAATTAATATGTAACATACACTGATCTTGTAGGATCTCTCATTTACAAATTCGCCCTTATTAGGCCCATCTTGAAACTGGTGTAATTTTTCAAACAACGCAAGATAGTTAAAGTCATACTCTTGCTTCGCATGCTGCAAGAAGTATTAAAGTGATAATTAAGTTCAAAATTTGATTGGACATTTACAAATTTAATAGCAATTATTAAAGTGAACATTGAACTATAGATCATATAAGAGAAAATACCGTCTCTTTTGAGGTAGCATAAATGCAAAGAAGAAGGAGATCAAAATATGTCACTCATCACGAGTAGTCTCGTCAGCTATTTGAGGTTGGTGTTGGTCCATTTCCCTTGTCTTTTTTCTCCTTCTTCCTCATCTCTTTCTCTCCTCAGTCCTCCCTCCCCTCTTCCCTCCCTTCACCTGTCATCTATCTCTTTCTCTTCCTCTTCCTCCTTGTCTCTTTCTCTCCTCGATCCTTACTCCCCTTGTTTTCTTTAACGGTGGACGAACTCCAAAAACATAGTAATCTAAGATGGATATATACATAAAACAATATACATTCATGCATGTGTAGGCTAGTTTAATTCATGTGACGATACATGAACTCTAATGCACCAATCATTCAATGCAGTCACGTTAAACTATCTCTATTTATGGCGTCTCTTCTTCCTTGCATAGATATATATATTTCTCTAGTTTTTCTTTCTTCATGCAAAATTTCCTCTCTCAATCATTAGTCATTAGTGGACATCAAAAAACCACAAAGGGACTAAGATTTATTTTTCGGTTCTTTTTCTTAGAGATGGAGAGTTGTAATTCATTTGAGAGGTGGTCAAATTTTGAATTGGTTTCCAAAGAAGAAGATGTTGATGTGTTTTCCTTTCCAAACCAATCACTTCCTCTTGATTTCAGGTGAGATACTTTTGAGGGCTTTTTTTAGGGGGGGGGGGCTCATCTTAAAATGTGCTTGATAATGAAACCGAACTTCTTTTTGTTTGTTGTGATGTTAATCGGTGGATGTTCCGGACATGCTCGCTTTGGATTTTCAATTTGATCTGTCCACTCAAGAGATTGCTTTTGATGTTATTCCTTTGATGGAGGATATGCTTGTATATGATTCTTTCTACTCCCTAATGGATTTTAAACAAAGCCAAAACATGGTTCAAGGTTATCATACATTAGAACATGAATTTTGAATTGAATGGCATTATCTTTACTGAGATTATTTTTCTTTTTTCAAGAGAAATATGGAGTGGTCTTGGCAACGAATTCAGAGTGGGGGAATCATGAAATACATTTTGAATTTAATATCGAGGCGAATAGCCACTGTTATTGTGTGACGGCTGTCAATGTATCACTTCAGATGAAATTCCTGTGGAGAAGAAGATGATTAGGAGGCAAAGAAAGGAGAAGGGTAGTAGCTCCAAGACACTATCAAGAGCAACTATTTCGAAATACTTTTACATGTCAATCACTCGGGTGGCCAAAGAACTGAATGTTGGCCTAACCCTTCTCAAGAAAAGATGTAGGGAGTTGGGAATTCATCGATGGCCTCAGAGGAAGTTGATGAGCTTGGAAACCCTTATCAAGAATGTTTAGGTTCTCTCTCACACACTTGTGCATGAATGAAAAACTTACATCAAAGATCTGCAAGTTGAAATCACTCCGATTTGTAGGAGATGCGAAATGAAGAAGAAGGAGGACATATGGCTAAGAAGAAGTTGAGAGAAACTATTGAGATACTTGAACGTGAGAAGAAGTTGATAGAAGAAATCCCTGATACACAGTTGGGGGACCAAACAAAGTGATTGGGACAAGCATTCTTCAAGGCCAACTATAAAAAGAGAAAATTCATGGGGATGATAAAATATCAATACTCAATAGAGAGAGATGAAGAAGGTTCTGATGAAATCTCAATAGTCAACAAAGAGAGATGAAGAAGGAAAAGAGAATCATACCTATCTACATATCTCAGTGTATGAACCTTAGAAGGAAAAGGAATATGGATTTGGTTATTGTCAAGAGCACACATACACTCCTTAAGAGCCAAAAGACTCTTGTTAAGAAAAAGTAACCAATCACATAATACATGTTTTTAACTCGTTTCCATCATGAAAGAAATCTTCCCTACAACATTTTCACTTTTTGACTCATTTACATCATACGTGTAAAGTGCATCGATCACTTATGTTGAATAAATGACCCCGCACCATCATTTAAAAATGACCGACAAATTGATATAGACCACTGTCATGCAATTGAAGACCAACTTGATTCAAAAATGACCGTAAAAGTGAAAGGGAAGAGCATTTTATGTGCAATACACCGAATTAAGTGTTGCAAAACTTAGAACCTCTTTATTGAAGTTAAAATTTGAACATTGAAACTAAAAGTTTAACTATTGAAATTTGAATATTTAAGCTTAAATATTTAATTAATTATAATTTATTTTTAAATTATATTTTTTGACAATCCAAATTAAATAAAAATAAATATAATTAGATAAATATTTAATATAATTAGATTTCAAACTTATAAATAATTTGTTTTGCGGAAGGAAAGGGGAAGGTTTGTTTGTTTGGTTTGAAGGGAAGAAAGAGTGGTGAAAAGAAATATTGTTAATTTACTTTATCTTTTTATTTTTTATTCTCAATCTTATTATTAAATTTCCTGGATAATAGCATTTCTTACTTGAGTTTTGTCCAAAATATGAATTAATCTTTTAACTTTAGACAAAATTCAAATAACTCCCTAGCTCAAAGCAATATAACCGTAACCAATTAACCCTTTTGCTTAGTCCACAAACGTTGATTGTTTAAATTCAAACAAGGTTTGTAATTTCTTAAAATATGAATCGTCGGAGATTCATTATTTTAGCACTGTGCTGAAATTAGGAAACATGTATTTAAGCATAAAATTGCATCATTGAAGGTTGACTGCAAGAGAATATACACGCGCACCACCGAATGCTCACCCATTCACAGCCCACAAACCCTCAACAACAACAATCACAGCAATTCCAACACAAAATCACCCAACATGAAATCAAGAATGAAAACCCATTTCCACATTCTTCAAAGGAAAAAAAAATTAAAAAAAAAACTACATTCCCTATTCAAACAAGAAAAAGATCAAAAAATTTTTCCTTTCCTCCAAGAAACAAGCCAAAAGAAAAAAAAAATCCCTCTGATCAGGCTTGTGAAAAATAGCAATACTAATCGAATGAAAACAAAAAATGGAAATGAGAAATGAAAGAAACGTACTTGGAACAAGATTGGAGAGGGTATGGAGATGAAAATGGGAACGGAAACTCAGAGAAACCGCGTTGCACAACCAAGGAAAAGAGAAACAATGGTCAGTGAGAAAATTTTAATTTTAATCCTGGATGAAAACTTAAACAAAGAGAATTGGATAAGCTTTTCTACCTGGACGAGAATGGTAAGGACTCGAGACAGGGCACTCACCCGATCAAATTGGACAAGCCAAAGGGGTCTTGGCTATCTGTTATTCCAAAGGGGACTCACCTTTCTTTGGATTTTTACTCCCCAAATTCCCTACTATGAATGGTGTTTTCTTGATGAACAAAGCGAAAAATTCCAAGGAAATGGAGTGGTGCTGTCCTCGGTCAAGGAAAAGTGTAAGAGGAAATGACCGACAGTCACTTGGGAGAAAAAGAAAAGGGATGAAGAATTGGGACATATACCAAAGGAAATGGAGAGGTGTTGTTCTCTAGTGTTTTTTTTTTTTCGTCCCTTTTTCTTTAACACTGCTTGTTTATTCTGTAATCATTCTCACTTTTTGTTTTGTTTATAATAGTAAAAAATCTTAAATTTTTAAAACATAATTGAAGAAACTTTTCATTTTGCAATAAGTTTTGATTCCTTATTGCGTCCCCAATCCGTATTCACAATGTTAGAAGTGAACCCTTGCTTTTGGCTATGTGCATATTCTTCCAGTGCAAAGACATTTTGTTATGCTCAAACTGTATCATAATTGAGAAATTTTTAATGCATTTTGGTATGTTCAAACTGTATCATTTTGCTTAGACTTAATAGATTTTGTTTTTTTCTAAAATATTTTGGTTTCACTCTAACTTTTTGTTCTTCGTTAAAAATTGGAAGTAGAAATCCTCTCTTCCGACATGGAAAATGATCCATAATCATGATAAAAGGGTAAATAGAAGTAAAGGAGAAAAGAAGACGAAGGAGAAAGAAACAATAAAGATTGATTAAAAGGAAACAATGTCTATTAAAATAAAAAACCCCAAGAAACATCACAATAAAAAAATAAATTAACAAAGTATTTTGTTGCTGCGACCTTATTGAATAAATAGTACACTGCAATACTATAAATAAAAAGGAGGGAGAAAAAAGAAAATTATTATTGTAATAAAAAATGTATTTGTTAAAATAATATTTTAATAATGAAGAAAATTATTCCTCCGTGGCATTTTATAAGGAAAAAAAAAAGTAATTTATGAATTAATAAATACTTACATGATAAATAGCATTTCTAATTAAGTACAACTACATAAATTACTCTTTTTTTTCTTCTTTTTTTTTTCTCCTTCCACATGTAATGTAAGAGGTTATTAATGAATTTCGAACCCCACATGACTTAAAAGCAACAAAAGGGAATATATATATATATATATTCATGAATTTATGCGTCATATAAATGGGGTTCAAGAAATTCCTACTAAAAAAAAAAAAAATTCAAGAGTTATTCCAATATTTGTAAATTTTGTTTATTAAGTGCAAGACTCAATTTTGTAATTTAAAAATTATATATGTTGAGTTATTGCACATTACCTAGTAAATAAAAATATATTTTTTTTATATCGTGAACAATCCTTTCCTTTTTTTTTTTTATGCAAATGTAAATGGTTTAATATTGATCGATAAGTATTTACAAGGATGACTAGTTTACAGTCGAAGAGACTTCAAACTAGAGGTTCTCAATACATGTCTCAAAACTAGTCTGGACCTCAGGGTACAACGTAAAGATTACAGTGTACACATGAGTTTTAATCTTCTTGACTATACCCCCTGGCTGGCAGGTAACACCATCAAAGATTGCCTTGTTCCGGGCAGTCCAGATGTAGTAAAAATTGGCCGCCAGGGCAGTAGACTTGGCCTTTGAAATCCAGGAGGTACCCCGGTTGGCATTCTTATACCACCCGAGACAAGCTTTTGCTGAGTTCAAGAATTGTGGAGGATTTAACCATGCTTTTACTTCTCTCTAGATAGTGGCAGAAACCGAGCATTTGAAGAACAGATGGTTCATCGTTTCAGACTGGGACTTACACAAAGGACATGTCATGTCATCAAGTCTGAACACAAGTGCATCTTTTATCTTAAGCCTACCTTTGGCACATAACCAAAGAATGAATGAGTGTTTCGGCGTTAAACCCTGCTTCCATATAGTATTGGCCCAATACATATATCGCATAGTAGATCTTAAATAGTCATAAGCAAGAGATGTGAAAGAAGTATTGCAATTTCCCCACGAATGAAGAAGATCAGCAGCATGATGAGGCTCACCTTCACGCTCAACAATCATGTCTCTTATAACCAGCAGTTTGCGAAACAAAGGTGAATAATCTTTATGATCTTCAATTTCCCAAATAGAGCCACCTTTCAAGTAGTAGTGGTCCACCCATTTGACCCACAAAGATTGCTTCTGCGCCTGTATGTCCCAAATGATTCTAGACATAAGGGCCCCATTCCAAACTTTTAAGTTCCTTAAGCCCAGACCACCCTCAGTCTTTGGAAGGCAAACATTGTCCCAAGCAACCGGATGGTTTTTAGAGTCCCACAGGAAATCTCGAGCCATCCTTTCCAACTGACAAATAACTGCAGATGGAGTAGGAAGAATTGACAACCAAAAACATTCGACCCCTTGGAGAACATATTGAATCAACTGTAGTCTATCAGCATAGGAGAGGGAGCGAGCTGACCATCTCCCAATGTAAGATCCAATCCGATCAATCAATGGTTTAAAGAAAGTTAGTCTAATTTTACCATTCATGATTGGAATTGCAAGGTAGCGAAAAGGAAGTTCCCCAATAGGAATGCCCGTATCTGCAATAATCGTTTCTTGATTACTCGGATCAATTCCTGCTAGATAAATACTGGACTTATCCTTATTGATTTCAAGACCAGAACAGCTTTTAAATTCCTCTACGCAGTCCAGGAGAATGCAGATAGAAGCACAGTCACCCCTTGCGAACAACATAAGGTCATCCACAAATGCAAGGTGGGTGACCCTTAAGTCCTTACACTTGGGGTGGAAATGGAATGAAGTCCTTAATGTATGCACTTTGACCACCCTTGAGAAATATTCTAAACAAATGACAAACAGCAGTGGGGAAAGAGGATCTCCTTGCCTTAGACCCTTTGCTCCAGAAAAGTAGCCATGCATATTACCATTGATAGCAACAGGGAAAGAGGTAGTGGTTACACATTGCTTAATCCAATTAACAAAAGGATAGGGGAATTCAAGCTCAGTAAGTAAATCCAATAAGAAATCCCAACTGACAGAATCATAGGCTTTCTTGAGATCCACCTTCAATGTACATCGCGGAGAAACCTTTTTGCGGCTATACATACGTAACAGTTCTTGAACTAGAAAGATATTATCACTCATGACTCTGTCGTGTATGAATGCAGATTGAGCACTGTCCACCAGATGAGGTACCACCAATTTGAGTATATCAGCCAAAATTTTAGAGATGATCTTATAAACCACGTTACAGCAAGAAATTGGTCGATAGTCATCCACCCTATTAGCATGATCATTCTTTGGTACCAAGGTAATAATAAAGTGATTAATCTGTTTAAGAAGTTTCCCTGAACTAAAGAATTCCATAACTGCATCACACAGACTCTGCCCAACCGTACCCCATGATTTCTTGAAGAATAATGCTGAGTAACCATCAGGTCCAGGAGCTTTGGAATCCCCAATATCCCACAGAGCTAATCTAATATCCTGAGTAGTGACATCCCTAACCAAGTCCACCATCATATCTTGAGGCACCAAAGGACCGACTCTGACAAAATCCACATTGATTCCCCTACAATCAACCTTAGTCCCCAAAAGCTTCTTGTAATATTTAACAAATTCATCCACAAGAGCTTGTGGGCTATTGGTCATTCTACCATCCGCCATAGAGATAGAAGAGATGAAGTTTCTCTTTTTATTACGTTTGACAATGTTGAAAAAGTAACGAGTATTTTTGTCAGAGAGAGCTACATACCGTCCTTTAGCAAGTTGCTGGTAGAACTTTATTTCTGCTTCCGCCAAACACCATGCTGATCTTTTACATTCCTTGAATTGTGCAATAAGATTTTGATCTGTAGGATCAGCAAGTAATAGTTGTTGTGTATTGAGTACAGCCTGGTTTGCCTGTTCAACACGTTCAGAAAGGTGAGAAAATTCCCGTTTATTCAGTCTCCTCAAGTCACTCTTAAGTATCTTCAGGCGACGACACAGAATGAACTGGTCGAAGCCCAAGATCGACTGATCCCAAACACCTTTAACCATTTCCTGGAACGACTCATGTTCAGCCCAAATATTAAGGAACCTAAATGGACGTACATTGCTCACATTGTTGTCTACCACAGACCAAATAACAGGACTATGATCAGAAATGCATCCAATAGGGAAAAACTCAACAGAAGCCTGTGTAGGGCAGTGAAACCATGTTGCATTACCCATAACCCTATCAAGCTTGGACCACACTCTAGAATTTGTCCAAGTATACCTTGATCCGACATAAGGAAGATCCTCTAGCCCAATGTCCTCACATAGAAATGCAAAGTCCCTAATATCATAAGAGGAAGAAAAAGAACCACCAAGTTTGTCCTCAATATGTAAATAGGTATTGAAATCGCCCATAAGAATCCACGGATCCGAAATAGATGAAGATAAGGATTGGATATCCTCCCATAAACTTCTTCTAGCCATAACTAAATTGTAAGCATAGATAAAGGTGAAGAGATAGGTAGCATGGGAAATCTTACATCTGATACTCACAGTGATAGCTTGAGGCATGTGGTGAAGTAACTGAACATCCACCCTAGCATCATTCCATAGGATAACCACTCTGCCTCCTTCTGATTCATTCAAGTTATGAAAAGTCGACCAATTAGGGAATTTTTGTTGTATAATATTGTCAACTCCAAGAACATTCAACTTTGTTTCCAATAATCCAATAAAGTCCACACGATGATTAGAAATAAAGCTCCGAACCCCATGATGTTTGAGGGTCATGTTAAACCCTCTAATATTCCAGCAAGCTACTCTCATTGTGGACCTACTAGTGCCTTTTGGGCACTAACCAAGTCAACACTCCACAGGGCATATTTTTTCCATACCGAAAAAATAAATTTTGTTGCCTGAGTAGTCACTTTACTAGCATTCCCCATGTTCGGTGGGACCTCCTCAACACAAACTCCTAACCTTGACGGGGAGAATGATTGGCTAAGACTAGGTTGTGCATTTAATTTTTTCTGCCAATGAGACCGTCCCCTACTCCTAACTCTTGATCGGCCTCTTGTGTGAAGGAGTTTGTTTCTCGGACCATTAGATGAAGAGGGGGCATCAATTGCTGCATTTCCATTATGGACTTGGCTATCATTGGTACTAGAATTGTCCTTAGATTGTTCATTTCTCACCACCAACGTCTGTTTGGTATGCACACTGCCTTGCTCCAAATTTAGGGACGGTTGTTTCCCCTTGTCTTTGCTTACATCACCTGCCTTACCAGACCCATCCTGGGATGTAGATCGCATGTTTGTGTTTCGTCTTACCGGGGCTGACATTGGCCTAGTCAGAGACCTTGACATACCCCTTTTCCCCTTGGTAAGGCCATTAGTCCTGTTATCCATCTGCTGTTCCTTTCTTTTCATGTTTTCCCCCATACAAGTCTTAGTAACGTGGCCAAATTTGCAGCAGCATGAACAATGCAAAGGTTCGAATTCAAATTTCACTATCTGGTGTTTGATCTTACCAGAAAGCATTCTGATAGGGACCGACTTCACCAGTGGCTTGGACATATCAACTTCAACAAGAACTCGAGCATAGGATAGGCGATCAAAAGTTGCAGTAAGCATATCAGTCATGATCGGTATACCTACTGCCGATGCAATTTTGCTTAAAGCAGTCATATTCCAGCAACCGAGGGGCAAGGCAGGAAATGTGATCCATATAGGCATGATGCTCACTTTAGCCATAGAGAAATCAAAATCATAAGGCATTATTTTAAGCATCAAAGCGCGCCCAAATATTGCATAAGGTCCTCCACAAAGAACCTGCTGCCTGTCATTATCAGATTTGAATCGAAAGATAAGCCATCCAGTAGCGTGGGAATGCACTTTAGTTTGAACTCCCCATTGTTTTGTGAGGTCCAAGACTGCTTTCATGCCTGGGAATCTTCCGGCAAACATCCCAACAAGGTAGTATCCCAACTTGTCCATAGCTTCCACGAAGTCGTTTTCATCCAAATTAATGAAATTACCCAAGCAAGGAATATGTTTGAGGCGTATACCATTCTGCTGTTCACGATTACCTTTCACAATATTAGCCCAGGACCGAGGGGGTTGAGAGGGTTGCAAAGATTTGGGTGGGGATGGAGGGTTATTCCCCACTAGGGGGTCGGAAGGTGCAGGAGGTATATCTGAGGTATTGCACTGGTTCCCCTTTAGAGGTGACACCGGACAAGGCAGTGAAGGTGATTGAGGTTCAATTGGAAGGTCTATTGAGATAGATTGAATAGGTGGCCAAGGAGAGGGTGGTCTTGGGATGTTGGTGATAGAATCCGAGAGGGTCTCGGGTTGAGGGTGGATTGATAGGTTTGGGTTGTCCATGGTCAATGCTGGGGCATAAGGAGACTGAGGCTCTATCTGGGGAGAAGGTAGGGTTTTCCGGGGTAAAGACGACACCCCAGAAGAGGACAGTTTCTTTCGTCCTCTAGTCAGGACCATTAGGTCCAGGCCATGAGGAAAACAACGGGAGAATAAAACAAGAAGAAGAAGAAGGATAAGGTAGAAGAGGAAATTGGGCGTGGGAGTGTATCAAAAGCAAACAAGTAAATAAAATAAGAAGTTAAATTAGGTATCCAGGAGAGATGAGGACAGCCGTGGAAGTGAAGTAGGTAGAAGGGTTTCTTGATAATGGTTTGGACATCTGCTCGGCACAAAGAGAGATAGGAATATGGACAAACGGCTAATAGGAAGAAAAGTAGGTAGAAGGGTTACTTGATAATGGTTTGGACAACTGCTCGGCACAAAGAGAGATAGGAATAGGGACAAACGGATAATAGGAAGAAGACAAGCAACTAGAATCTGGTATTAAAGTCCAAAGTTAGGTAGACTAACTACCTGACAAACATGGAAAGGAGCTACGGGGGAAATATGTTATAGGCCGAGAGGGAGGTGGGTCAAGGGGGGACTGACAAATCGGAATTCACAAGAAATCGAGGAATATGAAGATCAAAGAGTGATTTTTTTTTTCTAGACCTAGACGTATGGAACAACCCTCTACATACAGCATTACAGAATGAATACTTGGTAGGGATACCAGGCACTTATAGGGGAGACTGGGAGAAGAACTTGGAAAAGAAAAAAAAAAAAACACAGGCTAGAAGAATAGATGAGATATCAACCCAACTAAGATGAACTGGGACCCATACAGCTTATGGCATTATCAGAAGCAAGCAACACGAAGAAACAACAAGCTGACGAGAGATCATTATCAGGAGAGCATTACAGAATACAAGCACTAACAGTGTAGCTACACAGTGAGCAAAATCTTATAGGAAGAAGGGTAACTAACCAGCAAGGGTTATGGAAACATTCACTGCACCATGAAGATCAGCTATGGATATCAAGAGTAGGAAGTGAACTCAAGGGAGTTTGAGAGCTTCTCTCTCTACACTTCTCTCTTTTTTTGTAACTTAATAAAATAGATGAAAAAAGAAAGAGGAAAATTAAGAAAAACTCATACAAGGCTAAATAAGGCAGCAGAAGTAACAGTTCCTAGATGTAGTGTTGTGAAAACGCTGACAACGTATATGGTTATCCAGACGTCTTTTGAATAAAATTATACTCATATACAATATCCATGGTTTTCCAGGACAAAGTTAGGCCAGATTAATTATATTATTGAACCCCATCAACTTTATCTTGTCCCATGCTTTAAATAATTGCTTACAGCTTCTCTGAATTTTTCCCATTGAAATATATATATATATTTTTTGGGTAACCACCGAAAGAATGATACACATGAGAGTTCACACCAACTTATAGTGAAACTGCATATTATAAACTGATTTTTTTGGGGGTGGTTTGTCTTTTTTCTTTTTTTGAACATTTCAAATGCTTTAGAATAAGACACATATGTTGATAATTTTTTTAATAGACACTACGGGAGAAATGGACTTTAGTAATAAAAAATATTACTGATAACAAAATTATTGTCACTAAATAATAGAATTAGTGACAACATTCTAAGTTGTCAGTAAAAGTCAAATTTTAGTGACAACAAAAAAGATTGTCACTAAGTGATATAACTTTTAGTGACAAGAGAAAATGTTGTTACGGTTTTTTGTACCTAAAGGTTTTCCCTCCAATCTCATTTAAAAGTGAGAAATCTCTTTAGTGACAACTCCGAAATTATTGTCACTAAAAAGAAACTTTGTCACTAAATAGTGCACATATAGTGACAACAATTTTCTTGTCACTAAATAGTGTACTTATAGTGACAATGTTTTTCTTGTCACTATTTATGCAAATTTAGCAACGAAAAATGTTGTCACTATTGTGTACGTGTACAGTTTTTTTTATTATTAGAAATACTATAATTTGCATTTTAATTCATATAATTTTACTTATATAGAGAGCAGAGGGGTGATATAATAAATGTAGACATGTATATATATAGGGGATAGAGTGAAAGAGAGAAAGAGACAAGAGGAGAGAGAAAAAAGGGGGGAGAGAAGGAAAAAGAAAAAGAAAGAAAAAGAGAGATATATGGAGAGAAACAGTACTAAAACAAAGGGGAAGAGAGATAAAAGGAGGAAAAGAAAAAGAGGAAGAGGGACAATGAGAAAATTGGAGAAAGAGAGATCGAGAGGGTGAAAAAGGGAGGAGAAAATGGGTGAGAGAATAGGAGAGAGAGAGAGAGTGAGAGAATGGGAAAGGGGAGGGAGAGAGAGATAGAGTGTGTAAGAGATGGAGAGAGAAAAGAAAAAAGAAAGAAAAAAAGAGATATATAGAGAGAAAGAATACTAAAACAAAGGGGAAGAGAGATAAAAGAAGAAAACAAAAAAGATGAAGAGGAAGAATAAGAAAAAGGGAAAAAGAGAGATCGAGAGGGTGAGAAAGGGAGGAGAAAATAGGTGAGAGAATGGGAGAGATGGGGAGAATGGTAGAAGAGAGAGAGAGAGAGAGAGAGAGAGAGGGGGGAGTTGTATATTAATAAATAAATATATATTTATATATATATGGTATATAGATATAGGTATATATGTATATCTATATAGATGTATTTGTTATGTGTGTGTGTGTATGTGTGTATATATATATATATATATATATATATGAATATATGTGGCATTTATATATAGATATATATGTATACCTATATATTTGTATATATGTATATATGTAGATATGTATAAATATAGATATATACATAAGTATGTATAGGTATATATACATATATACATATATATATATATATGAATGTATCTGGTATTTATATACCTATATGTATACTTATGTAGTTGTATATATGTATGTATATATATAGGTATTTATATATGTAGATAAGTATATATATAGATATATAGATGCATATGTAGAGATATATATAAATATATATGTATGTGATATTTAAATATATGTATATATGTATATAGGTATGTATATATATGATACATATATATACAGATATATACATGCGTATATATAAATATATATTTATGTAATATATATATAGTATATGGTATATATATGTATGTATATGTATGCATATCTATATATATATATTTGGTATGTACATAAGTACGTATATATATATGTATATATATGGTGTATATATATATGTATATCTATATATGTGTATATATATATATATGTCTGTGTGTGTGTGTGTGTCTACCTATATATTTAAATATATGTATGTAGATACATTTGTATACGAACATATATATGTATATATAGATATATAGTTATGTATTATGTATATACATAGTATATGGTATGCATGTATATATGTATATGTATATATATGTATTTGGTATATATATATATATATGTATATATATATGTCTATATGTGTGTCATATATTATCACACATAGATGTATATGATATATAGGCATGTGTATAGGTATGTATATGTATATAGATACATATATATACAAATATATATATATATATATGTGTGTGTATGTGTGTGTATAGACATATATTTATATAGTATGTATAGACATATATTCAGAAAGACGGAGAGCTCGATAGCGACGTTGCAAATCGAGTTAAGGCGGGTTGGTTGAAATGGAGGAGTGCGACTGGTATTCTTTGTGATCGTAATGCACCGTTAAATTTAAAGGGAAAGTTTTACAAGGCAGTCGTACGACCTGCTTTGTTATATGGTATGGAATGTTGGGCAGCGAAAAGGTGTCATATTAAAAAAATGAAAGTAGCTGAGATGCGTATGTTACAGTGGATGTGTGGATATACTAGGAAGGATAGAGTTAGAAATGAGATCATTAGGGAAAAGGTGGGTGTGGCATCTATTGAGTAAAAGATGAGAGAAAGTCATCTGCGTTGGTTTGGACACGTTCAGAGAAGACCGAGGGATGCTCCTGTTAGGGCGATGGAGAGAGTGAGGTAGGATAGGTTAGACAGAGGTAGAGGTAGGCCTAAAACGATATGGATAGAGGTAATTAAGAGAGATATGTCTTTGTTAGATTTGGATGAAAGTATGACGTTCGATAGAAGAAAGTGGCGAGAGAGGATTCATGTGAATGACCACACGTTGCCTGACGTTGGTTCATGTAACCGACCCCAAGTTACTTGGGATTAAGGCTTAGTTTGTTTGTTTATATCCATAGTATGTGGTGTGTATGTGTGTGTGTGTGTGTGTGCGTATATATATATATATATATATATATAAATATATATTTGTGTTTATATATATTTATATATATGGTGGTATTAGATATATATATGTATGTATAAGTTTTTTTAAATAAATCTATATGTTTAAAATCATTTAATAATAATAATACTTTAATTAATAGTATATAAATTTTTAAATTTATAAAAATATAAAAATATTTTATTATATTAAATTACTTTGTTTCATTACAAATTTAATATAATTATTGTATTTTTATTTTATGTTATTGTTTTAAAAAATTGAAAGTTATTACGAATAGTTTAAATAAAAAAAAGATTATATCACACAAAGTGGCTTGGCCTTGCGGCTGAGACACAAGTTCTATATGTGTGAGGTTGCGGGTATTGAGTCTTCATTGCCTCAATTGACTCTCAATTTCAAGTTATTTTGGAGTTGTGATCCAGTGTTGCGGTTTCACGTGGACCATGCTCTAGGGAAGTTGTGAACCGGTGGACCATTTTAAATTATAAATTTTTAAAAAAAATTTATAGAAAATATATTAGTGACAAGAAATTTTGTTTGTAATGGATTAGTGACGAAAAATGTTGTCACTATTGGTTGATTTCATTAGTGACAATGGAATTTTATTACTAAAAGTCAATCTTCAATGACAAGTATAAGTTGGTGTCACACCATACCTTTACCGATATAAATTTAGTGACATTAAAGTGACAACAAATTTTTCACCACTAATGGTCTTTAGTGACAACATTTTTGTTTTTAGTGACCATATTACATTGTCACTAAAGGACACTTTTCCTATAGTGAGAGCAACTTCATTTTAAAAAATATATATACACACAATCACAATGAATATACATAAATTATTACATAACATAAATTGCTTGACCTTGGATCGGTTTGTCTCCGTTTAAAATTATCTGCTCTTAAATCATAAGGGGAAAAAAAAAGAAAAATGATTATCAATCTTTTTAATATGAATTAATATAATAAAAGAATTGGAAAAAATGTAAAAAATTAAATACGTGGCAGATCCCTCACAGACTGCCACAGATTAGCTATGGAATAATTGAGAAATTTATTCTTTCGTAATTTGTCATAGAATCAACTCAATTGACTAATTCAGTGGCAATTTGTGACAAATTGCCAAGGATCTGCGAGGGAACCAGTAAATAAAAATTAATTTAGCATTCTTTTTATCTCCATTCTGCCTGACATATATTTTTTTTTTTTTGGATAAATTCTCAATCATTATACAATAAATTAAACTCAAAAGGCTCATAGAAATATTTCAAAATAAGTGACATGCCTATATTTGCTACTTGTAGTTACACGTATAATTTACTTCATGAAAACAAGTAATTAACATATGAATAAAAAAATGGAGATAAAGGAATACAAAAATTCATATTTGTTCTCAATAGGTATTCAATTAGAATTAATATGAATTAATATAATAAAAGAATTGGCGAAAAATGTAAAACATCAAATCCGTGGCAGTCCTTCACATGGAATAATTGAGAAATTTATTCTTCTGTGGCAAATCCATGGTAGATTGCGACGGATTTGCCATGGAATCAACTCAATTGACCAATTCCGTGGCAAATTGCCACGGATTTGAAAGGGAACCAGTAAATAAAAATAAATTTAACATTCTTTTTATCTCTATTTTGCCTAATACATTTTTTGATATATTCTCAATCATTATACAATAAATTAAACTCAAAAGGCTCATAGAAATATTTCAAAATAAGTGACAAACATATTTTACTATTTGTTGTTACACGTATAATTTACTTTATGAACACAAGTAACATATGAATATTATCGAAATTATAAACAATAAGGTAGTGTTTCAAAAAGGAGATAAAGGAATACAAAATTTCATATTTGTTCTCAATAGTTATTGAATTAGGTTAATATGAAGTAATATAATAAAAGAATTGGCAAAAAAATGTAAAAAATGAAATCCGTGACAGATCCCTAGCAGACCGCCACGGATTAGGCACTGAATAATTGAGAAATTTATTCTTCCGTGGCAAATCCGTGGCACCAGGTAATCAACTCAATTGACCAATTCCATGCCAAATTGCCACAGATTTATGAGGGAACCAGTAAATAAAAATTTAAAACACTTTCAATTATTAATTCCTAATTTTCATTCTAAGACTAAATAAGTTATAGATAAACAAATCAAAAAGTTTATAAAACATTTGATCTTTGCTTTTCAAAGGGTGTCGAATTACAATTAGTACAAATTAATATAATAAAAGAATTAGAACAAAGAAGAAGAAAAAATAAATTCATGACAAAGCCTTAGCCGTTTGCTTGGGATTGGCCATGGACTACAAGTCGTGGCAAATTGTCCATGGCAAATCCTTAGCCATTTGCTATGGATTTGCTATGGAAATATTTTATTAAAAAATTATTTTGTGGTAAATTTGTGGCTAATTGCAACGGATTTGCGATGGAATAAAAGTATTGCAACTTGCTATGGATCTGCGATGAAATATTCTATATTTCTCTCATTTTTCATTTATTGGAAAATGCTATAATTTTGCCACAGAAATTTTTCCATCGCAAATCAGTGGCTAATTTTTGGCACATTTTTTTGGCACTTTTTTTTTGCTATTGATTTGCAACGGAATATGTTCTCATCACTAGTTACTACTATTTCCATCGTAATTCCGTGGCAAATATCTATGTATTTGCTATGGTATTCTGTCCCTCGCAATTTGCATTGTCTTTTGCAGTTTCATGGCAAATCAATCACTAATTGCCATAGAAACTTTTCCGTGGCAAAAGTCCGTGGCAGATTCACAATTTTCTTGTAGTGCATGTCTAACCTTTTTCGTTATAGTTTTAGATTACCGGTAGAGTTGAGCAGCTTGGAAATGATGTTGCCATTGCATAGTGCGATTGCTTTGGGTTTGGGTTTGGGTTATGGATTTTTTTTTTTAAATCTTCCGTTTCTTTGTTGGATATGTTCACTTGAGTAATTTAATGGGTTTAATATTCATTTTGAGAGGTGGGTATTGGTAGGGAATTGGAAGTTTGGTTTTTTAACTCTCAAGGATGTTCAATATTGTGGGGGAAAAAAACTCTTCTGGTTATTAATATTAGCACCTGTTGGTTTCCTTAGGTGTTTTTGGTGCTATTCATTTCTGGTAGATCTGTATTTTTCTTTAGCTATATGTATTTCTGTGTCTGAGGAATGAAGATAATAGTATTGTTCTTTTGAAGATTTTTATAGTTAAGTGAATGAGGGGCACTCATAAAAATGACGGCTTCTTTCCCTTTAAAGCTCTCCGTGATTTTAGTTTTGACATATTCCTTGAAAATCATATGAGATGGAGGTGTTATTGTTATTATTTTATTCGAGTTTCAAGAAATTTTGGGTTTTTTTTCTTTGTTTGCAAAGATTTTGATTGGGAATGGGGTTTAGAAATAAAATTTGAAATTTCTAGCTTCTGACTTCATGTGCAATGTTTGATAAGAATAGTTACTTGAATATTTTCGAGAACTATTTGTTTGAGATGGTAGAGGGTCAAAGAAATGAATCCTTGATTTATTGGCCTGATTTTGCGAGAAAAAAAATATTTAGATAATGCTTTTGTTGAAAAAGAATTGATTTTGTGTTTGGCTGTCCTTATTTATGAATCTTGTCAATTTTTTAAATCTTTTCACGAAATATTTTTAGGTTGAGAGTAAATATTACTGGATGGAGTTTTTAGTTCTTAGGAAATTATTTTTTATACCTGATATGTTTCCATTTATATGCAATGAAGTGCTGCTATTGTTCTGTTGCTTCTTCATTCCATGTCTAAATGTAGGCAGAGTAATGTCTTTACCTCACTTGGGATTTATCCAAGCTAGATGAATGGATGGAGATTTGTAGGAGGTAAAATTTGCTGAAAGGTTTTTTATTTTTAATACCTCAACTTGATATTGTGTATTGTGAGTCATACAATACACTAATAGTTTCCAAAATTATTGTTTGCATGGACTTACAACCATAGCCTCTAGATCTCTCTATTATGTACATGTTATTGAATTCTTGCTGAATTACTTAGAGCAATGTAATTGAAGCATATTACTTGTCTTAATAGCATAGGAAATTTGAATTTCAGTTGAGACTGCAAGAATTCATAGAGTTGGTAAGATCTGAAAAAAACATGCGAGCAATTTCATATGCCCAGAAGTATTTGGTGCCATGGGGAGCTACACATCTAAAAGAATTGTAGCGAGTAATTGTTACACCTGTTTTCAAGAGTAATACTGAGTGTTGCCATTTTTAGTGTTTGTTTTTCTGGGAATGATGCTTTGAAATTAATATTTGAGGATTGCCTTATTCATGAGAGGCTTGTAGTTTTAGAGTAATTGATTGCTTTCTGGGAGTGATCAAAGGGATTTTGTGGGGTATAAAAAACTGTTTAAGAAAAGAATTTATACAGCTACATGGATGGAAGTTGCAACTTGCATTGTGCGTTTTTTTTAAATAATTATTGTTATGTCTCTATGTAACAAAGAGTGCTTATTGTTTCTCCCGTAAAGCCTAAACAAATAGACATGTTTTCTCAGAATTATTTGGGATCAAGTTCAAGTGGTATATTGACCACTTTGTGCTTCATATTCTCTTAGATCTTTTCTTAGATTGCCTCTAGGATGCACTTTTATATTTGAAATTTTTTTCTATATAATATTGGTGATATTTGTTGGGAGAAGAAAGGAGATTTACTTGATAGAAAAAGCTATTTCATTTGCAATATACATTGTTAGTTAAATTATTCTGTTTGAAAATTATAGTTCAGCATTGGAATGTGATTCTTATGTTGATAATTTGGTTTCATTCTAGATGTGTGGTGTGGTAGTTCTATGTCTATGGCATTATCTCTTGGCTTCTTTCATTTTCTATTGGATTTCTCTAAGCTTGGTTGTCCATTGGATAAGGTCATTAATCTTACCCATTGATGTAGAAAATGGTGTTGTGTTACTATCCTATCTTGCATTTTCTTGCTATTTTTTGTGTGCTGTAGTAGACAATTTTTTCCTGTTGTTTTTCAAGTTCATCTTTTAGCATTAGCTTTCAGAGAGTTTTTTGTGTGATCCCTATGTTTCACGGAGCTATGTAAACATGCGTGTATGAGGTGCATATGTTTTCTAGACCTATTCTATTTGTTCTAATTCTTATTTTCACGGTTTTACTGTCCCAAAGTAGTATTTGATATTCGTTTATTTATTTTTTCAAAGGAAAAAAAACCACATAGTGGATAATGAACTTAGTAGAATAAACTACAATAGGAAAGCTTTGTGAGTTTTGATATGTACTTAAATTCTTTGCTAAAAAGCCATTAGTTTGGTGAAAAAAATTCAAACTAAAGGAAACAACAAATAGATGGGAACGAGTGTGAAAAGCAATCTTCAATGGTCATCTAGGAAGACTGTAGTTTGTCTAGAATAGTAGTGTTGTAGCTTCTATATTGTGATTAAAAAAGATCTGTGCAATGTAGTTCACCTGTCTAATGATGACGCAAATTTTGCAAGAATCTATATGAGGAAGATCTTCAAGATCCCACCCCTTATGTCCACTAGGAGGTTGAATCTAGATAGTTAACTAAGGAAGGGCTGTGAACTTGAAGCTTATGAAAAATTCAAGCTAAAAACACATCTAAGCTTAACCTCCTATATTACTCCCTCCGTCCCATTAAAATTGACCTACTTACTATTTTGGGATGTCCCATTAAATTTGACACTTTCCTTAAAAGGAAAGTTTTTACTATACAATTTATTATAAAATAATCAATATACCCCACATATATTATATTTATATTCTTAGATTTGACATAAAGTATTATGGGACCCACATATTTTTTATTTATATTATATTATATTATATTATATTACTATTATTATATTCTAATTTTTACTTTTGCATAAAATATCATGCTAAGTCAACCACTGTCAATTTTAATAGGACGGAAGGAGTATCATTTATGCCTTCTTGCTTGTGTGAGAGAGCATTCTTTACAATGGAAATCAAGGTTATTTTCAATTCTGTAGTTTCTTTTTCTTGAATGGTTTAGTAATGATTTTAATTTATGTTGGATGAAAAAAAAGAGCTTTATCGAGAAGTAATCTTATCCTTTTTTTTTTCTTAATGACAGGAGAAATAAAGATCATGGATGTTGAAGGTTCTTTTAACTATGGCATTGTTTTTTGTCCTCAATGAATTTTTATGAGTTCTGATGGATGTCATGGTTAGAATTGTGGTTTTGTTTTGGACTATTTTGAACTAATATAAAAGAATAGATTCATGACACTTATCAGGTTCCATTTAGTTTTTTTTTGTGTATATTAAGTTATTATTAATAAAAAATGGAATTTAGAATGTTCATTCAATGGATGATAGTTGATTGTTAATATTAGAGGTTTTCATAGTCTATATTTATAGTGGATGATGATCTTGTTAAAGTAGAAGGAAAAAAAAATTTGTCAATATCATCATATTGAATTCAATGTTCATTCACTACAGATGTAAAAAATAAGGAAATTTGTCCAAAAATTGTGTACGATTTTTTCTGAAGCTTTAAATTGTGTTAAAAAGTATTAATTACAACAATAAGAAAATCGTAGCAAATGGGTATTACCCACGGTTATGTCAATTTCGAAAAGAACCGTAACAAAAAGGATTATTTCCAACTAAAATTTAATTGTAACAAATAATATTCTCCACAGTTGTAAAATGTTGGAAAAATTGTGATAAAAAATTAAAATCTTTGCCCATAGTTAATAATAGTTGGGAAAAACAGTGGCAAAAGTCCATGAACAAATACCACACCTTATTTACAATGACTCCAAAACTGTGGTAAATCTGTGGCAAAAAGTATTCCCCACGGCTACACAATTGTGCCAAACTTTTTGCAACGGCCGTAACGCCCATGCCTCAAAATCTGTGGCATTTCCGTGGCAAAAACATATTTGCCATAGTTTTGGCCAATTTTGCCACACTTTCCCAGGCGTTACCAAAAGTCACTTTTTTTTTTTTTTTGTAGTGAAGCAAATTAGACATGGAGGCCACCATGTAGCAACAAGCCTTCTCATCGGCCTTCTTCCACGCTTTTTTAGCTTCTTACTCTTTTTCTCAGTAGAACTCTCCCCAATTGTAGGATAGAGATCGTATATGACATACTTATACTCCTTAGTAGTGAGTATTATATCCAGGTTCCTTTTCTAATTCGTATAGCTTGGAGTTGTTAGCTTATTCACATGAACAATAATGACCAAAGGACTAAAAGAACGACCACATACTATTTATGAAATTCAAAAAATAAAATTTCTCAATTTGTGTAAATTAAACATATAAATTGTTCACTTTTTCCTCATATTATCTCATGATAATAGCTGAACACACCCTATTGTTATTCTAAAATATGTTCAATTCGACTCTCAGAAAAGCTAACATAGCTTCGTAGAAAGGTTAACAATTTCGTAAACTAAGTGTATTGACCACTACTAATTGATTATACTTCTAGGTAATGATCTACAAGATAATTCTATCGATAGGATGATGGTTTCTTCTCATTTCCTATGGATATGCTTCACACTATGACCTCTAATGTGAGTTAACTGATCATAAAATATATCTCGAGTATCAATTATATCCATCCGTTTGTTCTAGATCCTTGTGGAATCTCTATTCTATAAGGGTTCACTCCCAGGGTAATACGAGGAGACCGCAATGTCTAATACAGATTGTGATGGAAGCAGTGGGGTGCTAGTATCCCTTTCCCACTTAGTCTTTTAAAATAAGGATCTTTTATAAGGAAAAATGTTTCTTGGAAAAACATTATTAAGTATCACACTAACTCATGTAAAATATCTAAGACCATGAAACATCCACATCAAGGACAATACCCTTTAGGAGGTTTACTGTAAATTAATTTTATTCAAGTTAGAACTTAATGATTTCAATATATTTTCTTTTCCAAAATTCTAAAAATATTGGTTTCATTAGTTTTATCACAGAAATGTCTTTAAAAAAAACTATATTAAACTTCAAAACAAATCCAAACATCTATGCCTTAATTTTCAGGCTTACATAAGATCTATGAAAGCACTTAAATTTTTGTTACAGAAACTTATGCTTCTACTATCGAGGCTCATACTAATTCTACCCATATAAAAAAAAACATGAGGGATCACAGAAAAGAAATCAACAGATTAAATCTTAGTGACTTTATTAACCTAAGCATACGTCTACATTTGCCAAAAAAACTCAGACTCTAATACTACATGAAAGTGGATTAGGCAAAACTGAGCAAAAAAAAGCACTGTGAAAGATTTAAAAATTATAATTTTTTCCTTTAGAATAGCTTTGGTCTGCTTAGGTTGTGCTAGATTACACTACAAGAAAAATGCACTTTAGCGACGAAAATTAGCGACGGCTTTGTTACCGTCGCTAATTTGCGACGGAATAGCGATGGCAAACAAAAATTTTTAATTTAAATTTATTTTTTAAAAATTTGTCAGAAGCCATAGCTAATCCCTCGCCAATTAGCGAGGGATTAGCTACGGTAAATGAAATTAACACTAATATTAATTAATTGTTCAAATGCCGTAGCTAATCCCTCACTAATTAGCAAGGGATTAGCTACGGCTTCTTGTCCCTCGCCAATTAGCGAGGGTTTAGCTAGTCCTTCGCTAATTAGCGAAGGATTAGCTACGGTAAATGAAATTTACACTAATACTAATTAATTGTTCAAATGCCGTAGCTAATCCCTCGCTAATTAGAAAGGGATTAGCTACGGCTTCTTGTCCCTCGCTAATTAGCGAGGGATTAGCTACGGCATACGTAATTAGAACTTACACTAAATTAATTGAAAATGCCGTAGCTAATCCCTCGCTAAATTAATTGAAAATGCCGTAGCTAATCCCTCGCTAATTAGCGAGGGATTAGCTACGGCTTCAGAATTCCTTGCTAATCCATTGCAAATCCCTCGCTAATCCGTCCCTAATTTATAAAAAAAAAAACTATATAATTAATATAAAGAACAAAAAATCACAAGAATATCAATAGCCTAGTGGTGGAGCACGTGCTCCCCTACAACAAGGACGCGGGTTCGAGCCCTGTATCCGACATAATCTCAAAAAATTATCTAGCGGGTCGGGTCGGGTTGGTGGTCGGGCCGAACCAGTTACGCCGGGTCTTGACTAATTAATTTTTTTTAAATAAAATTCGTTGGCCGTCGCTAAATTTAGCGATGGATTAGCGACGACCTTAATTGCAAATTTAATTATAAATATCATTACTTAATATCCGTCGCTATTAGCGATGGATTTTTGGTCCGTCGCTATTTGAGACGCCAGTCTTAGCGAGGGTAAGAATCCGTCGCTAAACTCAATTAGCGACGGATTTGACCGTCGCTAAATTGTTGTTTTCTTGTAGTGTTACTTTGTTCAACCACTGATGTTTACCTTGAAAGTTGTAGTGCAAAAACTGCCAACCTTCAACTTCTACGCATTAACGCTACTTCTTTGGTCTTTCAGAATATCTCATCGCTTAATCACATCAGTGATAGCAAATTAACTAGGAAACTTTGGTCTCTCTTACATGATAGATGCTAATGAGCAGTATCAAGAAAAGGCTCACTCTATCAACGACATCTACCGTCTTTAGATATCTAATCCAATAATCGATGTTTTCTAGTATGTGCTTACTTATTTCTGGGAGTTATCCAAAATCATACAATACTAGGTCATATTCCTAGAGCGATGAATTACTTAGATTATCTTGGACAATCATAAGGGAGAATTTCTCCAAGTAGGAGCATATAAGTCATCTAGTTTAAATCTATTGTAACTAACTAGACGTATATACCCAACATATAAGTATATTGGTCGTATAGTAGAGCCTTGCTCATAGTATATCAAAGTATATGCTCCTAGCTTCGCCAAACCACCAACCCATACTCAAGCAATAAGGTATTAGTCCATGCTATAGCAATAGTTTTCTGGGTTTTATCTATTTTAGTACTTTTACAAACCACTATTATGAGTCTAGTTCTACGTATTCTAAATACGCTTATACTATGAAGTGAGAAGACTACTCACGGGCTAAAAATAGGCTATTCTATATTTGGAATTCATGGTATAATAACCTTGTCCTGATAAGATTTCCATTCTCTCCAACTGGCTATGAACTACTGTTTATGTGTTAAGTAACCTATGATCCCTACCATATTGTGAAAGACCTCTATTCACATGGATCATTTACTTAAACGCAATGGGTCTTTCCCAATAAATATCATGCATAACAAATTAAAGTAAAGAACATAAACATTTTTTTAAAATAAAACATTATTTATTACATCAAGTTTACATTAGATACATAATTTGAAGGGCATGCATTCTAACATCCCTACACTTAAAGTGGATAATGTCCTTATTGGTCAAAATTAACACAATAAACACCTCTAATAGGACTAAAAAAATAATTAAGGGGGAAAAGATGAGCAATACTTCCCAAGTGATTTCCATGCAAGAGAAAAAGGATTTGTTATTGAAAAATTTTATCAAAAGAGAAGAGTGGCAAATCTACAAAAAGAGAATAAGACATAAAGACTCTAAAAGACATAGAAACAAAAAACACTAAAACATAAGAAAGCAAAATAAAATAAAAGACTAAGAAAACAATTGCTAAGAAATCATATAAATAAAGAAAACACTCACTCTCCCAAACTGGAAGTAAGATTGTCCTTATTATTGAGGGGTGAGAAGACAACTAAAAACTAGGAAAAGCAGACAAAACAAAAGCATACAACTACTGATGTTTTTTCCACTCATCATTCTTTCTCATCTACTCTTGATAAGAACAACCAAAGTTCAATGTACAAAGCATGGACCATAAGGCATTTATAAACAAGGGAGGTTTTTGTAAAGAGTAAGGAATATGTAACATATTAGGCTCATAGAAAGTAAATACACAAACCTTAATCCCTCGTACCTCTTTAGATACACAAAATAATTCTTCTACACATGAATGCAAAGGATATCTACAGAGTACATCACTATTTAAGTTAGCAATTGTCCTTTCTAAAGAATCATCATTATAAAACATCCCCTGCAATAATTCCTAACCTAGTAAAGAAGCTCTTAAAGAAGTAGTCAATAGATATTTACTTTTTAATATATAGCCTATAATTACTAAGTTACCTCTTTTTAGTTGGGGCGAAGGGTATAATTGACCAGCATACTTTAAGGACATCTTATGATGTCTTGAAACCATTGCTCCTTATAGCATGATAAGCTTCTCACATCATCATTGGCATCATTTTCCCCTTGACCTAAGAGACTAATACCTACAAAAGATAAGAAGAAGTCAAAATTACTAGAAAGTAGAAGAGAATCTTCATAAAGTAGTGTATTGATAGTGTCCTTAATTCTAATAACTTCTACAATCCCAAGTTCTTCCAACAAATGCATTTTCTCCTTATGTCCTCTTTTTGTTCTTTGGGGCTTCTTTTCTTGTAGGCTCTCACACAATTGCTCAATCATCTTATTGTCTTCATCATCTTTTTATGATATATCCTCTTTTTCTTTAATGGTATGGGCCTCTAGATGATCTTCACTCAAGAGATAAAATTAGTTTATCTTTAAATATTTCCAGTGGTAGCTCTATGACTTTTCTTTCTGGCACTTCATCTTGCTTTTCTTCAATAATCTTTATACGGTGAGCAGCTTGGTTATTCATTCTTTGCAAGGATTTTTCTTGGCGGTTATGAGATGCATTTATGTTGATAACAAAAGTAGTAACCAATTCTTCAAGTGAAGGCTTAGCTTGTAGAGGTGGAGGTGGAGGGTCATAAGGAAAATACTCTTGATTAATTTAATATGAACTTGTATTATCACCCCACTCTGGATTGTATGTCTTGCTTTGTCCATTTTCTCCAAAGTAATAATCTTTTGCCCATGTGTGTTGGTTTGCAACTCTTATTTGTGGAGTGGCATAATTAAGTGCTCTTCCCTATGAAAATAGTATCTAAGATCTTGATTCTCTGAAGGAGTTACATTCCAATTGTCACATATACCACTTAAAACAGCAAGTGGGTGTTAGCCAAGTAGGTGTTTGAAAACTTAAACCCACCTCTTGAATTCATCAAGGAGAACAAATAATCAAAGTAAATCAATTAAAATCCTACTCAACCAACTCAGCGTAATAAAGCCAAATAATGAAATGCCATAGAGAGAAATCAAATAGGTCTAATCCAAAGCATAAAATAGGGCACAATCCTCCATTACAACTGAAAATGAAATCTTAACATATAATTGACAACTTAGATTTGCAAAATAAAGGGAAAGGAAAACTCATTGATAGGCCCTTCTTTTCTTTTCTCTTAAAATCTTCTAACAATTTCTCTTCTTCGTTAAATTCTAAGCTCTTCATCTTCTTCTTATGTGCAAACCTTGTTTCCTAGGGTTCTTAGAAAAAACCTAAGGTCCAAGAACAAGTATTGAGGTTTATAAAAGAGTTTATATAGCCATTTGCTTGTGCGGGTCTTCAAAAAGCCATAACAGGGGCATTATGCAAACCTAGGTGGCCCATGGTGCTCGCAAGGACCCTGGGCAACCTAGAAGTTTTTTTGGCCAAATAGAGCCTAGGCGGTCCATGGTGCTTGGGAACACCCTGGACTGCCTAGGTTCTGCTTGGATTTTGCTATTCAAAAAAACCTCTGCAGCCCATGGTGGTTCCAACCACCATGGGCTGCCTAGGTACTAGAAAATTGCGCATGTTTCTTCAATCCTTATCATTTTTTGCCCTTGTTTATCCTCAAATGATTTTTCACAATCCCTAAACAAAACAAGGAAAAAAATTGGTAAGTAGTGATTTAAACATGATTTTGTCACTAAAAAGGCACAAATAGTATAAAACATGTGTATATGATGAGCACTCATCACAGCTGAGCAGAAGTCTCTTAAAAAATCTGTGTTCCATCATGAAGCTATTTACAATTTTTAGCTAAGTGCCTCAGACGTCGACAATCAACGCAATATAATGGCAATTTCCCATTATTACATTTTACAAATTATGCTTGTTATGGTAGGAGGAAATTCTATAATAAGTGTCTATTATGACATGTCGTAGTTTGCGACATTCACGTGAAATGTTCTCTAAAACGCCATTGCTATAGTCCTTGAGGACATTAACAAATGACATATTAAGTATGCCAATTGCAACATGTATTAACGTTATAGAAGATATCTTATTACAACATTTAGTTATGTTATAATAGGCTTTAGTAATTGCCAAAATTTAAAACCTATGTTAACATTTTAGAGTGTCATAATAACTAAAATCAGTAATGATATTTTACAACTATCACCTCAAACTCTTCACAGAACATTTTGTTGTGTCATATAAATGCTTGCCAATTGTTGCCAATGGTTGCCGACAGTCAAATTCAAATCTACATAAACGCTTATTAATGTCATAATAGATTTTTGCAACTTTCAATTATATTACAAATTATAAGCTTTCATGATAGTTTATATTGTCATTATTATTTTTTTATAACACTTATAAATATTGTTTAAACTTAATATAACAATATTTTTATATTGGAATTGAAACTTTTTAGTCACAATTTGTTTGTATATTGAGTATGTTAAAATCTATTTTGCAATGTCACATATAATGACACATATAATGACATTGTTAACGTGCCACTGCATTTTTATGAAACTTGAGTTCTTACATATATTAATTAATTACCTGAGATAATGAAATAATTTTAATATAATATAAAATCACATTAAAGCAAACATAATATGTTTTCATACAATAGGAAGTATAGTACTATGTATATATACATCGAGAAAGTTATCAAAACTATATAATCCAAATTAAAATCCTAATGTATCCAATAAGACAAAAAAATCCACCAATATTTAAATGTACATCCATTTAGCAAAATGATCTATATTTCCTTCATATGTAGTGTCAAAATAACTTGTAGCAATGTATACCTTTAGTCCCATTTGTCCCCTTAGTCCTATTCGTCTTGAACCCTCTGAACCTGCCATTGTAAATTGTGTACATTCATGTTAGGCATAACTATAATTTTTGGTAATCAATGAGTGACAATTTTCAATGATATTTCACCACTCTGAGGATAACAAAAGATTATCACTATTAGACTACTATATAAATTATCTATATTAAGTAGTTAATGCTTGAAATAAGACATTTAATACATAATAGTAGAGGGTAGTTTGACCTTGAGATCAAAGGGCATCCATAGGTGGAACTTGCCTTCGTTTAGCTCCATAACTGTCAACTACAATATGTAAAGAAACTAAACCATTAAAGACCAAAATTTTATTAAAACAAGACTTAACAAACTATACTTTTATTAAGAATCTTCCAACACTGATGAATTAATTTACACAACCTCCAACTTGAAGAAGCTAAGCCACATCCGCTGATTTATCTACAATTAACCAATTAAAGCTACAAACTTTATTAACTATTCCATATTAACTATGTAGGAAATCATCATAAAAATTTGTCAAACCAGATCCAATCTAGATCTAAACGAGATAATCAATAAAAAGAAACCAAGCAAAGGAAATCCCAAACTACATATGTAAATGTAAAGTTCAACAATCAGCATTTAGCACAATTTTTTACCGCAAAAATAAAAATCAAATCAATGTAGATCAAACTCAATCAAAAGACTACTAACATATGCACAATCTGTGCCCATAGGTTATCTCATGTCTTGAACTAAATCAAAAGGTTTTGTTAAAGTCATCTCTTTTCATAATTTACTAACAATACTTTATTCCTAGAAAATTGAAAGTGCATTAGGGTTGTAGGGGGAAAGATCATGCATGACAATATAAATTCAATAAACAGATGAGAACAGCCTGCCCAAGATAAAGTTATAATTATATGAAGCTATCTCCATGTTTTAGCACAAGAAATAATGAAAAAATAGATTGACAATATGAGATTCCAAAAGCATTGGAAAACTAAAGCACAAGGTTTTATAAAAGCATTCGTCGTAAATTATGAAAATATATCTTGCTGATAGAAGAGTATTGTTAATAACAAACCAAACACTAAGAACCTAGAAAATTGTAGAATCATATTTTCCCTTTCACCGGAGTTTGAATTCACTACATAATCCGTTTCCATCATCAAAAAATTATAAACATCATTCAACAATGGACCAACTCTTGTTTTTCAATTTCATACTACTAGTAGAGTTAAATATAATATGCATACCAAGCTTGTTGGCCATGCAATAGGTGCACTGTGAGCATCTCCAATTGTTCTAAGAAGTAAGCATGGACGAATCAGTTGTTCATCACGAAAATGTAGTAGTATAATATCAATCTCACACAAATCTTCTCCCAATGGATGTGGGCCAACCACTATTTCAAGATCTAAACTCCTAGTAAGTGCTGTGGCAACTATTTTTGAAAGATCCCTTATGCTCAATACTGAAACAGTTATATGTACTAAAGAAAATAAAATAATGGGCAGATTATAAACATAAAAAAACACCCAAATCTAAATTAAACTTTAACATTACAAGCCACAAGATGAAAGCACCATTTTGGAAGAATGATGTACAACATAGAAAATTACAAAATTATTGCAAGATGTAATGGATTTACAAAAGTCCATTTGTAATTACAATATAATCTCAAACGTAAAATCTGAAAATGGTCAAGAGGAACAAAGTTAAAATCTTTTTGGACACATAAAGAAGCAAAATCTTACCTTTTCTCATCATCAACACAAGTTCTAGGCAAATTTGCATACCATCTAGCTTTGGCATATGAAAAGAAAAAAAATATTTAAACTATCTAAATTCTTAAGACCAGATTAATTAGATAGCAAAATGTTCAGGTTTTCTAGAGCAAAGAATACCGAAATTTCTAGTTGAACATATTACCTACTGCAGCCATTAAACAGGATATGAAAAAAAAAATTAAATAGATAATTCACATAAGATATGATTCCCTTGATAACTGGAAATAGTAGCCTTAATATACTAGTACTGTTAGTTGGGATGATTTACTGGTTTGACTTCCGTGATTCATCTCTTGACTGATTTGCTAGATTGTTGTTGTTCTGAAGCTTATTTGCACGAACTTCAGCTAGTAATCAACCTTGTTCCCTAATGAGTTATGCTTGCTCTCTAGTTTGTTCCTCAAGCCTTGCTATCTTATCCCTTTATTTAGCCATGATAAGATGTTGAGTACTACGAGTTGGAATTTCACCCAAAAGATCTGATGGAGCAACACCACCACCGCACATTCGAACTTGCCCATTCCCGTCTGGCTTGATTACTTGTGAGAAAATGTCATCAAGGCCAATTTCATTAGTAGAGCTAGGAGAAAGTAGACTTCTCCTCTCATTTGTTAAGTTCTATAGCAAAAATAAGTGATTGTTATTTATGACATGAAAAAGTGCTTATTATCTCAAAGGATGTTCTAAAGGTTAAAAATCACTTCTAAAAAAAAAAAAAAAAACTATCTGAAGAACAAATTGTAGAAAAACATGTATCAATTTATCAGCAATCTCACTATTTCCTAGTTTCCCACAAGATTCCGTAAAGCGCTCCTCGAATATTTCAACTTGGGATGGTTGTTGCCCTAATTTCTTAGCGTACATGAAAAAGAATTTTAACCAAATTGACCCCAAAAAAAACTTTTTCATGTACATAACTCTTTCATACATTACCAAAAAACTTTTAAAACAATAAAATTTACCAAATCTTCAACAACTTGTGCAAATGGCCATTGCCCCATTCTATGATGCAATTTGCTACTTTTCCTACTTTGAGTATTCCTACAACTTATATGTTGGAAAAATTACAATTAAATAGACATTTGAAATATACCATCTAACTTATTACTATAAAAAATTAATATGAGCAGAATAAAATGCTTAACATTACCTTTCTAGCCTTTGAATTCCAAAAGAAAACCAACCATAACCATTGGTCTTCAAGCACCTGATCTTCTCCACTAGAAGGTAGCGTATATACACTTTGATTTCGAATGAACTAATCCCTTTTTAGTGCATTTTTCCAAGATCTCCATAATTTCCCTCTGGATGACATAATTTTTTGTTCAATTCCTGGTGGCAAATCAAACCTTTCCAGCTATGAAGTAAATCTTGACTAGAATTATTATGTAGTAAAAATTTACAACTACATAGACTAGCATAAGAGAAAAATTGGAGGTATTGATAATTGCATACAATATCGATAATGTATTTCTTATAGGTTTTTGGCATTTTTGTCCATGACACAAAATTCGATGGGGCATGTGATAGGGTTTAATTTTGTCCATATTTTCCTAGTTATTTGAGATTGTTTTGTGATACTTTTGGTTTAATAACTAGTCATTTCCCTTCCTATTTGATATTTTGCTTGTGAAAAGTACTTTTGGTAATTTTGTACAGAAATTGGAAGATTTAGAGAAAAATTTTACATTTCCAGACCTGACACGGTGCCTGTCCAAAATAGACGAACCGATGGTGGCGTAGTTCTACAAAAATAAGGGAAAATAGAGTAAAACTAGAGAGAACCAGTGGTGGACGGCTCCGGTCCAGACAAAGTGACCAAGCACCAATCCTACTCTATTGTGGCATTTCAGAGTTCCTTTTCAAACTAAATTTGGAATTGCCTAAGTGGTACATTTTGTTTCCAATTTGTACTCGGTCGAAGACTTCTAGAGAACAATTTTTAGCAACCAAGAGGCCTATTTTGCCAAGTACAAGTGAAGAATAACATATGAATTCAAGGAATAGAAGCTAAAATTTATCATTGAGGAGAACTTCATCACTCAAGGGAGCATTGTTTCAAGAAGGTTATCAAGAGAAAAAGAAAATGGCTTGTTTATGAGTTCTTTCTAAAACCTTTATTTTCTTTTTCTTTGAACAATGATGAGATTAATGTTTTAATTGTAATTGAATGTTATTTTTTGGATTCATAATGTTGTAATTTATCCAATCTTTGATCAATTAATTGTTGTTCATGATATTTGATTACTTATTTTTCTTTGGTGGATTGATAAAGTTGGATTTCCTTTCTAATGGACCTGGGAAATGAAGTTAGAATTGAGTTTAATTAATTAAACCTATAATTGTTATCATAATTGGTTTGGGAAAGAAGGTTAAGAATTGAACTTGAGTAATCAAAGGTTAGTTGATTTCGCCTAGAATATAGGGTCATTGGCTAATTTTATGTCCATATTGCCTAAAGTATAGGGATATTCATGAGGAATAAGTTTAATGCATTTCTTTGGTTATGCTGATATGATTGGGAAATCTGCAAATTTAATTAGGAGATAGTGATTCCATAGATTGGGGAAGAAGTGGATTCTATTTTTATTCCTTCATGATGCTAAGATAATTATTGGTTGCGATAAGTGTTGGATAGTTCCTATCATGTTCTCAAGAATAACCATTTAATTCTATGTTTTTCTCTCTAAGAGTTGTGCATATATTTTATTTTATTTTATATTTTTATTTTACTCTTTATCACTCTGATTGGTAGGTTAAACATTGAATAAAAAGTAACTAGTGTGAACTTGTTCCTTGAGGATCGATACTTTTAATTCCCTGTACTATGCTTAATGATGAGTAAACTTACTCAAATGAGTGATTTGGGGATTAATTTTTTAATTAAACTTGATTGGGAGTGGATTCAAAATTGCATGATTTTTTTATACTCAAATCTAATGCATCAAGTTTTTGGTGCTATTGCTGGGGAACAATATCATGAGAGCTTAGAATTCATTGATTTAGCCATTTTTATATGTCATATGTAAATATGTTTATATGTTTTGTGTATAAATAGGTGGCATAAGTTGTTGTATGATGTAGGAACTTGTATATGTTAACTATTGTATATGATGATAGTTGCATATTTGTATTTAAGTGAAGTTCGAATTCTTATAGCTTTATTTTTTCTGCAGGAAGATTCCTAAGTTTATGACTCGAAAAATGTAGGAGACATCATGGACTATCATCCAGAAATCGTAAGAACGCTTATAAGGATTCGGCAAGCATAAAAAAGTTGGGCTGACCAATTCAGTTCAATAGGAGAGATGGAAGTTAATCAAAATAATAATGGCGGTAATTGTGTAAAAAAAATAAAAGGACTATGGGTGAATTTACTAATCCAGTAATTTCAGGTATAGATTCGAGTATAGCTAGAACAAGAGTAGAAGCCAACAATTTTGAAATCAAACCCAACATTATCCAAAAGATCTAAAACATGGTTTAGTTTGATGGGTTACCAGATGAAGACCCTATACCCACCTTGCTAGCTTCTTAGGGATTTGTGATACCTTTTAAAAGAATGGTGTGTCAATTAAGGCTCTTTCCTTTCTCTTTTAGGAATAGAGCCAAATCTTGGTTGAAATCTTTACCCATAGGATCAATCACTACTTGGAATAGGTTAGCTAAAAATTTTTTAGTCAAATATTTTCCTTCAGCTAGGACAGCCAAGCTTAGGACCGACATTTTTACCTTTCAACAGTTGGAGTTCGAATGCCTTTATGAGTATTGGGAAAGATGGAAGGAGATGCTAAGAAACTGTCCACACTATAGGTTTGAATTAGGCATGCAAATGCATATTTTTACTAGTGGATTGAATTTTGCTTCAAAACAATTGATTGATGCATCTCCAGGTCGTATAATAAATTCTAAGACCCTGGAGGAGTTGTATGAACTGATTGAAGATATTTCTATAAATAGTTACTCATGGGGTAATGCAGGGTCTAAGGTTCGTGTTCAGGGTGTTCACAAAGTTGATGTTGTAGCTACCTTAGTGGCTTGTGGTATTAGCTCAACAGATGGAATAATTGGTAGCCCCTTCATAGGTAGTAAATGGTAAGTGGGATTTTTGTGGAGAAGGGTATCCTAATTATGAGTGCTAAAACATAGGGTTCTTTTCTAGAAACCTTAGAACAAGGTGCTTTTATGGGGAATGGACAACAAGGTAACAATCCATATATTGCTACCTATAACCTTGGTTGGAGAAATCATCCCAACTTTTCTTAGACCAATCAAAACCAACCAAGGCAAAACCTTTATTGGAAACCAAAGAACTCAACCTTTCTTACTGCTAAAGCCATCCTCAGAAGAATTGGTTAACAAAATGGTAAGTTCTCTAGAAACATGTTTTCAAGGACTGGATGTAGTGACAAAAAATTTGGAGGCTTCAATGCACAATCTGGAAAATCAAATTGGTCAACTAGCCAAGCATCTTGGTGATCGTTAAAGTGAATCTCAATCTAGAAACACAATGAACAATCCATGTGACCAAGATTGTAGAAAACGATAAAGTTTACTTCCTTTCCTACTTTTAATTTGAATAATCTTTTATTTCAGTATTCATATTTTTGCTTACTGTATGTCGAAATTCATGCATTCATGTTTTTAAGAGTTAGTAGGTTCATTTTATTTTTCTTTTATTATAGAAAAAAGAGAAAAGAAATTTTTCTAGATAGAGCTGACCAGGTGCCGGTACAGGTACTCTGACCTGGTACCTGGTTAACTCGAGGGTTTCAAAAAACTAACAGACTCAACCAAGCATTGGACCATGATCTTTGACCAGGCGCCGAGTCACATCGGACAAGGCTGTTAAAACGACTGATTTTCGCTTCTTTTTCAAAAGCTCGTCAGTTCCCTCTCTTTTTTTTTTTCTCACAGCCCATTGCCAACACCTTCCCCAAAATCACCGCCGGATTAAGCTAAACTTTCGAAAAACACATTCTAAACATCCAATCCTTGATTCCTTCTTGAAGATTTAGATTGAAATAAGGAAAAATCTTATTTTGCTTCAAATTTTAATTTTTCAATCCACCCTATTGGTGCATGATTTCTTCAATAACTTTACATTGGATGCTTACCCATATATTGAAGAACATTATGGTATATTTTTTCATAACTTTCTAAGGTTAAATTTTCATTATGAATTTCTTGGTATTTTCGGAATCCATTTTGGCCGAAAATTCCATATTTTTCTTGAGTGATTTGATTTATTGGAATTTTTGAATTCTTTGTAGATAGAACAATATGGGTTCATGATTGGCAATGCTATTTTGTTGGTAAAAATTCATGCATTAACTTCAGTATGGTCAATTGAGCATACCTCTCGTGTTGTCTTGTGTAAAAGGAGAATTGTTTATGTTTGGCAGACATTTGTGGAATTATATTGATCATATCATTATACTTGCTTTGGTTTTTTTTTCTTCAAGATATTTATTGCACACTAGTCTACATTTATCCATTGAGCAATTATATTGATATTGTGCTTGGATTGGGAAATTGTGTTCTTTTAGCAAGCATTGGCAGGAGATTGTGTTATGATTTGGAGGTGGTGGTTGAGTTGAGAGTTGTGGTTGTTGATTGTTGAGCTTGGTTGAGAGTTGTGATAAATTTTTCTTCTCTTGGCCTATTTTTCTTCTTTCTATGAGTTGATCATGTCCAGACCAAGAGGTTTAGCTCTACGTGCTAAAAGGTTTTGAGCCTCATCTTCTTCTACTCCCTCTTGTAAGCCCTTTCCTACACAACCTACCCAGTTTTTCAAGCCTACTTGTCAAATTTGGTACCAAACCCATATGAACAATAAAATCAAATTGGAGAAGACATTCAAACCATCCCTTGACAATTCTCTTTAGTTATCTACTATGTTTAGGAGATTGAGATGGGATCCTATTATTACACTCCAAGGGGCATATTGCCCTGTGAGGGTTAAAGAGTTCTATGCTAACATGTAAGAGAAAAAGAAAAATAACTTGGAGACTATTTCTACTATGGTTAAGGGGGTCCCAATTTAGTTTGATAGGGCTAGACTAGCTGCTATCTTGAGCGTGTCCAATGGTGGTCTATGGATAGCTATGGACCACCACAACCAGAAAATTAATTTTGGGTCGATCTAGAGTGTGAGTGATACCCGTACCATATTGGGGATATATAAGAGTGGACCTATGGGATAGTTGGGCTATTATTCCAATAATGACCTTGAAGCCCAACTGCATGCCTTAGTCTGTATCTTTTCATTTAATATCATACCTAAGACTAGTGGTTTCAACGAATCTAGAGTGATTGATATCTAAATCTTTCACAAGATGCTTAGAGTGAGGCTATTTCCCTTACCCCACTTATCATCCAATATATGAGAGAGGTAGTTTAGTCTTGCCTCGCCTCTAAGGACTTTATTTTTTCTTTGGTGATTATGCAGATCGTTCTGCCCTTTCGATTGAGTTATGATGGGGAGCTTACAGAGACAACCACTGAGCGAGATGTCGTGAGTGCATATACACTAGTTCAGTGTGGATATAGGTACCATGAATGAGAGAGGCAATGGATGAGACCTTTTGAGGTCCAACATCCTGGGATGGAGGAGATACCTCCTAATGATGAGGAGGAGGTAGAGCAGCCACCACAACTTCGAGCATATGCCAGCAGCTCAAGATCACAGCTTAGTAGTGAGTTCGAGGCTGAGACGGGCACCCAGATGGAGCAGATTCGCCTCGGGATAAGACTCAGACGACCGTTCTTCTCCAAGTTCAAGACTCGCTAGCTGATATGCGTAGTAGTTTTTTGGACCAGCGGGGCATGCTTCTAGTAGTCACAATGTGGTAGGTGGTGATGATGAAATAGATGATAAGGATGCCAATGATTCTAAAAATGATGCCTCACAACCTTCTCATTTTCTTTCTACTTCTAGTTTTTTCTTTTGGTTATTTTTCTCTTTGAATTTTAATGACTTTTCTTTTATATTAGTTATCTTTTAGTTTTTTTACTTTTGCTTTTATTCTAGTTTAATGTTTTTCATTGTAGGAATACTCCATCATTGTCAAAGAAAATATGCTCTTGGGATGAATTCAACTTTGTTCTCACGATTCTTGAGTTTGGAAAATATTTCTCTGCCTTGATTTCTTCTCCCTTTATCTTTAATAGTCCATTTGGATGTGCTTTATTGTGCTATTTTAGGCCATTAAGGACAATATCTGATTTAAGTGTGAGGGAGGGATTCAATTCAATTCTTTCTACTTCATGCATTCATCTTAATCTCTAGTTGAGTGATAGTTCGGACAAAATTTTTCGATGCAATAGTAAATGAGTTTTGAGCTTACAATTAAATAATTTGTCTAGTATAAATTTATGTTTTTTTTAAAACTTTGGATATGGATATGTCAATTATTATGGTTAGATTTTTATTAAAAATTAAACTTGTGTATTAAGTTAGATTTTGCTAAGTTTTGAGAATTTAAGTTAACTTTGGTTATATTTGGTATTTCTGTTTGTTTTATGCTTTGAGTTTGAATGTGGATAATATGATGAAACATGGGAAAAGTTGTTAATTTATTCTTGTGTTGTGGATTGATAATTTGTTTAACTTTAAGTTGTGAATAAGGAATGTGAGGGAAAAAAAAGAAAAGAAAAGCGATGAGTGAAATAAAATATCAATGTTATGTGAGCTAACAAAGAAAACTTAAATAGAAAAAAAATGCTCTTAGTCTGAATTTTTGAAGACCTTTTACTGAAAAGTAGATTAATATGGAGAAAAATAGCAAGTATTGTTTGGTGCACTCTCTTGTAGTAATCCCAAAGGCAAGAAGGCCAAAAGGCAAGAAAGAAAATAAAAATGCTAAAAAAAATGATGATAAGTATAAGGGTGCTAATACTGTGCATGAAGAGAAATTTATTCACTTGAGGCTATTAATTCCCTAAGTCATTGAAAGAAGAGTGGAATGCGTTCTTATTTTACTAGTTAAGTTGTGCAAATTTAAGTTTATGATGCATGAGTTGGTTAAATAGCTTGACTTGTATGATTTATGTTGTCTATGTCTTTGCTTAAGAGGTAGAATAATTTTCTTGTACTTAATATGAGCTTGTTTAACTTAACTTTGATGGCCTTAGGATTATTTGGTTTAATACATGAGTTTGCAAGGTTTTGAAAGGGTGGAATGAATGAATGATTAGTTTGCATTTAAGGTGGAAGAAGCTTATACTTTATTGTAGATAAATTTGCTATGGATAAGTTTGTTGAACTACTTTCTTTTGTTCATAAGATATTTGCTTGGTATTTAACTCTTATCTGCTTGAGAACAGGCAAAGCTTAAGTGTAGAGGAATATGATAGGGTCTAAATTTTTCAATATTTTCTAAGTTATTTGAGGTTGTTTTGTGATATTTTTAGTTTAATAACTAATCATTTTCCTTCCTATTTGCTATTTTGCTTGTGGAAAGTGTTTTTGGTAATTTTGTATAGGAATTGGAAGATTTGGAGAAAAATTGTAGATTTCCAAACCTGACCCGACACTTGCCCAAAGTAGATGAACCGGTCGTGGCTTGGTTCTAGAAAAACAGAGCAAAACAGAGCAGAACCAGAGAGAACTATTGCTAGACCAACGCTAGGACAAACAAAGAGACCAGGCACCGACCCTACTCTGTTGTGGTGGTTTAGAGTTCCTTTTCGAACCAAATTAGGAATTGCCTTTTTCCAATCTATACTTAGCCTAGGACTTCTAAGGAACAATTTTTACCAGCCAAGAAGACTATTTAACGAAGAACAAGTGAAGAATAACATATAAATTCAAGGAACAGAAGCTAAAATTACTCGTTGAAGAGGAACTCATCACTTAAGGGAGCATTGTTTCTAGGTGGTTATCAAGGGAGGAAGAAGAAGGCTTGTCTATGAGTTCTTTCTAAAATTCATTTTTTCTTTTTCTTTGAACAATGATGAGATTAATAATTTATTTGTAATTGAATGTTATTTTCGTATTCATGATGTTGTAATTTATCCAATCTTTGATCAATTGATTGTTATTTTTAGTATTTGATTACTTAATTTTCTTTGGTGGATTTGATGAAGTTGGATTTCCTTTCTAATGGACTTGGAAAAGAAGTTATAACTGAGTTCAATTAATTAATTCTATAATTGTTATCTTAAGTGGGAAGGAATGTTAAGAATTGAACTTGAGTAATCAAAAGTTAGTTGATTTTGCCTAGAGTATAGGATCATTGGCTAATTTCACGTCCATATTGCCTAGAGTATAGGGATATTTATGAGGAATGATTTTAATGTATTTCTTTGGTTATGTTTGTTTGATTGGAAAATCTACTATTTTAATCCAGAGATATTGATTCCATGGATTGAAAAAGAAGTGGATTCTATTTTTATTCCTTCATAATGCCAAGACAATGGTTTATTGTGATAAGTGTTGGATAGTTCATATCATGATATCAAGAATAACTATTTAATTCCATGTTTTTCTCTCCAAGAGTTGTGTATATATTTTATTTCATTTTTTAATTGTTATTTTACTCTTTATCATTCTAATTGATAGGTTAAACATTGAATGAAAAATAATTAGTGTGTACTTGTTCCTTGAGGATCGATACTCGTTAATTCCCTATACTATGCTTAATGATAAGTGCACTTGCTTATTGGTGTGATTTGGGGATTAATGTTTTAACTAAACTTGATTAGGAATGGATTCAAAATTGCATTATTTATATATACCCGAATCTAATGCATTAGCATTCTTACGATTTCTAGCTATAGTGCCTAAAAAACTAGGTGGGTTTTTCACTTTTTTCCATTGGGTTGTCCTTTATAATTAAATTCAACCTTAATTAGACCATTGTTTTTTGGACATCCCCATATGTCATTACAGTAAGTTGGCCCTCTACGTCTATTGCTTATATCCAAATTATCTGCATCAAACATTATAATTAAAATGTCAAAAAATAGGAATTTTCATGATATAGCAGACAACACTACTTTATGATAATCTACTCATATCAACATCCTCTACAAGGTTATGTGTTGGGCTGAGATGGCCTTTGTTGTTCACTTAAATGTTTAATTAAGTACCACCTGTCCAAAAATTCAATTTCAGAAGGAATGTTTTGAAAAATAGTTTCTTGTAGGAAAAACAATAATATTCAATTCTTCCATTGACCAATTGAAGAACTAACATATGCACTGGCATGATGGGTAGACCTTCTTTCTCTAAGTTGCATGGTTTGTTGTGCATTGAAAAGATTTTCTTCTACTTGCATGATTTGTGGTTCATCCAAAGGATTTTCAAGCTGGGCATTCAACTGCACAATGACTAAAAATAAAATAACAAGAGCAAGTTTGGTTAGTATTAAGTTATACTAGAGGAAAAAAGGATTTTTACATACTTACAAATTGGATCACTTGGTTGTATGTTAGATAAAGGCATGCTAAATCACTCAGCTATGCTGGTTTGCTGTGTTTTCAAAGTATTATCTTGAACTTGCATGGTTTGTAGTTCATCCAAAGGATTTTCAAGTTAGCCATTCAATTGCACAATGCCTAAAAATAAAAGAATCAGAGCAAGTTAGGTTAGTATTAGGTTTTGCAAGAAGACAGAAAGATATTTATATACTTACACATTAGATCACTTCATTGTATGTTAGATGGAGGCATGTCATATTGTTCAGCTACCATATTCTGTTGATCATCTAGAGAATTGTCTCTACCCTCTTGCTCCCCCTTTTTTATTCTTCAACCCTAGTGTTCTGAGCATCGATCCAGAATCAGCAAAAAAACTGGAAAAGCCAGTAAAGTTTCAACAAATTAAAATTTTAAAGTCACTTAAAATCATTCACTAATTCTGGAGTATGACAGGCCAAGTACTATGAGCAACATTGATATTTTTGAAAGGATTATACCCATCAGAAGCTAAGCCTAGTCTCATTTTGTGAATATCTTTGGAAATATGAGGATGAAGATAATTAAAATTTTTCCAAGTAGGTGTGTTAGCCGGATGTCTTATAAAACCGTTATCTATTCTATCTTCCTCATGCCACATTGATATAGTAGTCTTTTAGGACATGAACAAGCATTGTAATCAAGGTCTAAGTGGAAAATGCCAAATAAACGTTTTTGTAATCTTTCTTTTCTTTCTTGTTGGATCATTTTCCGAAGTTGTCCACCTAGACTCTTTGCATGTACAACAATATTTCCATCCCAATTTATCCCCCCAATACAATGTACAATCATTAGGACATGCATCTATCTTCTCATGCCCTAAACCTATTATTTCATTATCTTTTTAGCTTCATAATATGATTTTGGAATTTCAACATATTAGGAAATGATTCTCGCAACAAATCAAGAAGCATTTCAAAGTGTTCGTTAGACCACTTCCCTAAACACTTAAGATGTAGCAACGAAAAAGAAATGATAGTTTAGAGAAGTTTTTACACCTAGGATACAACTCTTGCTGAGAATCATTAATGAGCATGTAAAAATTCTCAACATCAAAATTTGAACATTCTACTCCGGAGATGTTTCTACCCCCTCAATGTCATCATGCATTGGAATGCCGAATGCATCATGCAACAAACCATCCATGTCATCAATTTGACTAGTAACATCTTGCAAATTTTTACCTAAATTTGTTCTAGATGAACTAGAGAAAGAAAGTTCTTCATGTACTATCCAATGAGAATATCCCTTAAAAAACCCATACACTACATGGTGATTCACACCTCCATTTCAATCGTTATTACCCTGTTTCTACGTTGTACACAAGGACACAATATCTTCCTATGCAAACTTGTGTTGTTCATTGCAAATCCTAAAAATGAGTCAACACTATTTTGATATGCACAACAATTTCTAGGAAGACTCATTCAACATTTGTCCATATTGGTGATGTTACAAGCAACAATAGATAGGTAAGTTACAACATAGGGAACATAAATACCTAATATGCTATTCATGCAATTAAATTTAGGCGATTAAGAAATTTGAAAAATATTAATCAGTGCAACAAATTCTACCCCAATCATGGAAGTGTTAAAGCAATAAACAAAAAACCTTAATATCCAAGATCACTAAAGTGGAAAAAAAAAACATTTACAATCTAAAAAGAATTTTAAAAAATCACTCTCCATTTCATTACCTTAAACTAACCACATTAAATAGTATCTAACAGTGATAATTTTCTTCTGCATCATTATTTGCTATGCCACCACCAATAACCTACATAACAAGAGTAGTATTAAAACAAGTTCAGCCATCATAAGCTTATAATGTACAAAATCCATGTACAAAGCACAAGTTCACGACTAAAAGGAATGAGCTTAAGGTGAACTATGACTTTAGAATAAGTTCTAAAATAACTACATTTTATCTTAGATGAGGTTTTATTTAAGAATTCTTTTCATAGCATTATTTTACATATGAAAATCACATCTAATTTCATATAGATGGAAGTTTATATATGGAAATTTTTTAGTATAAGAATTCATAGCTTATTTCTTTGACACATATTGATTGAAATGTTAGATCTAATTGCAAAGAAATAGCTATGAGTTTAAAGATTCTTTGACAAAGTTTGAACACAAAAAAACCGGCTTTGATGCAAACAAAGTTGGTTGCTTTTATGTTTCAATTTTTTTTCCTCTCTTACCTTTCCTCGGGTGGGAGCTGTTTGAGGGGGTTGGTGAAGAAACCTCAAGTTTATGCAATGAAGAAGAGTTGTTTTCAACTATGTTTTCTACTAGAGGAATAGAATTGGAAGAGACATAAGCAAAAAACTAGAACGGGGTTAGAGCTATGAAGCTTAAAAGAAGTTGATATAGAAGAGAAAAGCTGTAGGCAGAAGGGATTTTGAGCCTTTTTTAAACACATTCTTGACATATGGCATCATTTTCACATGTTGTTCAATAACAATATTTGCTCTCTCTCACACTCTCACAGACACACTTACACACACACACACACACACACACACACACACACATAAATAATTTAAGAAAAGGAAAGGGGTCATTTTTGAAAATATTTCTTTACTTTTTCTCCTTGAGAGAAAAATTATTGTAGCTATTCCTGGAACAAATTTTAGTTTGTTGTATAAACTTTTGAACGCCTATGCACACTTTCCAAAATTATTTTATATATTTCATAGTAATGTCTCGTACTAGTCTCTTTTTATTCTAAAATTATCTTTCAAAAGAATAATCAAAATGAACCGAGATGTTTGAAATCAATATAACTAAGATGATTAAGAAAAGCATATTTTTAATAGATTGTTCCAGTGTATATTTACAATTGATTTTAATGTTTTTCATTATTCATAAAACTTCATCTGATGCAAATGTCCTATTTTATGTGAAGAATTTTCATAAAATTTTTGCATTGGTTTTGAATACATAACTAAAAAAATAGATGACCTTTTGACACCAAAAAAAAAAAAAAATGCTGACATTCCCAAACCTCCTCCCCTACCTCCACTCTCCAAAAAAAAAAAAAAAAAGAAAAAAAGAAAGAAAAAAGAAAAGTAATGATATAAGTCTTACACATATCTTTTACTTGGGGGAAGGGGAAAAAAATAAAAAAGGTCAAATCCAAGTTAAACTATTAAGCAAACCAAAATGCACCCTTCCAATGGTGAAACCATAATCACTAACTCATGAAATACTATGAATAGAAATATATATTTTTTATATGGAATTTGATTCTTGAATTTGTGGAGTTTTTACTTAAAAAATTCATTGATAGCTATCGAGGAACAAGAAAAAAAATATTGATATTATTCTGTACCAAAAATATCGTAACTCAAAAAAAAAAAAGTCTAACTAGAAAATGTAAATAAAGACTACTGTTCATTATGTGCATAGAGAGAATAATATTTTTAATTTGTTATTTATGTTCATATAATAATTAATAAAAAAATGAAAAAACATACTTTAGAGTATGGTAATTCAATGTAATATCCTATTATATATAGCTATTCAAGTTTTTAAAACACTAATTATGAAGCTCTTAAGAATGCATATCCACAACACTACAAAATAATTTTAGTTTATAATGGTGTAAAGTTTTATCATTTTAACTCTTACAGTTTTCCTTTTTTATTTGAATGAATTTGTTTTATTTATAAATTCATAATGTAGAAAATGTGGAATCCCAACCAAAATTCAACTATTTTTACCACCAAACTACTGTTAATACTAGCAACGAACAACATTATTCCAAACAAGAAGATAAAAGGAAAAAATTCATCGAAAGGATAATGACAGCATCAAATTTCTTATATGAAAACTGAAAGGAAGTCTCAATGAAAGTACACTTCATAAATTCAATAATGAGCATGAAAAGTCTTAGGCAAATACATGAACTCCTAGGGAGATTTCAATATGAATTTGAATTCTGATGGGCACATCTAAGAAATAATTGTTCAAGTAAATCAGGCATAAAAATCCAACACTGCCTATAGGGCACAATTTCATCTCGTTAAGCCCATGTATTTAAATTTCCAGTACTCCTCTAATATGAATGTCATTCAAAAGTATATTGCTAAAAGAGAGGCCTTTCGAATGGAAATGAGAGCAAACCTGATCAATGGCACAAGGAATTAAGCAACGCATGTTGTATTTACCAGTGAAGAGATGTAGAAATGAACTTGGAAATGAAGGAACAGCCTGTAATAATCCAATTCTCGTTTAGTTTTTCTTCTTCTTTTTGTTAAAAAGGTCAATGGAAAGGAAAAACAAATAAATAGAAAATTATATGATGACAAAACTTGTAGAAGTGTAACATGTTCTAGAAGAACCAAAAAGCATAAAACATATAATTCAGGGACGTTACACATCAGAAAGTTAAGAAACCATTTTGGAAACATTATAGAAAGTTTTGGAACCATTTTTGAAATAAAATGAACTAGAAGTTATAACCACTAATGTAGGTCCACAGCAGACAATGTAAGTATAATGTAAGTGGGGTAAACATGACATCCCCCGACAAAAATCAAAACATGATGCCTTCCTCTACAATGCAACATAAATCTTATCATATCATGACTGTTTTTTTATAATTGACAGTACAATTTTCATACACAAATTCTGCGATTCCAAATCCAAATTAATCTATCTAGGTTGCTTCTAATATTCCACCATTCTACTTTCCCCTAGAAGGAAAATTTTCAGCACAAGGCCATACTAGAATTCTGTAGGATTTCTAAATTAATTAAACAGATTAAACGCAGTGGAAAATAGCAAGAAATCCAAGCCATGGATCACGGGTTTGCAGTAGAAACGGGAAAAAGAGAAGATCACGCTTATTACCTCTTGAAGCCGGAATTTAAATTTTTCTTGTTCCAAGAACGCAGGGACGATCTTGATCACAAAACTGGTTCATAGCAGCTCAACTAAAGTCCAAGAAAGAACTCCCCCTAATGATAATCCACACAAGGTCGAACGCTCACAATCTCACAATTCTATGCTAGTAGAATTTAGGAGCCTAAGGTTTTATTAATAAGAGAGAGACGGCTAGGGTTTGATCAAGAGAGAGGCAGAGAAATGGTTTCTCTGTTATTGCATCAATAGTCTGTGTCTCTTACCCTAAGGAAACCATTTCCTTATATTTATAGATTTATAATTATCATAAATTGCAACTTAGTCCTTCAACGTCCAATTGTCAACAAATTGGTCCTTGAAGTTTACTTAATTACAATTAGGTCTAATGAATTATAACAAACTTTTAATTCACCTATAAATATATTCCCTTCTCTTAATTAACCCCACAATATTATCAAATAATATATTTGAGCATTCAAACCTTTATTGTGTGTGACCCATTAGGTTTCCTAGTCTTATTGGTAGCATAATATGAATTAATTCTAATAATATTAGAATTAATAATCCTTAATAAAATAAAGGATTAAATTTATTAATTCTCTAATTAATAAATCCATATTTAGAATATCAAGAGCGACATCTAGCAATGACTCTTGACCACCCAAAAGTCTAGAAAGTCAAGTGACTTGACATGAACCTTTCAATAGCAAATTATCAGTGTAATAAACTCCTTTCACCATACAATATCTCATTCGGTCTAGAGCATGGAATTAGTGCCAACTCCCTCCAGAATATTATTAATTCTGGCCCGAATATTTTAGTACTTGTTCAAGAAATCCATTACTCGATATGTGTATCAATTGGAACCATTTACATCACATAGTCGCCTTGGCCAAGGACTTCATGAGTAATGATTTCTACAAGTGGCCTTGAGATATACTCTCCTACTATTAGGAGTGGTGAATCCTTTATTGACTTTCTCAACTACTTTCGTTTACTTTACGTTGTACCCAATATCCATCCCATAGGCAGTCCTAGATAAGACTCCAAAGATTAGAATCAAAGTACAACGCTCGTTAAACAAAGTACCTTGGAGATCTCAAATCTAAGGATACTTGCACACTTGCTATAATGAGATTCTATCACTGGCACTAAATAGTTATCCAAGTGATTATCTTGTAGCTAGGTCATCCAATGAACTTATTCCAAAACAAGCATTCATACGTTAATCCTGAATATCCCAATACTCACGGATATGAGAACCACCGCTTGATCCAATCAAGAGATGTAACATGTGCCAGTCTTGGCCTATTAATAATGTCCCATCTTATTAATACTATGACTGGGGATTATTTAAGTACAAACACTGCATAGTGTAGTAGGAATCTCACATCATGATCTCTATCATGATTTCCTTAACACTGTGTTGTGCTAGGGACTTTATCTAACGGTTTGTATACATATTTAGATATAACAATCAAACTGAAAGATAAAGAATGCCTCTTATTAATTTAATATGCAATATACACGGTACACGTGATTGCCTCTAGAGCACAACACTAACAAACTCCCACTTGCACTAGAGCCAATCATTCATGTATCGAATACCAAATGACTCAACATGTTTATCATGTTTCTTCTGGGAAAGCGCTTTAGTGAGTGGATCAGCTATGTTCTGATCCGTGGGAATCCTCTCTATCTTTACATCTCCTCTATCTATGATTTCTCTAATCAGACGATGGCATCTAAGTACATGCTTGGATCGTTGATGAGACCGTGGTTCCTTTGCCTGTGCAATGGCTCGATGGTTGTCACAATATAAAGGTATCGAATCAACAATGCTGGGCACCACTCCAAGTTCAGTGATGAACTTCTTGATCCATACTCGCTTCTTTAGTCGCTCGTAAGCTGCTATGTACTCGCTTCGATAGTCGAATCGGCAGTAGTCTCTTGTTTGGAGTTCTTCCAACTAACTCGCCCCACCACCTAATGTAAATACATAGCCGATTGTGATTTGAAGTCGTCCTTATCTGACCGAAAGTCGGCATCGTATACCCTCTTACTTGTAAATCACCATCTCCATATATCAAGAATGCATCCTTAGTCCTTCGTAAGTGCTTAAGGATATTCTTTACAGCCGCCCAGTGACCCTCTCCAGGATCAGATTAGTATCTGCTCGTCAAACTAAGAGCACACGATACATCGAGCCTAGTACATTTCATTGCATACATGATAGACCCAATTGCCGAAGCATATGGAATTCTACTCATGTGATCCCTTTCAACTTGTGTCTTTGGAGACATCGACTTTGAAAGGCTTACACCATGTATCATAGGTAAGAATCCTCTTTTGGATTGATCCATGCTGAACCTTTTCAACACTTTGTCTATGTATGTAGACTGTGAAAGACCTAGTAACCTTATAGATCTATCTCTATAGATCTTTATTCCCAGAATATAGGTTGCTTCTCCAAGGTCTTTCATGGAGAACATCTTAGACAACCAAATCTTCACTGATTGAAGAGTGGAAACATCATTTCCTATAAGTAATATGTCATCTACATAAAGCAATAGGAAAACAACTTTACTCCCACTAACCTTCATGTACACACAAGGTTCATCCATGCTTTGAATGAAACCAAAATCTTTAATTGTCTCATCAAAACGGATATTCCAACTCCTAGATGCTTGCTTAAGTCCATAAATGGACCTTTGCAACTTGCACACCTTTGTGCTATTTTTTGGATATGAAACCTTCAGGCTGTGTCATATACACTTCCTCAATCAGGTTTCCATTAAGGAAAGCTGTTTTCATTTCCATTTGCCAGACCTCATAATCGTAATGAGCGGCAATGGCAAGGAGTATTCTTATGGATTTCAACATCGTGACTGGTGAAAAAGTTTCGTCATAGTCAATACCTTGTCGTTGACGATAACCTTTTGCTACCAAGCGAGCCTTATAGGTAACCACATTACCATCCATGTCAGTTTTCTTTTTGAAAACCCATTTACACCCTATAGGCTTGATTTCTTCAAGTGGATCAATCAAAGTCCATACTTAGTTGTCATACATGGAATCCATCTCTGACTTCATAGCTTCGAGCCATTTGTCAGATTCTGAACTATTCAGAACATCCTCGTAAGTAGTAGGCTCATCGTCATCTATGAGTAATACGTCATTATGGTCACTTATGAGAAATCCATATCTCTCAGGTGCCACTCGTATCCTACTTGACTTACGAAGCTCTTGTGTATTAGAAGGTTCATCTATTTGAATAGATACAGGTTTAGAAGGTTGATCAATATTTGTTTGCTCTTCTTGAACTTGAACATGTGCTCCTTCTCTAAGAAGAAAGCATGTTTTGAAATAAAAACTTTATTTTCAGAAGGAAGATAGAAGTAATATCCAAATGATTCTTTTGGATATCCAACAAACAAACATTTGTCAGACTTACTTTCAGGTTTGTCTGACATTACCTTTTTAACAAAAGCAGGGCAACCCCAAATCCTTAAATGAGATAACTTTAGTCTCTTACCAAAGAATAACTTATAAGGAGTGGTATCAACCGTTTTTTACGGAACTCTGTTTAAAATGTAAACAACAGTCTCCAATGCGTACCCCCAAAATGATTTTGGTAAGTCTACAAAAGCTATCATGGTCCTTACCATGTCTAGAAGGGTTCGATTCCTTCTCTCAGATACACCGTTATGTTGAGGTGTATATGGTGGAGTCCATTGAGATAATATTTCGTTATCTCTTAGATAACTTAGAAACTCTTGACTTAAGTATTCACCTCATCGATCAGATCTAAGAGCTTTAATACTTTTGCCAAGTTGTTTCTCTACTTCATTCTTGAAGTCTTTGAAACGGTCAAAGGCTTCAGATTTGTATTTCATCAAATACAAATACCCATATCGAGAATAATCATCAATAAAGGTAATGAAGTATTGATAACCTCCTCTTGCTTGTATTGACATTGTGCCACATACATCTGAATGTACGAGTTCTAATAACTCTTTTGCCCTTTCTACTTTTCTTGAAAAAGAAGTTTTAGCCATTTTTCCAAGTAAACAAGATTCGCATGTATCATATGATTTGTAATCAAATGACCCTAAGTCACCCAATTTGTATAACTTAGACACACATTTTTCATTTACATGGGCTAAACAACAATGCCATAAGTAAGATGAGATTAAGTTATCCTTTTTATGTTTCTTTTTACTTATATTGAGAATTGGATTATACATGTCTAGAACATATAAACCATTGATCAAAGTTGCAGAACCATAATGAATATCATTTAATGAGAAAGAACAACATTTATTCTTAAAACTTAAATGAAATCCGAATAAGTCTAAACAAGCAACTGAGATAATGTTTTTCAACAAAACTAGTACAAAATAACAGTTTTGTAGTTCTAAAACTAATCCAGAAGGTAGATTGAGATGATAAGTCCCCACAGCTAGTGCAACAACCTTTGCTCCATTTGCAGCTCGTAGGTCCACGTCACATTTCTCTAACCTTTTACTGTCCTTTAGTCCCTGCAAATTATTGCATAAATGAGATCCACAACCGGTATCCAATACCCATATACCATTATTAAAGGCAGTATTAATCTCAATCATAAACATACCAGGATTAGAAGTAGAAGTGCTTGCAAGCTTCTCCTTCTCCTTCTTTTCCTTCACAGTCTCCAAGTAGGCCTTGTAGTTACGCCTCCAATGGCCCATTTTACCACAATGATGACATGGGCCTTTAGGGGCAGCCTCCTTCTTCTTGACACCTCCTTTGGGCTTAGTAGGAGTGTTCTTCTTCTTCTTCTTAGAAACCTTTTTCTTAGAAGATGAAGAACTTACTAACAAGATTGCCTTATCATCCTTTTTCATAGAGGACTCAGCAGTCTTAAGCAGATTGATTAGCTCAGGTATGGTGGTCTCAATATTATTCATGTGGTAGTTGATCACAAACTGCGAAAAACTACTTGGTAATGATTGTAGAATTAAGTCAATACTTAACTCATGATCCATTACGAACCCAAGAGACCCAAGCTTTTCCATGTAGCCTAATATCTGCAACCCATGAGTGGCCACTGAAGCACCCTCAACCATCTTAGCACGGAACAGTTGTTTAGAGATCTCATATCTCTCTGTTCTAGCTTGTTTGTCAAACAGCTCTTTAAGATGGAGGATAATCGATTGAGCATCCATATGCTCATGCTGTTTTTGTAGCTCAGGAGACATTAACGCCAGCATGATACAAGATGTTGTGTCGCTATCTTCTTTGTGCTTCTTGTGGATAGCATGCTCTTCAGCAGAAGCATCTTGAGCTGGAGGTGGCGGAATAGGAGCTTCTAGCACGTAGAGCAACTTTTCCAACTTGAGAACGATTCTCAAGTTTCTATACCAGTCCAAATAGTTTGATTCAGTGAGCTTGTTTGTTTCCAAGATGCTACGCAAGTTTAGGTTTGTCGACATGATGCAAATGACCTAGATGTAAAGATAGAATTATTAGAACATGTATATGTAGATGCAATGCAATTAATTAGGTCTTTAATTAAGCGCATAATTATTCCACTATTTTTACTCAAACCAATAGCCCCCACTATTGATTCGGGAAAACCCGTTAGAAGCTTTCCTAGTGGACCGGTATCCAAATTCCTTAAGAATAACCTTGGGTTTGCCCAACAAGCCATCCTTAAGTTCATTGGTAGGTATTCAATACCAATTACATCGTATGTAACTACTGGATCATTGGGTGATTAACAGCTTTTAACCTTAAAGCCTTTTGGGCTACCCCAACTTTTCCTCTAAATTTCATTATGCTTGAGTTTGCCCAACCGGGATAAAAAATTTAGTTAAACTCGACCCATTAATCAGGAATTTAATTCCATAGCATGAACATGCCCGATGTCAAGTAGGCTTGGGTTTGCCTAACAACCTGGTCTTGAAAAAGGACTCTCGTTCTTACTATACTAATGGAAGGAATTAGGTTTAAAATTATTTGAGGGATTTGTTCCTTTTAGTGGTCTCATCGTTAGGCATGCATACAATTTTTCAATAAGCAGCATAAATTGATAAACATGGTAATAAACAATTACGTGGCATGGTTATGGACTTTCTAAATTAATTTCCTCGAACCACCAAGGAAATTAATATGGTCAACCCTATGTGTTCATGCATGATATAAGTAGAGGGTCTTACCATCTCGCCTTATTTTGAACGCCATCTTCAAAATCTTGAAAGCAAAATTCTACCTCAATCTAACCTATATAATCTAATTACATAATTTCCTAAAAGGAGAAACCTCGAGTTACATTCGAGGGGAGTTAGATTAGAATAGAATTAAATCAGAATTTGAGAGAAGGCAGGACACACAGACCCTATTTCATTAAAACAAAGCGGTAAAAAATGCATGAACAGATATAATTGGTTTTAGTCCATAACCATCCACTATGCCATTAACTATGCTTAAACAAAACAAACATATACTTTTATTATTCTAAAATCATTATTTTGGGAAAAAAAACAAATTCTAAAATCAACATTTTAGAAAAATACATTAATTTTAAATTTTCAAAATCACAATTTTGAAAAATAAAATTGATTGTCTCAAAACTAATTTTGAGAAAATGTTTCTGGGTTCCGTCACGCAACGATAACGGCAGCGGAAACGGGAAATTAATGACTAAATTAATTAAACAGATTAAACGCAGTGGAAAATAGCAAGAAATCCAAGCCATGGATCACGGGTTTGCAGTAGAAACGGGAAAAAGAGAAGATCACGCTTATTACCTCTTGAAGCCGGAATTTAAATTTTTCTTGTTCCAAGAACGCAGGCGCGATCCAGATCACAAAACCGGTTCACAGCAGCTCAACTGAAGTCCAAGAAAGAACTCCCTCTAATGATAATCCACACAAGGTCGAACGCTCAGAATCTCACAATTCTATGCTAGTAGAATTTAGGAGGCTAAGGTTTGATTAATAAGAGAGAGACAGTTAGGGTTTGATCAAGAGAGAGGCAGAGAAACGGTTTCTCTGTTATTGCATGAATAGTCTGTGTCTCTTACCCTAAGGAAACCGTTTCCTTATATTTATAGATTTATAATTATCATAAATTGCAACTTAGTCCTTCAACGTCCAATTGTCAACAAATTGGTCCTTGAAGTTTACTTATTTACAATTAGGTCCCATGAATTATAACAAACTTATAATTCACCTATAAATATATTCCCTTCTCTTAATTAACCCCACAATATTATCAAATAATATATTTGAGCATTCAAACCTTTGTTGTGTGTGACCCATTAGGTTTCCTAGTCTTATTGGTAGCATAATATGAATTAATTCTAACAATATTAGAATTAATAATCCTTAAGAAAATAAAGGATTAAATTTATTAATTCTCTAATTAATAAATCCATAATTAGCATATCAAGAGCGACATCTAGCAATGACTCTTGACCACCCAAAAGTCTAGAAAGTCAAGTGGCTTGACATGAACCTTTCAATAGCAAATTATCAGTGCAATAAACTCCTTTCACCATACAATATCTCATTTGGTCTAGATCATGGAATTAGTGCCAACTCCCTCCAGAATATTATTAATTCTGGCCCGAATATTTTAGTACTTGTTCAAGAAATCCATTACTCGATATGTGTATCAATTGGAACCATTTCCATCACATAGTCGTCTTGGCCAAGGACTTCATGAGTAATGATTTCTACAAGTGGCCTTGAGATATACTCTCCTACTATTAGGAGTGGTGAATCCTTTATTAACTTTCTCAACTACTTTCGTTTACTGTACGTTGTACCCAATATCCATCCCATAGGCAGTCCTAGATAAGACTCCAAAGATTAGAATCAAAGTACAACGCTCGTTAAACAAAGTACCTTGGAGATCTCAAGTCTAAGGATACTTGCACACTTGCTATAATGAGATTCTATCACTAGCACTAAATAGTTATCCAAGTGATTATCTCGTAGCTAGGTCATCCAATGAACTTGTTCCAATACAAGCATTCACACGTTAATCCTGAGTATCACAATACTCACGGATATGAGAACCACCGCTTGATCCAATCAAGAGATATAACATGTGCCAGTCTTGCCCTATTAATAATGTCCCATCTTATTAATACTATGACTGGGGATTATTTAAGTACAAACACTGCATAGTGTAGTAGGAATCTCACATCATGATCTCTATCATGATTTCCTTAACACTGTGTTGTGCTAGGGACTTTATCTAACGGTTTGTATACATATTTAGATATAACAATCAAACTGAAAGATAAAGAATGCCTCTTATTAATTTAATATGCAATATATATGGTACATGTGATTGCCTCTAGAGCACAACACTAACAAATTCCACCTAACTTGTATTACTATCACCTTCTATCAAAATGTGACTTGTGCAACACAATAATATCAAAATGTATGACCAGTTAATAATTTAAGAAGTAAGAAATAAATGAATTTAAACTGACATAATACAAATGAATTTTATTTATAAAATATTCATATTATTTTTATTTACTTTGAATAAATTAAAAATTTTAAAATTATATATATATATATATATATATATATTAAATAATCCAGATCCAAATACACTTATCAAAATAGCTAAAAATCTACCACACTATGAAAATGTGCGGTTTGTACTAGTGTTAATTGGTACATAGTACTTGGATATGGCCCTCTATTAAAGCACCAAAGATTATTTCAGCTTACAAGTTCTTGGATTACATTCTTTCTCAAAGGACAAACCATTTTGCATCATTCTCTAGCTTCCCTTATCAAGCATATAATCATAGAAATTGTGCAATCTTGTGAAATATAAATGCCAAGAACTAGTACAATTGAGAGTTTGGCAATGATCAATGGTCATCGAATAGCAGAAAAGAGACCCCTAATTCATCTTGTATTCAAGCATTAGTACCCCTCATAAGCGCAAGGAAATTCTGAGATAGTTAAAAGGAAGTTCTAGAATGAAAATCTCCAAAGATATAAGTGAACTCTTAATCTACCCCTCTTTATAACAAATCTCCCCCTCCAACACCCAAAGAACATTCCACACAAATTTAAGCCTAAAATGCATATCTGAATACTTATATATAGAAATCATATTCAAATAAAAAGCATAAATATTCAGTCTTTTCTTTCAGTTCTGAAAATCTTTTCCTTTTTTTGTAACAAAATCATGTGATCACTTTATATTACAAATTAAAACCACCCAAATCTTTTAGCTTCTACGCATACATGTTCGGGGTGGGAGGGGAGGGGGGGGGGAAGAAATGTACAATGTTGACTTACAAACCATAAATCACATGAGCCAATCATATATCTTCCCCTTAAATTCACAGTTGGCAGAAACATTGTTAACAAATAACCTAGTCTTCTACCCTCTAGAAAAGAAAAACAAATAACTTTTATTGTACTAGTACTGATGATTTTACGATTTTATGTTTTAACTCATAGAATAAGAACATACATTTTTACGAATCTAAAAGGAAGCCTTGAGAAGATTAATAGAGAGGAGCAGTGTTCTTGCAGAGGTAGTAGTTTTAATTACGGGAGGCGGTGCTTGTAAGAGATTCCATTTTCTTGTTGGCTATCATTATTCCAAAGAAAATCTTCAACACCCACATTTTCTAGATCTTAGTTCACATTATTTCCATAATTTTCAATCAATTAAGGAGAAGGTATATAAGGGAGAATTTCAATATGAAATCAAGGGGTTGTAAAAGAAAGGGTTTGAGAGGGAGAAAGGGGTTTTAGTTGAAGAAAAGGACGGTTTAAAAGGGAGAGGGGGTTTGACAAAAAGGATGGGTTTGGCTGGAGAAAATGGGACAGCTGTCTGAAATTGGGGAAATTTTTACCAGGTGCTTATGTAGTTGTACCAACTCTTAGAAAGCTGTACTATTTTGTGAGCGTATAACTTCATCTACGCGTAGTACAACTACCTAAAGCATTAGTTCACATGCACCAAGTGTACCTAAAAATTTCCAAACTGTATTTACTTTTTCAGGCTCCTAGACTTTTTTCAATCTTGCGGACTCTTTTTTTTTTTTTTTGTGGGTAACCCTCCCTTTCTGCAATGGGTAATTGAACATCCAAAGAAAAAAATAGTAATAATATCTTGACAATTCTAAAAATGCACAATATAATTCTAAAAATATAATAAATTTCACAAATATGCGTGTGTGTGAGTTGAATTGGTATTTTATTTTAAAGCTTGATTTATCATTATATCTGTCTCATTGGTTTGCTGATTTTGCTAACTTCTTGGCAGTAGGGATTATCCTAAAAACCATTACATCCCAACAAAAAAAGAATTTCTTTTCCAACATTAAGTACTATTTTTGAGAGAACCCTTTACTTTTTAAAAGATGTGTAGACCAAGTGATTAGGAGATGTATTGCTCTTGCTAAAACTAAGGATATTTTGAGGCACTGCCCTAAAAGACCTACTGGGGGTCACTACCAAGCAAATAGAACAGCAAGGAAGGTGCTAGAATGTGGATTCTTTTGGCCATGAATCTTCAAGGATGCACATAGATTTGTGAAGAATTAGGATAGGTGTCAGTGTATCAAAAACATCTCTAAAACTTATGAGATGCCTCTTATAATTTTTCAAGCATGCAAAATTTTTTATTATTGGGGGGTTAACTTTGTGAGCCCCTTTCCTAGTTTGTTTAGGAAAAAGTATATTTTGGTTGCAATGGATTATGTTTCCAAATAAGTTAAGGCACAAGCTCTACCAACAAACAATGCAAAGATGGTGTTAAAATTTCTTAAGAAATTGTTCACTAGGTTTGAATTCCTTAAAGTTGTCATTAGTGATAGAGGTACGCACTTTTACAATAGCCAATTGGAGAAAGTACTTAAACATTTAGGTACCTCTCATAAGCTTGCTACCCCATATCATCCCCAAACTAGTGATCAGGTTAAGGCGGCAAACAAAGAGATCAAAATGATTTTGGAAAAGTGGTGTGTTACACAAGAAAGGATTGGAGTGAAAAGTTGGATGAGACACTTTGGGCATATAAGATAGCTTATAAGAATCTCGTTGGTATAACTCCCTATAGATTGGTGTATGAAAAATCCTGTCATCTACTAGTAGAGATTGAGCACAAAGCATTTAGGGCAATTAAGCTAATAAACTTTGATTTGAATGATATAAGTGATGCGTAGAATTTGGGTGTATAAAAATTATACCATTTTAAGTCCATCCATATCCAAGTTTTAATTAAAACATTAATCCTCAAATTAAACACATGAGCAAGTATACTCATCGCAAACATAGTATAAGGAATTAACGAGTATCCATCCTTTTGGAACAACTACCATCAGTTACTTTTCATTCGTTGTTTAACCGACTCAATAAAGTGATAAAAGAATAAAAAGAAAAAAATATATATATAACTCAAGGATGAAAGAATATGCAATTAGATAAATATTCATGAAGACACAACAATGAATTACTTAACAGTTATTACAATTAATTATTATCTTGGCATTATGAAGGAATTTAAATAGACCCACTTCGTTTGCAATACATGAAATCACAACCCTTTAGCTAAATCAGTGAAAACATTCTGTCTCAACTAATTTATCCAAAAGATACATTAAAATTAATCCTTAAATAAATTCCTATATTCTATGTGATTTAAAGAATGAAATTAGCCAATGATTCTATTTTCTAGCAATCATCAACTAATCTTTGATTATCTAAGTTCTTGACAATTAACCCTTTTTGCAAGCAAGCTAAGAGATAAAAAAAAATGAAATTAACTAAATTGAAACCACTATAAATCTCTTTTGCAAGCAAGTCACAAAAAAAAAAAAAATCAATTAATGAATTTCTTAATTAAAACAAGTAATCAAATACCATGCGTAATAATAAATTGATAAAAAAAATTATATTAACTCAAAATCATGAATCTCAAAATAATGTCATGTTACAATGAATACATTAATAACATCATTTTTCTAGAAAAGGAAAATAAAAGTAAAAGAAAGAACTCATAGATAAGCCCCCTTCTTCTTCCTTGAAGACCTTCTTGAACAACTCGCATTAAGTGATGAATCCTTTCTTCAGTGATTGATTTGTAGCTTTAATCTATGGATTCATCTCTTGTACATGAAAATAATTGAAAGAATTAACCCTACTATGTACATGGTGCACTTCTTAATATTTTCTTAACCTTACATTGTTCACACCCCCTTTCTAACCGTGAATAAACTCTATATATAAATACACAAACTTCATGAAAATCCAAAAGTGAAAAGGAGTAGTTTCCTATCAAGTGTCTGAAATTAAATTCCACCAAGTACACAGACTTAAATTGGCTGTGAATAAGCCGAGTCTCCTTCAGTTTGCTGAAGCCGATCAAGTCCTTTTTCTTCTTGAAGCAGGCTAAATTGCGCCATGTTGAAGCCCATCCAAGCCAAGTCTTATGGCTAAATCCTACCCGCGACTTCCCTTGTTGAAGCTTCCCGTGGCATATGTATATCCTTCTACGGTGATAGGAATCCGTCATTGCAACAAGGCACATCTAAGAAAGGGGGATGGAAAGTCAAGACATGCTTCAAGTCTCCTTAACAACATTTGTTAGCCCTAAGGGCTTTCTTCTATGTTTTGACTTATGACAAACATTGATAAGGGCTAACTTGTTAATCTATTGTGATAGGACATGTTTGACCTTTATTCTTCAAAAGTCTTCAGATAAAATTATTTGGCAACTCCTTCTTCACTAAAATCAAGAATAGAAGATCAAAAGAGAAGATTAAAGTATGTGGAGTTACATATCAAGGAAGTTCTTTATGAAGAATGTTAGACTAGGAAGTGTTATTAAGGTATATCTATTAATTCCTATGTCTTCTTATCTCTTGATTCATTTGACTTTACCTTGAAGCTTCAAAGGAGATGTTTTCAAAGTTTTTGCAAATCACAGAATTTTGGATTGAATAGTTTGAATCCAAAAGGTTCATCCAAAATCCTGTACACTGTGTTAAAAAGTTTCTGTTTGGTTAATGCCGTTTTGGACTTACCTTTTGGATGCATAATCGTCCAAAACCTGAGTCCAAAACACGGAAGAGTTTAAACAGAAAATTTATAGCCGTTTTTTTATGACTGTTGGCACTCCACTTTTTGGGCCTATAAATAGCCCTTAAAGTAAGATTAAACATAAGATTTTTGAAACATTCATCTTAGAAATATATTGCTCAATATTTTCAAAAATCTCCTTTTATCTAGCTTCAAGGTGAGTTCATTTTATATCAAAGGTAAAAGTATTTGTGCTTTATATCCAAGTGAATAGCTGCTCAAGAAAGTGAGCTCTTTATTGTTCTATTGATATTCAAATCTATGTTATAGTGCAAGGTTGTGGTGTAAAACCCATTGGGGTGAGCTTTGTGTTAGTTTGTGTTCAAGGTTGTGTGGTAAAACCTATTGGGGTGATCCTTGTTTTGTGTTTGTATCAAGGTTGTGGTGTAAACCCCATTGGGGTGAGCCTTGTGTTGGTTTGTGTTCAAGGTTGTGTGGTAAAACTCATTGGGGTGATCCTTGTTTTTTTTTTGTTTGTATCAAAGTTGTGAAGTAAAACCTAGTGAGGTGATCCTTGATATGTTTGCATGACTGAGATGTTGTGGAAAACCTAGTGTGGTGATCCTCTCTTATATGTGATACGGTTTCATTAAGTGGGGTTAATGAAATAGGGTTGAAAATCCTTAAGTGTGGGCTTAAGGTAGTGGACGTAGATCATTGTTGATCGAACCACTATACATCTCTTGTCTCATTTTATTCAGTTGTTCATGCACTGTTTTTTATGTTCTTTCATTGTCTAAATCTAGATATACATCTACGAGTACTTGGATAACTTTCTATGCTTCTATAAAGTCAGTCTAAGCATCTTGGTGATCATCATTATTCAGCGTTTTAGACAAATCGAAAAAATTATTTTTGCGTGCCAAAACCTTATTCACTCCCCTCTAAGGTTTTTCATTTGGTATCAGAGCTTGGTCTATATACTCTTGGTTTAACAACCTTGTAGAAAAGATCTTAATGGCAAGCTCATCCTCTCTTCCATATGTTGAAGGGTCTTCAACAAATCGTCCTCCTTTGTTTAATGGAAGCAACTATACCTTCTGGAAAAATAGAATGAAAATTTATGTGTATTTTATTAACTTCAAGTTATGGAGTTTAATAGAGAATGGTCCTTTTATTCCATCAAAGTGGATTGATGGCATAAAAATACCTAAAAAGAATGATGAGTATAGTGTGGAAGACAATGTGAAAATGACTCTAAATTTTCAAGTTATGAACATTTTATGTTGTGCACTAGATGCGACTGAATACAACCGTGTTAGTAGTTGTGATTCAGCCCATGATATGTGGAGATTACTTGAAGTCACCCATGAGGGGGCTAACCAAGTCACAGAATCAAAACAGGGACTTCTAATTCTTGACGATGAATTACTTACTATAAGGCCAAATGAAAGCATTACTGATATGTTCACGAGATTTGCTAATATCTCAAATGGTCTAAAAGCTTGCGGAAAGGTTTATTCCCTTGAGGAACAAAACTGAAAAATTCTTGATGCTTTACCAAAAAGCTGGCAGCCTAAAACTCTTGCTATAGAAGAATCTAAGGACTTAAAATCCTTACCTACTGAAGAGTTGATTGGATCTCTTTTAACTCATGAGATGAAGCTCAAAAGATTTCATGAATCTGATGATCATGATAGAGGCAGAAAAGGGATTGCGCTAAAGGCTGAAAATGAAGATAGAGAAACACTCATTTCGGAAAGCAGTGAAGGTATGGAAATGGACAATGATGATTGAGCAATGATAGCAAAGAAATTTAGAAGGATGTTCAACAAAGGAACCTACAAAAGAGGAAGGAAGCTCATAAGAAAGAAAGGACAAACCTCTGGCTTCAAACCTTAATGTTTTGAATGTAAAAGCACAGATCACTTCATTGCGGATTGTCCGATTGCAAAAGGTAAGAAAGGAAAAACGTTTAAGAAAAAGGAAGACCTGAAGGTAAAGAAAGGTAAATGATTGATAGGAGCTTATGACTTAAATGAAGCTGAGTTTGAATATTAGGAATCTGAGGAAGAAACTGCTAACATTTGCTTCATGGTATTGGAAAATAAGGCACGGTCTTTAAGCTTCACCAAGTGGTTTTTGGATAGCGGTTGTTCAAGGCACATGACTGGAAATGCAGCCTTGTTAGAATGATATTCAGACCACAAATGAAGGATTTGTTACATTAGGAGACAAGAAGAAATGAAAGATTCTCAGCATTAGTAATATTGGTAAAGGTTCCTTGACAATTATACAACAAGTTTTACTTATTGATGATTTGAAATATAATCTGCTCAGTATTAGCCAACTTTGTGACAATGGTTGCAAAGTCATTTTTGAAAAAGATTCTTGCTCTATACTTGACAGATGATGAGACTCTGCTTCATCATGGAGGTCAATATCAAGGAGGGGGAGGCGTAACCATGCAAGGACAAGGACCGTTGACAAGATCTATGTCCAAGAAGCTTTAAGACGAGTTTCAATTGCTTATTAAACCATGCTTGAGGATGAACAAGGGTTGGAAGGTTGAGGAAGCTAGCCAAGAGCTCATTTTGATGACTATCCAAGAAAGACCCCAACAAGAACTCAAGCCAGCAACAAAGATAGACGAAACTCGATCAAAAAGGAGGCCTCCAACATATAGTCAGCCGGCCCAAGTAGCCGAACGTTGACTTCAACTTGTCCAACAACGGCTTCATTTTGACAACAACGGCTTCATTCTGGTGAACAACTAGCCGAAGACAGAACCTAACCAGTGCCGACTTGAGGGCCCTAGCTGGCACCGGCTCCATCCTGGGCAGCCGCATTTTTTATGTTTTCTCCAATTTTACTCAATTTCAAATGTTGTAAAGACTTATTAAGACCCTAAATTGTATTAGAATCTCTAGGATTACTTAGGTAGGGTTAAGGTAGTATAAATACAACCTTTAGTGATTTGACAACACAATTTACATACTTTAATTCAAATTTGAGAGAGAATTTTGAGAGGCCCTACCCTCCTTGTTCACCTTGATCAAGACCATACTTAAGGGTTAGTCCTTCTTATGAATGAGTTTATAAATCTTTTGGATAATCCAATATGGTTTCTTTAAATAAGTCTTAGTTGCTTTGTTCTTCTAAAGTTTGTTTGAATTCCATTACTTGCGTGCCTATTTTCTCTATTCTATTTGTTTTTGTTTGCCTTTGCTACTTCAAGGATATTAGAGTGAGATTATAATAGAACTTTCTACTATTCTTGGGGGTCTTTGAAGCTTAGTTCTTCAAGGGTTTGATATAGGGTATGTTGTTATTTTATTTTCTCCTTTTTGTCTCAAGAAGAATCTCTATTTTTGGTCCCATTGATTGAGCTGAACGTATAACCAACTAAACCACTCACAACACCACGAAAAAGCCCACACAAGATCATATCAAAGAGTTTGGTATCAGAGTAAGGAAAAGCTTGATTCCTATCAGAGCTTGAAAGCAAGAAAAGGAGCCATACAACGTTGAAGAAAAAGAAAACAGAGAAAATTTCGTAACTCAAAAACATGCTCCAAAAAGGTCATGAAATCTTTGTTATATCTTGATTTATCTATTGGGAAATTGCTCCTTGATGTTAATATAATCATTTGAAACAAATTTTTCTTGAGTTTGTTGTGACAATTGGCTTGAATATGAGTGAAAATGTTGGTTGTTCTTAAGTGACGGGATTGCAACCAAGGTGTTTGATAAATGTTCCATGAGAATGTTTTTTGCTATAGTTGGAAACTTTGATTCTTAATTTTAATTCCTTGGGATATTGGGACTTAGTATATCATTCTATTGTTGAATTCCATGTTCATTAAACTTAATTTTACTAGTGCACACTTGTGATCATCTTGTTCTTCATAATCCTAGTTCTATTTGTTCTTGTTTCTTTATTCTTGCTAATTCTTGTTTGTTTCTTAGTTAGAAGTGTTTCCTTGTTCATCTAAGTGTTTGTTCTTGTGTTGATTAAGTTCACATTTCTTGAAATTCTTGATTAAAACTTGACTGTTTAAGGTGCCCAATAAGTGTTTGTTGAAATTCCCCCAAGACCCCCTAATTGGAAAAGTCCATTGATTTATGTGAGTCACTAAGTTGGACTAAATCTTTAGCTATTGGAGAGAATTAGTATTGAACAAGAAGGTTTGAGTATTGAGAAAAAGGCAAGAGGGTGAGCCTATTCCTAAAAGAGCATAAGAGAGCAAACACGAGTGTGGAGTGACCAACCCTTGAGAGCCAACACACAAGGACGTGAAGTGAGGAACTATTTTTCTTCCTAATCTCTTTTATTTTGCATGTATAAGTAAGTAAATATTCCATCACCATGGCTCATGATCAAGAGATCTCTAGGCCTAACTCAAGTGGACCTAGTAGACCTCAAGAAAAACAAATTGATGCTAGGGTTTTGCGTGATGACTTGCAAGCTATGATAAGGACTATGCAAAGTAAGTTTCAAAACATGACAAGGGAGTTGATAAATCATCTTGGACAATCTTCTACCATTGCACAAACGAGAGGCCAAGAATGATTTGAAGTACTTAGCCTAAGGATGAGGGATGGTGATGCCCATACTCCTCCGTTAAATGCCCAACAAGGGGAAGAGTGGCATGAGCACTCAATCGGGGAATTCCAACAAGCTCCTGTGAGAGGGGGAAGACTTGGTATGAGAGTAGGACGAGGTAGGGCTCAAGAAATGAATGGTGGGAACAACCTAAGGGGGTTAGAAAGAGAGTTTGAGGGATTTGATAAATGGTATGAGGGGGAACAAGTTGAAGCCCTTGGGAAACATTATAGAGGATGAGGCAATAGAGGAGGTAGGAAAGAAGGAAATGATGAGGAGAAGGTGTTGAACCATATCAAATTGAAAGTGCCCACACTCTATGGTAAGAGCGACCCCGAAGCATATTTCGAGTGGGAGAGCAAGATGGAAATCTTCCTAGAAAGCCATACCTATAGTGAGAGGACAAAGGTGAGGTTGGCTATTTAGGGATTTTTGGAGTATGCTTTGGTTTGGTGGAAGTAAGTTAGTGCACAAAGGAGACAAATAGGAGTGGAAACCGTGGCTAGTTGGAATTTATTGAAAGATATGATGAGGGCAAGGTTTATACCACACTATTACTACAATGATCTTTACCAAAGGCTCCAATCACTCAAGCAAGGGAACAAGAGTGTGGAAGATTACAATAAAGAAATGGAAGTAATGTTGATGAGAGCTCAAATAAATGAGGATCCTAGAGCAACAAGAGCAAGGTTCTTGGGAGGATTGAATAGAAAAATTGCCAATTTGGTAGAATTGCACCCTATGATCGATTAGAGGATATGGTACATGCCGCTATGAAGAATGAGAGGCAATTAAAGAGAAGGGCATTTACTAGACCACCACTTCCAAACCCCAACACTACTAGTAAGATGCCAATTGAGAAGGATGAAGCCCCTAAGCTATTCCAAAGGGACTTTTACAAACCTAGAGAGGATTGGAAGCTAATGGAGGATTGGAAACCTAGGGAAGGTTGGAACAAGGATGAGGGAAAAGCCATGGAGAGGCCACAAAGTAATAGGGATATCAAGTGTTTTAAGTGCCTTGGATATGGACATACTTTCCATGAGTGTCCAAGCAAGAGAACGATATATACTAATCCCTATGGTGAGATTTCTACCGATGAAGAAGAAGAGGGAGAAAGGTACCAAGGAGACTAAGAGGGAAAAATGGATGAGGAAAGTGATGAGGGGGAAGTTGTTGGTCAAGAATACTCTTTGGTGGGAGTCACAAGAAGATTATTGAATTCACAAGACATTGAAGACCCAGATCACCAACAAAGAGAGATTATTTTCTACACTAGGTGTCTAATCAACATGACCCCTTGTAGTGTTATTGTGGATAATGGGAGTTGCACTAATGTGATTAGTGCAAACTTGGTTGAAGAATTGGATATGAAATGAATTAATCACCCCAAGTCCTACAAATTGCAATGGTTGAATGATAGTGGGGAATTAAAAGTAAACAAATAAGTTTTGGTGTCTTTTGAGATGGGGAAGTATAAAGATGATGTGCTATGTGATATGGTACCCATGCAAGCGGGTCCATTGCTCCTAGTTTGGCCTTGGCAATACGATAGGCATGTTAAGCATGATGGGAGGAAGAATACTTATTCCCTACTCAAGAAGGGAACAAAGTTTATCCTCACCTCCATGGTCCCTAGTGAGGTGAACAACGATCAAAGAATCATGACGGAGAAAGAAAAGAAGAAGGGAGCGCAAGATGGCAAATAAAAATAAGAAATTGAGAGAAAAGAAAAAGAGTTGAGAGAGAGAATAGACAAACAAGTACCTTTGACGATCAAGGATATGAGTGAACAATAACAAGATAGGGGAGATAAAAGAAGAGTGAATTTCTTTGGAAAAGAAAGTGAGGTCATAGAAGCTATAGAAGCTAAGGAACCGGTTATTCTTCTTTTATGCAAAGGTTCTTATGTTTCTACTAATGATTCTATATTGTCTTTGCCTAAGGAAATTGCAGCTATTATTCAAGAATTTAAAGACGTCTTTCCGAAGGAGGTGGTCAACCAAACATTTACCCAATTCTTGTGGACCATAATCAAGAAGAACTTGAAAAATTGGGAGAAATGCTTGCCACACATTGAGTTTACTTACAAAAGGGCTATTCACTCTACCACTTCTTATTATCCTTTTGAAATTGTGTACGGTTTTAATCATCTAACTCCTTTGGATTTAGTTCCTTTACCTATAGGTGAACGAATGACCATTGATGGAGCTAAGAAGGCGGAAATGGTGAAGGCACTCTATTTAGATGATGGCTATGATTCAGAGACGAATCCTTTTCAAGGAGGGGGAGATGATGAGACTCCGCTTCATCATGGAGGTCAAGATCAAGGAGGGGGAGGCGTGACCATGCAAGAACAAGGACCGATGACAATATCTTGGTCTAAGAAGCTTCAAGACGAGTTTCAATAGATCATTAAACCATGCTTGAGGATGGAAGAGGGTTGGAAGGTTGAGGAAGCTAGCCAAGAGCTCATTTTGATGACTATCCAAGAAGGACCCCAATAAGAACTCAAGCCGGCAACAAAGACGGATGAAACTCGACCAAAAAGGAGGCCTCCAGCTTACAGCTGGCGCTGGCCCAAGTAGCCGAATTGGCATTGGCTTCAACCTGCCCAACAACGGCTTCATTTTGGCAACAATGGCTTTATTCTGCCGCACAACCGGCGGAAGACAAAGCCTAACTGGCGCCGGCTTGAGGGCTCTAGCTAGCGCTGGCTCCGGCTCCATCCTGGGCAGCCGCGTTTTTTATGTTTTCTCCGATTTTACTCTATTTCAAATGTTTGTAAAGACTTATTAAGGCCCTAAATTATATTAGAATCTCTGGAATGACTTAGGTAGGGTTAGGGTAGTATAAATATAACCTTTAGTGACTTAACAACACAATTCACACACTTTAATTCAAATTTGAGAGATAATCTTGAGAGGCCCTAGCCTCCTTGTTCACCTTGATCAAGACCATACTTAAGGGTTAGTCCTCCTTATGAATGAGTCTATAAATCTTTTGGATAATCCAATGTGATTTCTTTGAATGAGTCTTAGTTGCTTTGTTCTTATAAGGTTTGTTTGAATTTCATTACTTAGGTGCCTATTTTCTCTATTCTATTTGTTCTCGTTTGCCTTTGTTGCTTCAAGGATATTGGGGTGAGATTATAGTAGAACTTTCTACTATTCTTGAGGATCTTTGAAGCTTAGTTCTTCAAGGGTTTGATAGAGGGTAGGTTGTTATTTTATTTTCTCCTTTTTGTCTCAAGAAGAATCTCTATTTTTGGTCCCATTGATTGAGCTGAACGCATAACCAACTAAACTACTCACAACACCACGAAAAACCCCACACAAGATCATATTAACAGTGGAAATCTCGAAATCATCTTTACTACCAAACGTATGGGAAATGTATATGTGTTTTATCTTAATGACCTTGTAGTTAATGGAATTAGATGCCTATCCATTCATGACAATGATAGTTATCTTTGGCATAGAAGATTAGGTCATGTATCATTTGATTTGTTAAATAAACTGTCATCAAAAGAACTTGTTAGGGGACTGCCAAAAATGAAATATGATAAACATAAAATATGTGATGCATGTCAATTTGGGAAGTAAATCAAAACCTATTTTTTTAAAATAAAAAAAAATATTTCTACCTCAAAACCACTAGAATTAGTTCATATGGATTTGTTTGGACCCATGAGGACTGCTAGTCTTGGAGGTAAGAAATTTGCATACGTACTTGTTGATGATTTCTCTAGATTTACCTGGACCTTATTTCTTGGACAAAAGGGTGAAGCCTTTTTTGAATTTTCAAAACTGATAAAGCGCGTCCAAAACTCGATTGAATGCAAATTGGTTTCTATTAGAAGTGATAATGGTAAATAATTTTGTAATAGTAAATTTACTCACTACTGTGATGAAAATGGAGTCTTTCATAATTTTTCAGCAGCTAAAACCCCTCAACAAAATGGTGTTGTTGAAAGAAAAAATCAGACTTTGAAAGAAATGGCTAGATCAATGCTTTGTGAAAATGCTGTTCCAAAATACTTTTGGGTGGAATCTGTTAACACAGTGTGCTATACAATAAACCGAGTTATGTTAAGACCATTTTTGAGAAAAAATCCGTTTGAACTTATGTTTGATAAAACTCTTTCTATCTCTTATTTTAAAGTATTTGGGTGTAAATGTTTTATCCTAAATACAAGAGATAATCTTGGAAATTTGATAGCAAGTCTGATGAGGCCATATTTCTTGGATATTCTTCCAACAAAAAGGCCTATAGAGTATACAATAAAAGAATACTTTGTGTGGAAGAATCTGTGCATGTTGTATTTGATGAATCTAACATTTATACTTCAAAAAGAGATGACGATGATGTAGGGAATTCAAATGAAGTTAAGTTAGATCATGTCAAAGCTCCGCCATTAGATACTCATGCAAAAGAAGAAGAGATTGAAGAATTGCAGAGTGAACAAGAGAAAGAACAAACTAAAGATTCTGCAAATCATCAATTTTCGAAAGATTGGAAATACAAATTAGGTCATCCAAAGGAACAAATTATTGGAGATCCAAACCATTGAGTTAAAACTAGATGGTATTTCATTGACAACTTTGCTCTTCTTTCAAGTATTGAACCTAGCTGCATTGATATTGCTTTACATGATGAATTTTGGATTATTACCATGTAAGAAGAGCTAAATCAATTTGAAAGAAATCAAGTTTGGAAACTTATCCCTAGACCTCATGATCGACTTGTTATTGGTACAAAATGGGTTTTTAGAAATAAGTTTGATGAAAGTGGGGCTGTAATCAGAAATAAAGCTAGATTGGTTGCCCAATGATTTAATCAAGAAGAAGATATTGACTATGATGAAACATTTGCACTTGTTGCTAGACTAGAATCTATACGAATGCTGCTTGCTTTTACATCCTTAAAAAATTTCATGCTTTATCAAATGGATGTCAAAAGTGCATTTCTAAATGGCTTTATTGAAGAGAAAGTGTATATTGAACAACCTCCAGGTTTTATTCATGAGCACTTTCCAAATCATGTTTTCAAACTTTCTAAAGCTCTTTATGGATTAAAGCAAGCTCCAAGAGCTTGCATACCAAGCTCTTGGAGCTTGGTATGAAAGACTTAGTGGATTCTTGATCTCAAAAGGATTCTCTAGAGGCTTAATTGATAATACTTTGTTTATTAAATCTGATAACCCTGATGATTTACCAATTGTTCAGATCTATATTGATGATATTATTTTTTGTGCTACTAATGAATCTTTGTGCAAGATGTTTGCTAAAACTATGCAGCAAGAATTTGATATGAGTATGATGGGAGAGCTAAACTTCTTCCTCGGACTGCAAATTAAGCAAACTAAGGATGGTATCTTTATAAATCAAGCTAAGTATGCGAAAGAGTTGCTCAAAAGATTTGGAATGAATGAAGCAAAAGAAATCAGCACACCTATGAGTACATCCATTAAACTTGATTATGATGAAAAGGGTAAGAAAGTATATGAGCATAAGTATAGAGGTATGATTGGGAGTCTACTCTATCTTACTGCTAGCCGACCAAACATCATGTTTTTAGTATGTCTTTGTGCTCAATTTCAATCCTGTCCAAAGGAATCTCATTTATGTGTAGTTAAATGCATATTTTGATATTTGATTGACACATATGATTATATATTATGGTATCCACGTACTAATACTTTTGAACTTAGGATCTACTGATATAGATTATGCAGGGTGTAAAGTTGAAAGAAAAAGTACTAGTGGCCATTGTCAATTTTTTGGATACTCTCTTGTGTCATGGCACAGTAAAAAGCAGGCTTGTGTATCCTTATCCACCACTGAGGCTGAATATATTGCAGTCGGGAATTGTTGTGCTCAAATGTTATGGATAAAGAATACGTTGCTAGATTTTAATCTTAGTTTTAATTGTGTACCTATATTGTGTGATAATACAAGTGCTATCAATCTAACAAAAAATCCAATGTAGCATTCAAGGACATAGCACATTGAAGTTAAACATCACTTCATCCGAGATCATGCACTCAAAGGCGATGTGTGTGTTGAATATATCTCAACGGATGAACAACTTGTAGATATTTTTACTAAACCTCTTGCTGAGAATAGATTCAATAATTTGAGAAGAGGTTTGAGAATTACAAGAATTTGATAACTAACCATGTGGCATAAGTCTTATTTGTGTAGGATTTGTGAAGAAAAAGGTTTTGGAAATAAAGTTCTACATCCAAAACACCTCGTCCTCTATTTTGGACACAGTATTAGAATTCAATTCCCTCATCCAAAATGCATTTTGGGAAAACACTCTTTTGGATGATGGTTTCGGATCAAGTCTAGTTCCAAAATCCATTACTAACATTCTTCTTATTGCAAATTTTGAATTTCAAAAAATTGGTTTGTGCGTTTTTCCAAACTTCTCAAAAAAACTTTTGTTTTCAAAGAACTTTATTCTCACATTACTCAAGACATTCAAAGCAATCTATTCCTTCTCTCCTTTGAAACCCTTGTAACTGTCTTCTTACAAAAAATCATTCGTGCTCTTGCTCTTCAAAAACCAAAAGCCCAGAAAAAGCTTCAATCTTTCAGATGGCCAAGACTAAATCTTCCATTCCAAAACCAAAAAGAGGGCAAAAATCGTTTCCTGCAATGAAGAAAAATGCTTCGGCTTTAATCAAGACAAAATCAAAGGAAACTTCTCCTCAACCGCACTTTTCTACTTCCCACTATGATTCGTCAGAGTCATCTCTAGAACAAATGAGTTCTGAAAATTAGGTACCTCATTTTTTTTATTCCAAATGTGAGACTGAGTACAATGATTGGGTATCGAGAAATCGAACCATTATCTGTGGCTATCGTGTTAATCATTCCGCCTTTCTGAATCTATCAAAAATTTTGGATATGTTTGATCATATTAGATGGGGCGGTCTACTATCCGTTGATGAGAAATCGTATACCCATTTAGTCTGGGAAGTTTATGCAAATCTGAGGAAAGAAAAACTGGAAGAAACTGAAGGTGGCTTTATGATTCGATGGTGTGTAACAAGAGTGAAAGGAAGAGATATTGAATTTGACCATAGGCTGTTAAATACAATCTGTGATGTAAGAGATGCCGGATTTCAGTATTTTGAGCTAAACAAGTTCCTCGAAGGAAATGAAATTTTTGTTCTGAAAAATTTTGAAAAGTTATTCACTGGTGGGAAAAATTTCAAGAATTTTGGGAATAGGAGTTCCAAATGGCTAAATGGCATGGGTAGAATTTTGCATCACATGGTATCTACCATGATAGTACCCAGTTCTGGCCATAAGACTTCTATAAGTATCCTGCAAATGGTGATCATGTTAGCCTTAGCTGAGGGAAAACAGATAAATTTTGGGTTTCTGGCAACCAAACTAATGTTGCAGTCTAGAAACACATCAAGCAAGGCTTTACCATTTGGAAATTTGTTGACAAAAGTTTTCAGATTTTTTGAAGTTGATTTAAATTATGTTCCTTGTGATCCGACCAAATCAAATGTTTATAGTTTTGATTTATTTGAAAGAATGGGATATGTTAGAGAAAATAATTCTTGGAAATTACTGAGAGAGACTTCAGGACACGAATGAGAAAACTTGATGAAAATTAAGGAAGAAGGAAAATCTATTTCTGGTTCTGGTACTAAGCAAAAATTTGATGAAGTCCATCAAGCAGAATCTTTTGCTAAAGGTAATGTTCAAGACATTGGTCTGTCTGAAAGTATTCTGGGAGCAATCAGTTTATTTGCTGAGAAATTGGACCTTTTCAGCTCCGAAATCAATTGTCTAGGAAACAGAATTTCTATTGTTGAGCAATCTACTAAGCCTTCTACTTCAATATCTGAACATGAAAAAGCTAAACATTCTTCAGAAGACAAGTCTAAACTGCCTGCGGATTACAAGTCTCCTTCTCCCGATTCTTCTCCTAAACTATCTCCACAGCCTTCTCCCTTAAAGAAGACAGAGATTCCTCCACCTTCTCCTAAGCCAAAACCCTTTGGAAAAAGATAGAAACACGTGGTTGTGAAAAGAAAATCAAACAGAATAGTTGGTAAATTTTCCAAGAAGGGTGCTGGATCAAAGGCTGAAATAATCAATATGTCCTAGACGACATTATTGGGCAGCAAAATTTGTTGATGGACAATTTACCTTCTACACCAATTGAACAATTTACTTTTTCTGTCATTTATATTATGCCTTTCTATGGGATACTAGTTTAAGTTTTTTTATTTTTTCCTATTATCCATCTGGTTTTCTTCTACACTCTTTCTACTATGCTTATTTTTTATTAATGACAAAGGGGGAGAAAAAGTTGGAACTGCATGACTGCATAACTGATGATCTGTATGTTGATATGGGGAGAAAAAGTTATAGGATCTGCGTAATAAACTGATATGGAAATTGATATAGGGAGAAAAGAAAACAGTTATGTTTTTGCACATATTCTGCATGACTGATGTATGAACTGAATTTTGGGCATGACTTATGTTCTGTATCTTAAATTGGACTAATGATGTATGACTGATTATTTGGATCTGCGAAAGAACTGCTATGATAATTGGAACCATTTTGAAAAACTGAAACTATTTTTGGGAGAGGAAAAGACTATTATATGAACAGTTATTGAATTTGAAGTAACTGCATGAACTGTTACGAGCTGCATGAACCACTTCTGGTATGAATAGTTATGCATTGAAATCAAATTTGAACTGTTATGAAAATCACTGATATATTTTGATTCACTGTTCACTATTTTTTTTTTCTGAAAAACCCCTCTGTTTGTGACGTTCAATTTTACTCAAAAACATAGGTTTATGAATAATAATTGTATCATTGAGACTAGATGCTATGATAAGATTTTCGTGCACTGAGTCATGGGGAGTTTTGGACTTAGAAACATTGAATCCAAAAACAAATGTTCTTATAAGCAGTATTACTGAATTGAAAATATATTTTGGACATCCAAAACCCGTATCCAAAATGAATTTCTAAAAACACTCGTTCTATATCGTCTTCCAAAATTATTTTGGATACACCTTTTGGATGAACAAATCGTAACTTCTAATTTTCCTTCTTATGGTTAAAATATTCACATAAGCATATATTTATGGGGAGTATCTTATCATACATCTTATTTGCTATCTCTATCAAATCATTTTGAATATTTATATAGAGATGTGAAAGGCTTTAGGATAATTGAGATATGTTTACAAATTTTTTATCATAAGATCTCTATGAGACCTATACAGTGAAATTGCATTTATTTGCACCTCTTTCATTCAATATGTTCTTTCTTTACATATCATTAGTGTCATGCTTGTCATCACTAAAAAAAGGGGGAGATTGTTAGCCCTAAGGGCTTTCTTCTATGTTTTGACTCATGATAAACATTGATATGGACTAACTTGTTAATCTATTGTAATAGGACATGTTTGACCTTTATTCTTCAAAAGTCTTCAGATAAGATTATTTGGCAACTCCTTCATCACTGAAATCAAGAATAGAAGACCAAAAGAGAAGATTAAAGTATGTGGAGTTACATATCAAGGAAGTTCTTTATGAAGAATGTTAGACTAGAAAGTGTTATTAAAGTATATCTATTAATTCCTATGTTTTCTTATCTCTTGATTCATTTGACTTTACCTTGAAGCTTCAGAGAAGATGTTTTCAAAGTTTTTGCAAATCACAGAATTTTGGATTGAACAGTTTGAATCCAAAAGTTTCATCTAAAATCTTGTACACTGTGTTAAAAGGTTTCTATTTGGTTAATGCCATTTTGGACTTACCTTTTGGATGCATTATCGTCCAAAACCTAAGTCCAAAACACGGAAGAGTTTAAACAGAAAATTTATAGCCGTTTCTTTATGTCCATTGGCACTCCACTTTTTGGGTCTATAAATAGCCCTTAAAGTAAGATTAGACATAAGATTTTTGAAACATTCATCTTAAAAACACTATTGCTCAATATTTTCAAAAATCTCCTTTTATCTAACTTCAAAGTGAGTTCATTTTATATGAAAGGTAAAAGTATTTATACTTTGTATCCAAGTGAATATCTGCTCAAGAAAGTGAGCTCTTTATTATTCTATTGATATTTAAATCTCTGTTGTAGTGCAAGGTTGTAGTGTAAAACCTATTGGGGTGAGCCTTGTGTTGGTTTGTGTTAAAGATTATGTGGTAAAACCCATTACGGTGATCCTTGTATTGTGTTTGTATCAAGGTTGTGGTGTAAAACCTATTGGGCTGAGCCTTGTGTTGGTTTGTGTTCAAGATTGTATGGTAAAATCCATTGGGGTGATCCTTATTTTGTGTTTGTATCAAGGTTGTGGTGTTTTGTGTTTGTATCAAGGTTTTGGAGTAAAACCTAGTGAGGTGATCCTTGATGTGTTTGCATGACTGAGAGGTTGTGAAAAACCTAGTGTGGTGATCCTCTCTTGTATGTGATACGGTTTCATTAAGTGAGGTTAATGAAATAGAGTTGAAAATCCTTAAGTGTGGGCTTAAGGTAGTGGACGTAGATCATTGTTGATCGAACCACTATACATCTCTTATCTCATTTTATTTAGTTGTTCATGTACTATTTTTTATGTTCTTTCATTGTCTAAATCTGGATATACATCTACGAGTGCTTGGATAACTTTCTATGCTTCTATAAAGTCAGTCCAAGCATCTTGGTGATCATCATTATTCAGCGTTTTAGACAAATCGAAAAAATTATTTTTGCTTGCCAAAAACCTTATTCACCCTCCCCCCCACCCCCCTCCCTCTAAGGCTTTTCGACATAGCATTCAAGAAGTTTCGAGAGGATTTTCAAGCCATCCAAGCATACAAGCAAACAGCCAAGAAGTTTGTCAAGAGATGGGTAGTGAAGGAAGCTATAAATGGGACGCAAAATTTATAATAATTCTTGTAGAGAATCAAGCCAATCTTTAAACAAGGATTGGAGGCTAAAAGAGTCTCAAGAAGAGCTCAAAATGATCAATATTTCACTTGGAAGATCAAGGAAACACATGGAAAAGAAATGGAGTTCAAATAAGCAGGGGTTAAAGTGCAACAAATCAAGTAAGGCCGCCTAGAGTTGACCCGGCACTGGCCGAGAATGAAGTACCCGGTGCTAGCTCAGACTTGGCTCGATTCTGTCTTAAAGCCAAGATAGAACTGAGCCGGCACCAACTCCATGTGCTAGAGCCAGCGTCGGCCCATGTCGGGCTTATCCTGATTTTTTACTATTTTTCATGTTTTTAGCATTTTACTTATGTAATTTAATTTTCATGACTTGTATTACATTTTAACCTATTTCAAAGGCGTGTAATAGGGTCTCAAAACTTGTATTAAGGCCATTTAATAGTTATGATTAGTTTGCTAATTAGTTTATGGCAAGGCATTTATATATATGTCATTATAACTCTTGTAAACACAACTTTTGATAATTTGAATAAAGAAATCTTTTGTTCTCTCTAGAGAGTGTTCTTGATGGTGATACTTTTGGGTGATTCCAAAATTAATCAAGGCTACTCTTAGGCTTTAGTCCAACCTAAGAATCTAGTCTCTAATCTTCTTAGGATAGATCATTGTTCTTTCTAAAGTGGGTCATAGATTTCTAGCTAATTTAGGGTTCTTTTAGGAGTTCAATTGGTTGCCTAAATCTTTCCATCCTATTTGTTCTTGATCCTTCTTGGGTTAGAGGTGTTTGGGTGTTGATTTAGTTGGATTAATTCATTAGATTTTGGATTCTAGGTAGCTAGTTTACCTAGAGTTCTAGTCTTGGATTAGGTCTCTTGATATGGAGCTTCAAATCTCAAATTGGTACTTCCAAGATCATCTCAAAGAGTTTGGTATCAAAGTAAGGTTGTGTTAATTCTTATTAACACAACTTTCTTTGGGCAAAGGTCCTATCTCTTCAAGCATTTGTGAAATTTTTCAGATTTTTGTCACTTTTTTGGGTGCTATTGTTGAATACTTATAACTCAAAATTATGCAACGAACTTGATGTTAAATTGATCTTATATGTTAGTATGATGTTTGAGGAATCATTTGGCATGAATATTTGTGGATTTTGAGATCAAACAAGAAGAAAAATATTGCTGCAATTTCTTAATCCTGTAATGATTTTTCTAGCTATTTTTAAATGTCAAGAACTTCAAATTGTGCCATGGGCTTGTTGTGAAATTGAGCCTACATGTTTGGTTGATGATTAGGAAGTTATTTGAGGTTTAAAATTGCAAAAATTTTCAGGTTTCTTGGGTGTTTTTGCTGCAAAATTCTGAACACAAGAAAATCTCGTAACTCATGTTCATGCTAATTTTGGGAGCTATAAAACTCAAGTTTTTGCTATGTTCTTACTTTAAAATTGTTCCTTGATGTTAGTATAACCATTGGTGATTGATTTTTATTGTGAATTTTGAGTTTTTGGGGCTGTTATAAGGAAGAAAAAATTGGAGTAGCCTAAGTTATGAGCTTGCGTACAATGTGCTTACTTCTATGATTTGTGATTATGCAATCAAGACTGGAAAATGCTTTCTATGATGAATTCCTATAATTTTCTTTCTTAGTAACTTGTTTTGAGTATAGAATTATCCTTTTGTTACTAGTAGAAAATTGTTCGTCATTGTATTCGATGCTATAGTTTGGGAAAATTGTTAGTGCATACATAGTCACATCACTTGTCTTTGAATTCTTGAACTCCTTATGCTATTATTGCCTTGAGTGTGTTAATTGTGCATCAAAAATTATATCCTTGGGGTTTTGATAGCATCCTAGCATTTAAAAACCCTTCATTTGAGTAGTTGCCTACTAAGTGTTTGATGAAATGCCGAAGTGACTTTACATTCATTGTATGAGTTCTTAGCTTGCATCTTCCACTTCTAATTGACTTCGTTGGTATATTTCATATTATTGGTCGGTTGAATACTTGGGTTTTAAATCTTCTTCAGATATTTGGAAGTGATTTGAACTTATCTATCCTTGAATCCTTGTTGTTTTTGCTTAGTGAGTACATTTATGAATCAGTCTTGAAATCTTGAGTTTGTTGAGGCTTAATTCTTTGAAATTCTTGTTTGAATTTACCTTGTCCTTGGTAATCATCAAGTTTTGAATTTAATTCCCCTATGACCCCTACTGGATTGTCCTTAGAGGGTTGGCTTGACTTGTCTAGTCAGACTAATTCCTAAGCAATTAGGGATGTTGTTTTGGGAAAGAATCTATGAGGATTTGAGTGTTGAAAGAAAAAAGGCAAGAGTGTGAGCTCATTGTGATAAAATCCAAGAATAGTGCAAACACTAGTGAAGAGTGACTACTAAAAAAAAAATAAAAATGAGTGTAAATAGTGAGGGAGTTAAGTAAGGAATTTTTTTTTTTTTTTGTGTTTTTTACTTAAATCTTGTGGATTCATCTCTTGAAAGAAAATTTAAAATGGCTAGTTGGAGTGATAGTTAAGGGTATGACTACGATGAGGAGTCTTATTCCTATAGAAGTAATTATGGGGGATATGAAGAACATGAATATGACTATGAGGAAGATTATTGGGGAAATGAAGATGATCATGAGAATTTACTTGATTGTGGAGATGAGTCTTATAGGGATAACTATAATGAAGGGCCAATCACAAGTGGAAAAGGATATGGTGGGTTTAAAGGAAATGAAAATTGGAAATATAAGGAAGATGACCATGAGTGCATAGGGTATTTGGAAGAACATGATGAAGGGCTAAGCATAAGTGGAAGGGAGTTTGATAAATATAAAAAAAACCCTTGGGAAAATGAAAAAGAATGTGAGAGGGTTTTTGTGGAAGGAAAATAAAAACACTCAAAGGGTAAATTACAAAGAAGGAAGGAGGATGTGGAGAATAGGGAGTTGAAGTACAATGAGAAGTTGGTACCTCCGTTTCATGGGAAGAGAGATTGGAGGGAGTATTATGAATAGGAAAAGAGAATGGAAGAATTACTAAAATGCTTTGCGCCTAGTGGAGGTTTCAAGGTGAAAAGGGCACTAATAGGCTTTTCTAAAAATGTTTTAGAATGGTGGAAGCAAATGAATACACAAAGAAGGCGAAGTGGGTATCAAACAGTGGATTCTTGGGAAGAGATGAAAGAATTGATTAGGGAGCAGTTTAACCCTGATGAGTGCCAAATATGTGGATGTTTTGCTCATATGTCCTATAATTGTCCAAGAAGTTCAAAGTATAGTGAGGGAAGTAAATGCGAAATTTTACAAAAGAGGGATGAGGAGAAAACAAGATGAATGAGAAATTTTACAAAAGGAGGGATGAGGAGAAAACAAGATTATGTTTGCCCTACATTTTGGAAATATGGTTATAGTATATGTGATTGCCTAGGATTGAATGATCAAGAAAGAAGTTTTGATTTGCAAAAGAGTAGTGCAACTCCTTGTGAACATTGTAGTGGGTATGGGCACAAATCATTTGATTGTCATTGGCAATCCTTTAAGGAGCAAAGTTAGATTCATAAATTTGAGAAGCAAAGAGCTAGGCTTAATACCAAAGTGGCCAAGAAAAATGTTGTAGATGTTGAGGAGCTGAGAAGGGCAAAAAATTAAGAAAAAGTTGAGAGGATTGAGCAAAATGAATTGCATGACTTTAGGAAGGAGGAGAAGCTAGAAAATGAGGCCAATTACCAGGGGATGCTCAATCAAAATAATGAAGTAGTGCATGAAGAAGTTGACAAAAATGTTCATGACGTTGATAAGGAGGTTAATGATGATGAAAGAGATGGAGTGGATCAATTGAAAAATGGGTGACTAAAGAGTTCTACAATATTCTATTTTCCTAGGGGATGAGTCACATTCCTTAGGAGTGTTGGAGGAGAATGAGCAAGAAGAATTTGAGCAAAAGAGTATAGAATTTGTTGAAGGGCCAAAGAATTCAAGGTTTGAGGTGGAGAATGAGCAAATACGTACTGTGGATGAAGGTTCCAAAAGTGCTTTAAGTACTTATGAAGTGGGAGAAAGGTCACATCCACAAGAGGAGAAAAAGAAGAGCTAGGTAGAAGTTATGCAAGAGCAAATGAGAACATGCGAAGTTAATAAGAATGAAGCATGCAGTTCAACTTCACAAAATAACACCGAATCTAGTGGAGGAGATTGAGTGGATGAAAGAGATAGGGATATACTGAAGAAACCATGTGCATTAATTCGTGTTATGAGGGAAGTTGTTGAAGCTTGTGTGGTTAAAGGAGAAGAGGATTTAGAAAGTGAAAATATTTTCTATTCAATGTGTCAAATCAAAGAGAAACCATGTAGCTTGATTATTGAAGGAGGGAGTTGTAAACATGTGGTTAATCCTACATTGGTGGAGGAATTGGGAATGGAGACCTTAAAACATCCTAAACCTTATAAGCTTCAATGGTTGAACAGTTGTGGTAAAGTAAAGGTGAATAAACAAGTCAAGATTCCAATTGTCATGGGGGGATATAATGATGAGGTAATGTGTTATGTGTTTCCCATGTATGTTGGGCATATATTGTCAGGAAGGCCTTAGCTATATGATAGAGAGGTAGTTCACTATGGGAAGAAAAACACTTACTCTTTGTGCAAGGATGGAAGGAAATCCACACTTTGTCCTATGCCCCCAAGTGAGACGGCAAAAGATCAAAATATTTTGAGGGAGGAAGATAAAAAGAAAAGAGAGCAAAAAGAGAGGGAAAAGTAATAGAGGGAAAAACAAGAGCAAAAGAGAAGAGAAAATGAGAGAAGATCAAAAGAAGAAAAAGAGAGTTTAGAACTCCAAATGCAAGCAAAAATAATGGAGGAGAGAGAACAAATGAGGGAGCATAAAGAAAAAACAAGAGTGTCAACTTGGGTTTTGAGAGGTGAAAACAACATGAGGGAGGAAAAAGAGTGAAGTAAGGTGAGAATAAAACTTTGGATTAAGAAGAGAGAAAATAAGGTAGGAGTTGTGGAGCAAAAATCTGAACTTTTACTTCACACACAAACTCTTGTTTGAATTCTTATGTAGGGAAATCCGTACAAGCAACAAGGCACATCAATTTGAGGACGAATCATGCCAATGAAGGCGAAAATGATAGGAATTCATCCACGCAACAAGGCATATCTAAAGAAGAGAGATGGAAAGTCAAGACTTGTTTTAAGTCTCTTTAGGAGCATTCAACATTTAAGAAGTTTCGAGAGGATTTTCAAGCCATCTAAGCATACAAGCTAAGAGCCAAGAAGTTTGTCAAGAGATGGGTAGTGAAGGAAGTTGTAAATAGGACACAAAAGGAACAAAAATCCTTGTGGAGAATCAAGCCAACCTTCAAATAAGTATTAGAGGACGAAGAGAATCAAGTGTAGAGAGAGAAGTGTAGAGAGAGAAGCTCTCAACTCTTGTAAGTTCACTTCTCTTCCCCGATTGCCATGGCTGATATTCAAGTAGACAAGCATGCAAAAGGACTCTATGTTGGTTAGTTCCCTCCTGTCTATGTGTTCTTATTGCTACTGGAGTGTGATTTGGGTGTTCTTGTTAAGCTTCCCGAGTGGATTGCTGGGCTATCTGCTGAATTAGGGCTATCTGTGTTCCTGATTTTTTTTGGTGCTTACGTATTGTCCAGTTTTCTCGGTATTCATTTGGCTAGTTGTTTCCTCTTCATTATCTTCTAGTTATCTTTATCTTACTATATATCTCTGGCTTCGTATATACCAACATGTGGTTTGAGTTTATGTTCTTCCTAGATGTCTGCTGACTGGGTGTAGTGGGTTGTGGTGCTACTTCTTCTCGCCCTAATCATTCCTTTGTCCCTGGTTTAGTATTCCACCTTGATCCTGATATACCTCTTTCCCTTCAGTTTTTGAATGCTATATACCTCCCTTTCATAGCTGAAACCTGGTCGTTAACCCCTTCACCCTGGCTTTCTGAGGCGAAATCCAGCTTCGGGTTCCTTGAATTTGAACTTACCTACCCCGCCTCTCCACAGACCAATCACTCTCCCAGGTTGTCCTCCTTTCTATGCCTGGTAGCCAGCTAGTATACCAAACCGGGGTAAGATTATTTTACTCCTTGGAATTAGAATCTTCTCAACATCCCGTTTGGCTCTTTCTGAACCCTTCTTGTTCTGAGGGCTGTCCCTCATGGTCCAGACTAGAAGTGGGAAATTAGGGTGCATAGTAGGGGCCACGTCTGCTACAAATTCTCAGGCTGTCTCCCAGGGTATTAGCATGGAGGTAGCCAATGAAATCAGCTCAAACCCACCTAACCCACCTTCCCCTCGGGCAAATGTCCAGTCTATCTCCATTGATCTTCAAATTACTCCCCAAGTACCCTTCCAACCCTGTCTGGTATCCCCCTTGGTGGGTAAAAAATTCCAACCAGTACCTGATGCTCCGTCTGCACCTACCAACTCCTTAGTGGGGAACAACCTTCAGCCTCCAACCAAGCCATTGCAAACCACTCAGTCCCTTCAATCCTGGGCTAACATTATGAAAGGAAATCGTGAACAACTGAATGGAATGCGCCTAAAACATATCCCTTGCTCGGGTAATGTCATTGATTTGGATGAAAGGGACTTCGAGGAACCAACGAGCAAGTTGGGCTACTGCCTTGTTGGGATGTTCATGGGTAGGTTCCCTGGCATGAAAGCTGTTATGGACCTCACAAAGCAGTGGGGAGTTCAGTCCAAAGTGCACTCCCACGCTACTGGATGGCTTATATTTCGATTCCAAACAGATGAGGATAGATAACAGGTTTTCCGTGGGGGGCCTTATGCAATATATGGGTGATCCTTGATGCTTAAAGTAATGCCATATGACTTTGATTTCTCTCTGGCTGAGGTGAGTATCATGCCTATATGGATCACATTTCCTGCCTTGCCTCTTGGTTGCTGGAACATGAATGCCTTAAGCAAGATTGCATCAGCAGTGGGTATACCGATCATAACGGATATGCTTACTACCACATTTGATCGCCTATCTTATGCTAGAGTCCTTGTTGAAGTCGACGTGTCCAAACCACTGGTGAAGACGGTACCAATCAGAATGCCTTCTGGTAAGATCAAACACCAGGCAGTGAAATTTGAGTTTGAGCCTCTGTATTGCTCATGCTGTTGTAGATTTGGCCATGTTACTGAGGTATGTATGCAGGAACATATGAAGAGAAAGGAACAACAGGTGACTAACGGGAATGATGGAAAAAGCAAGGGACATAAGGGTAAGGCAAGGTCTTCGACTAGGCCAACGTCAGCCCCGATTAGAATGAACAAAAACATGATATCCCAAGGTGGAGCTGGTGAGATTGGTGATATAAACAAAGACAAGGGGAAACAGCTGGCCCTCAATGTGGAGAATAATATTGATATCCAAGCTTATGAAGAAAATGTTGCAGATGACGTCCCCTCCTCATCTAATGGTCCGTGTGTACAACCTTCTCAAACAAGAGGTCGTTCTATACTTAGGCGTAGAGGACGGCCCCATTGGCTAAAAAAAAGGAATGCACAAGCAGGAGTTACACAATCGCTCTCCCCTACACGTTTAGGTAGGTCTGATGAGAGGATGCCAGTAACCATAGTGAATACTGGTAAAGTGACTAATTAGGCACCAAAATCTATCTCTTCGGTATGGAAAAAATTTGCCCAGCAGAATGTTGACTTGATTAGTGCCCAAGGGGCACTAGTTAGTCCACAATGAGAGTAGCGTGCTGGAATATTCGAGGGTTAAACATGACCCTCAAGAAACATGGGGTTTGGAATTTTATTTCGAATCATTGTGTTAACATTATTGGATTATTGGAAACAAAGTTGAATACTGTTGGGGTGGACAATATTCTACAAAAAAAAATTCTCTAATTAGTCGGCCTTTCACAACTTGAATGAATCTGATGGAGGCAGAGTGGTTATCCTATGGAATGATGTTAGAGTGGATGTTCATTTACTTCACTGCACGTCTCAAGCGATCACTGTGAGTATCAGGTGAAAGATTTCACATTCTACATATTTTTTCACCTTTATCTATGCTTCCAATTCGGTTATGACTAGAAGGATTTTATGGGAGGATATCCAGTCCTTATCTTCATCAATTTCGGGTTCGTGGATTCTGATGGGTGACTTAAATACCTATTTACATATTGAGGACAAACTTGGTGGCTCAGTGCCCTCCTCTTATGAAATTAGGGATTTTGTATCTCTATGTGAGGACATTGGCCTAAAGGACCTTCCTTATGTCGGATCAAGGTATACTTGGACAAACTCTAGGGTATGGTCTAAACTTGATAGGGTTATGGGTAATGATGCATGGTTTCAATGCCCAACACAGGCTTATGTTCAGTTCCTCCCTATTGGGTACCTTTCTGATCATAGTCCTGCTATTTGGTCAGTGGTTGACAACATTCAGAGTATTGCTCGTCCATTTAGGTTCCTTAATATTTGGGCTGACCACGATTTGTTCCATAATATTGTTCAAGAGGTTTGGGATCAGGAGTTCTGGGGTTTCCACCAATTCACTCTCTGTCGGCGATTAAAGATGCTTAAGGGTTACTTGCGGAAGCTAAACAAACAGGAATTCTCTCACCTTTCCGAACGGGTGGAAAAGGCGAATCAGGCAGTTCTTAATGCACAAAAGATATTACTTGGCAACCCCGCAGATCAAACCCTTATTGCACAATTCAAGGATTGCAAACGATCGGCTTGGCGATTGGCGGAGGCAGAAATGAAGTTCTACCAGCAACTTGCTAAAGGAAGGTATGTAGCTTTCTCTGATAAGAATACCCGCTACTTCTATAACATTGTCAAACGTAATAAAAAGCGGAACTTCATCTCTTCTATCACTATGGAGGATGGTACGCTGACCAATACCCCAGTGGCTCTTGCGGACGAATTTGTTAAATATTACCAGAAGCTACTTGGGTCTAAAGTTGATTGTAGGGGAATCAATGTGGACTTTGTCAGGGCTGGTCCTCTTGTTCCTTATGATATGATGGTGGACTTGGTTAGGGATGTGACTACCCAAGATATCAGACTTGCTCTGTGGGATGGTAGGGATTCCAAAGCTCCGGGACCGGATGGATACTCGGCACTATTTTTTAAGAAAGCGTGGAATACGGTCGGGCAGAGAGTGTGTGATGCAGTTATGGAATTCTTCAGTTCCGGGAAAATTCTTAAACAGATAAATCACTCTATCATCACCCTGGTGCCGAAAAATGATCATGCTGATAGGGTGGGTGACTTCTGCCCGATCTCCTGCTGTAATGTGGTTTATAAGATCATATCTAAAATTCTGGCTGAAAGACACAAATTGGTGGTCCCTCATCTCGTGGATGGAGCACAATCAGCATTCATTCATGACCGACTCATGACTGATAATATTTTACTAGTCCAAGAACTGTTGCGTATGTATAGTCGTAAAAAAGTTTCCCCAAGATGTACATTGGAAGTGGATCTAAGGAAAGCTTATGACTCTGTCAGCTGGGACTTCTTATTGGACTTACTTACTGAGCTTGGATTCCCTCATCTCTTTATGATATGGATTAAGTATTGTGTGACCACTACATCATTCTCAGTTGCTATCAATGGAAATGTGCATAACTACTTTACTGGTGCTAAGGGTCTGCGGCAAGGTGATCCTCTCTCTCCACTGTTGTTTGTTATCTGTTTAGAATATTTCTCAAGGGTGGTCAGAGTGCATACACTTGGGACATCATTCAAGTACCATCCAAATTGTAAGGAATTAAGGGTTACCTACCTTGCCTTTGCAGATGACCTCATGTTATTTGCTAGGGGAGACTGTTCTTCTATCCACATCCTTCTTGATTGCCTAGAAGAATTTAAAAGATGCTCAGGTCTTGAAATCAACAAGGATAAATACTGTATTTATCTTGCAGGGATTGCTCCTGATATTCATGAAGCAATTACGGCAGATACGGGCATTCCTATTGGAGAAATTCCATTCTGCTACCTTGGGCTGCCAATCATGAACGGTAAAATTAGACTTACTCTTTTCAAACTACTGCTTGATCGAATTGGCTCCTTTATTGGGAGATGGTCTGCTCGATCTCTTTCTTTTGCTGGGCATCTCCAGTTGATTCAATCTGTGCTCCAAGGGGTCGAATGTTTTTGGCTGTCTGTTCTTCCTACTCTATCTACTATTATTTCTCAATTGGAAAGGATGGCTCGGGACTTCCTGTGGAACTCAAATAACCATCTGGTTGCATGTAACAATGTTTGCCTCCCCAAGACTGAAGGGGCCTCGGTTTGAGGAACTTAAAAATTTGGAATGGTGCTCTTCTGTCTAGAATCATTTGGGACGTACAGGCAGAGAAGCAATCTTTGTGGGTCAAATGGGTAAACCACTTCTACTTGAGAAAGACGACTCCATTTGGGAAATTGAAGCACATAAAGAACAGTCCCCCTTGTTTAGGAAATTGCTGGCAATAAGAGACTTGTTCGTAGAGCGGGAAGGTGACTCTCACTGTGCTGCTGGTCTTCTTCAGTCTTGGGGCAATTGCATTACTTCCTTCGCCGCTCTTGCTTATGACTATCTTAGATCTACTTCACAGTCTGTGTATTGGGCTAATACTATATGGAAGCAGGGTTTAACGCCCAAACACTCATTCATTCTTTGGTTATGTGTGAAGGGTAGGCTTAGAACCAAAGACGCACTTGTGTTCAGACTGGATGACTTAACATGCCCTTTATGTAAGTCTCATCCTGAAACAATGAATTATTTATTCTTTAAATGCGCGGTCTCCGCTACTATCTGGACAGAAGTGAAAACTTGGTTAGGACTTCCACAGTCTTTGAATTTAGCTATGGCTTGTCTTAGGTTGTATAAGCATAGCAACAGGGGTACCTCATGGGTTTCTAAGGCCAAGTCTATTGCTTTGACAGCCACATTTTATTACATTTGGTCTACTCGTAACAAGGCCATTTTCGAGGATGTGGTCTGGCATCAGGGAGATATCGTGAAAAAGATTAAAACACATATGTACACTGTAATTTTTACTTTGTACCCACATGTTAAGACTAGGTTTGAGACATGTACTGAGATCCTCTAGGTTGTAGTCTCTTCGACTGCAAACTAGAAATTCTTGTAGATTCTTACTGATTAATACTAAACCATTTACATTTGCATAAAAAAAAAAAAGTATTAGAGGCCGAAGTAGTAACAAAAGGAGCTCAAAATAATCAACATTTCACTTACAAGATCAAGGGAACACATGGAAAAGAAATGGAGGTCAAATGAGCAGGGATTAAAGTGTTACAAAGCTAGAGAGGTCGCCTAGAGTTGACTAGGCGTCAACTGAGAATGAAGAACCCAATGCTAGCCTAGATCTGGCTTGGTTCTATCTTGGACAGAACCGAGCTGGCGCCGGCAACATGTGCTATAGCCAGCAATGGCTATAGCCGGGCCGGTCCTAACTTTTTGCCATTTTTCATATTTTCAGCCTTTTACTTCTGTAATTTAATTTTCACAACTTCTAACTTATTTTTAAGGCATATAATAGGGCCTCAAAATTTGTGTTAAGGCCATTTAATAGTTATGATTAGTTTGCTAATTAGTTTAGGGTAAGGCATGTATATATATATATATATATATATGCCATTATAACTTTTGTAAACATAAATTTTGATAATTTGAATTGAGAAATCTTTTTTTCTCTCTAGAAAGAGTTCTTGAGGGTGATCCTCTTGGGTGATTCCAAAATTAATCAAGTCTACTCTTAGGCTTTAGTCCAACCTAAGAATCTAGTCTCTAATCTTCTTTAGGATAGATCATTATTCTTTGTTAAGTGGGTCTTAGATTTCTGGCTAATCTAGGATTCTTTTAAGAGTTCAATTGGCTGCCTACATCTTCCCATCCTATTTGTTCTTGATCCTTGATGGGTTATGGGTGTTTGGGTGTTGACATACTTAGCTTAGTTTATTAGATTTTGGGTCCTAGGAAGCCAGCTTACCTAGGGTTCTTGTTGTGAATTAGGTCTCTTGTATTTGAGCCTCAAATCTTGTATTAGTGCTTTTCAAGATCATATCAAACGTCATCTCCTTAATCTCCCCACAATCAAGCCACGACACGTATTAATCCTCCCACGGCTTGGTCACTCTATTTTGGGCCAATTTTCCTCTAGTTTGTGTTGTTTTTCCAGACATGGGCTAGCACCGAATCAGTATTTTTAAGCTGGGTATGGGCCTCTAGTGGATTTTTTCAATTTTGTTGTTATTTCATCTATTTCTACATAAAACTATAGAAAAACATTTCTATCAGTGAAATATCAAATAAAAAGGAATATAAATAGTTATTATATTAAAAGTATTACAAAATATTCTCAAATAACAAAAAATATATATATGAGTTTAGGACCTATCAGCAGGAAATAAAAGGTTAATACAATTGAATGAATTGGGGTGGAGAAATGATGCATATGAAAGTTCAAGAATTTATAAAGATAAAATGAAGAAATAGCTTAGGGAAAACGCAGAAACAGGGGAGCCATGGACGGAAAAAAAAACAGAGAGAAAAATTAAACGCGAGCCATAAAGGCCATGCAGAAGCGTGAAGATCATACATTTGGTTTCCTTAACCCTCCTAGGTTGCGTAGGAACAGATTGAATGGCTGGAATCGCCTCGCTTTGCACACTTGAAGGAACATCCGGTTGAACACCCGCTAGCCTTCGACTTCGCCTTGTTTGCATTAACGCTTAGCTCTCCAGCTCTTGGGATATTCCTCAGCCTAACCTCTAGTTGGTGAACACAATGGGAAAGAGAAACGGTCTCAATTCTCCTTGGTTCGCTCGCTATTGGTTAGCAAAGAACAAGGGAAAAACAAGAAGAAGAAAACCGAGAGAGCAAGAGGAGAGACGTGAGAGTCTTGTGGCTAGGGAAAAGAATTAGGGTTTTTCCTTTTCTAAGAGTTGTTTATCTTTTGCCTAAACTAGGTCTCTCATTATCTGATAAACATATCCCCGGGATTTCAAAACACCCGGATGTTATCCTGAGAATCAGTTTGGCCTAACCCTAAACTCCTCTTAACCATATCTGGAAAAAACCCTAAGGTCCAAGCTATTGGGCCAGATAAATATTTATTATTTTTCTTGGACCCAAAAGGCCCAAAATAATAAATATTAATTATTTATTTTGTAGGCTTACATAAGTAACCCAATAAATAATTAATGAGCCCAAATGAACCATAATAATTAATCTTTAATTATTTATTTCTTGGGCCTATATAAATAACCCAATAAATAATTAAACATTAATTATTTCTCTTAGTTTAAGCCCAGGTTAATTTCTTAATTATTCATACTAGACCTAGGCCGTGAATAATTAATTAACCAAATAAACTAGATGATTAATTTCTCTCAACTCCTATTTTATTTATTTATTTATTTTATTCCAGTCCAATAATAAATTAGACTTCCTGAATAAAATAAAATAAAATAAAATACAATAAAATCCTCTTCAACTGAGACCAATTCCTCAACCCAAAAATAGTTAGGACTTACGGGCTCTCCCGAGGACCAAAAAGACACATCGCCTTGACTGCTAAAATGACCAAACTAGCCCTGCTATATAAATAGCTGTATTTTACATTTTAAATATTTTCTAATATCACCATAAAGAAATATTGACCCCAAGGACAATGCTGCATTCGCAAAGTCTTCGACCTACAGGTGAAATGACTAAAATACCCCTCTACACATCGCCGTACATTTAGAGAGGAAGAAGTGTACTAACACCCCCCTAAATGACATCTACCATCCTTAGGCTTCTAGTACAATGATCCACGACTTCCTGGAGTGTTTCCGCTTTCCAAGGGAGCTACTCTAAAGCAAACATCCAAGTCATGTTTCCCAGGGCCCTGGATAATTTAGACCATTCGGACAACCACAAGGGGCGATATAGTGCAGAAACTATCTTGTATAAGTCTATCTTAACTAACTAGTCACACATACCCAACATGCAAGTATATTGGCCCTACGATAGAACCTCAACTACAAGAAATCAAAGTATATGCTTCCAGCCTTCGCTAGACCACCAACTCATACTCAAGTCGTAGAGTACTAGTCCACGCTGTAGCGGTAGTAGTCTAGGTTTCTACCATATAGTACTTTGAGAAACCACTACTACAAGTCCTATTCTACGTATTCGAAATACGCTTATGTCATGAAGTGAGTGGACTACCCACTGGCTAAAGGTAAGCCATTCCCCATTTGGAATTCATAACATAATAACCTAAACATGATGAGGTTCACAGTCTTATCAATAGGTTAAGAACAAATGTTTATATGTTAAATAACCCGTGATCCATACCTTACTGTGAAAGACCACCAATCACATGGATAACTTATTTAAACATAATGGGTCTGTTCCAAACGAAAATCGTGCACAAACAAAAAGTAAATTCACAAACAATTTCTGAAAATAAATTCTTTTATTAAATAATTCGATTTTACATCAGAAACCTAGTCTAAGAGGGCATACAATCCAACAATCTCCCACTTGCACTCTAAGACTAGGTAAGTCCATAGGTGCCCACCCCTATGGCGTCTAAGTGTCTCTTGAAGACTCTCTCAGCCAAAAGCTTGGTGAATGGGTCTGCTAGATTGTTTTCTAAGGTAATTTGCTCCACCACGACTTCCCGTCTCTGGATGAAATCCCGGATCAGGTGGTACTTCCTCTCGATGTGTTTCCCCTTCTTGTGGTTCCGAAGCCCCTTAGATTGCGACACTACTCGAGTGTTGTCGCAATACATCACAACCGGCCTGTCCATATGTGGTACGACTCCAAGTTCTTAAAGAAACTTCCGGAGCCAGACTGCTTCCTTGGACGTTTTCGAAGTTGCCACATACTCAGCTTCCATGGTTGAGTCAGCAATACAAGATTGCTTGATACTCCTCCATGAAATTACTCCTTCGGACAAGGTGAAGACATATCCACTAGTGGATTTTCTCTCATCCTTATCCGCCTGGAAGTCTGAGTCTGTGTATCCTGTAGGAACCAAATCATCAGCCCTGTAAACCAGCATATAATCTCTCGTTCCCTTGAGGTACTTGAGAATATGCTTTACAGCTTGCCAATGAACCTCCCCTGGGTTTGCCTGATATCTACTAACTAAGCCCACGGCAAAGCAGATATCTGGCCTAGTACATAGCATGGCGTACATGAGACTTCTCACAGCCGAAGCGTAGGGGAATCCTACTCATTCTGTCCTTTTCTTCTTGAGACTTAGGACAGTCCTTTGAAGAAAATGACAACCCATGTCTGCAAGGGATTAGAGCTCTCTTGCATGAGTCCATGCTGTACTTGGCCAGCATCTTGTCAATGTATGTCGCTTGGGATAATCCTAATATTCTCTGCTTTCTATTTCTAAGAAGCCTAATCCCGAGAATGTAGCTGGCTTCTCCCAAGTCCTTCATACTGAATTGACTAGACAGCCAAACCTTTGTAGATGACAATGTCCCTACATCATTTCCAATGAGTAGAATGTCATCCACATAAAGGACAAGAAAAACCACATTAATGCCTTCAAGTTTCCTGTACACGCATGGTTCATCTTCGTTTTGAATAAAACCATAAGACTTTACAGTCTCATCAAAACGAATGTTCCATGCTCTTGATGTCAGCTTAAGTCCATAAATGGACTTGTTAAGCTTGCAAACCATGTGTTCCTGGCCTTCAGCAATGAAGCCTTCCGGTTGGGACATATAGATGTCTTCGCTAAGATGGCCATTCAAGAATGCCGTCTTGACATCCATTTGCCATATCTCGTAGCCATAGTGACAGGCGATGGCAAGGAGGATGCGAATGGATTTAAGCATGGCTACCGGGGAAAAGGTTTCCTCATAGTCGATACCCTCTTTCTGAGTATACCCTTTCGCCACAAGCCCATCCACTCCTCTCTTTCTCTTGTATACCCACTTGCACCCAATGGGTTTTATCCCTTCAGGTGAAGCTACAAGATCCCAAACCTGATTGAGGTACATAGACTCAATCTCGTCTTTCATTGCTTCATGCAACAGATTTGCATCGGCATCAGCAATAGCCTCCTTGTATCTAGCGGGGTCTTGTTCCTGATGGTTAGAGACCAGCTCAAAGGCTTCTCCAATCCATCTATCCAAAACCCTAGACACTCTCCCACTACGACGAGGCTCTATTTGCACAGGCTCTTGAGGTTGTGCCTCTTCTTGTTCCAAAATCGGGTCAGAAGAAATTGATTCCATAGATAACTTCTCCTGAAGTTCCAACCTCGTTGAACCTTTAGTGGAAGTACTTTGATCATCTTCCAAGTATCTAGCATTGGTACTGACTAGTACCTTCTGTTCCTTAGGATGATAAAAGTAGCCTCCTTTTGTCCCTTTTGGATACCCAACAAAATAGCATAATTCTAATCTTGGTTTTAACTTGTCTCCCTTTATCAGTACATAAGCTGGACACCCCCAAATCCTGAGATGATTCAGACTTGGCTTACGCCCAGTCCACATCTCATAGGGAGTCCTAGGTACTGACTTGGAAGGCACCAAGTTTAGAATATATGCCGCTGTTTCCAGGGCATATCCCCAGAAGGATACTGGAAGAGTAACTTGAGATATCATGCTTCGGACCATCTCCATCAACGTCATGTTCCTTCTCTCAGCTACTCCGTTCTGCTGGGGGGTTCCTGGCGCAGAGAGCTGGGATACTATCCCATGATGTACCATGTAATCCTTGAATTCACCTAGGAGATATTCTCCACCACGATCCGATCGTAAGGTTTTGAATAATTTACCTGTCCGACGCTCCACTTCAGCCTTAAACTCTTTGAACTTATCAAAAGAGTCAGACTTGCGTCTTATCAGGTAAATGTAACCATACCTCGTATAATCATCCGTGAACGTGATGAAGTACTCAAAACCTCCCCTAGCTGGTGTAGACAATGGACCACACACATCAGTGTGAACAAGACTCAACACCTCCTTGGCTCTATCCGCCTTTGGTGTAAAAGACATTTTGGTCATTTTTTCCATCAGGCAGGATTCGCACTGAGGCCAACTTTCCAATCTCAATGAGCCCAAAGGCCCATCATGGATTAGCCTCTGAATCCTGGTTGAGTTAATATGACCCAACCTCAGATGCCAAAGGTATGAATCATTGATATTGGTCTTTCTCTTCTTAGTTAAAGGTTCAGACATAGCGTTATTTGATTGGTTGTTAATAGGGTTTAAAAAGAACAAATTTCCATACATGTGCCCAGATATATAAAATTTCTCCATCTCTACCGATAGAAATACCGTAATGGAAAGATACAGAATATCCTTGATTAATAAGTTTTGCAACTGAAATCAAATTCCGACGAAAACCAGGTACATATAAAATGTCTTTTAAAAGCACTATCTTATTACAATAAAAAATAAGATCCCGCTCTCCCACTGCAAGGGCCCAGACTTGTGCTCCATTACCCACTCGAAGCCCATGTTCGCCCTTCTTGAGACTTCTTATCTTCTTAAACCCCTACAAGGAGTTACAGATATGATCAGTGGCTCCTGAATCAACAATCCAAGTGGAAGTTGATCCTACCATTGATATGGACTCTAGATAGTAAACATTACCTGTGGGGTTTTTCTTGGCTTGAAGATCTGGACACTCCTTTTTCCAGTGTCCCTTCTTTCCACACTTGAAGCACTTGCCCTTTGGTTTGTCCTTGGGCTGGTTCTTGGGTTGGGCTGCTGCATTCCCTTTCTTCCTCTTGAACTTTCTGGGCTTAGGCCCAGTTCTTGAAGAAGAGGCCTTAGCAATCATGGCCTTAGACTGCGGCTTCATGACCTTCTCCGCCATCTGGAGCTCCTTCATCAGTTCAGTCAAACTCATGTTCAACTTGTTCATGTTATAGTTTAACTTGAACTGAGTGAAAGAGCCCGGTAGAGATTCGAGAACCATGTCCACTTGGCTCTAGGGGTCAATGACATCCCCTAAGATTTATGCCTCCTCAAAAGCAGCAATCATCTTGAGCATATGCTCTTGGACTGATGCTCCCTCAGCCATCTTAGTGTTTACAATTGTTCGAAGAGCCTCTTGCCTTGCGGGCCGGCTTTTGTCCGTGAACATAGTTGCCAACGATTGACTTATGTCATATGCAGAAACCATGTGCTCGTGTTTTGACTGTAGTACATTAGACATGGAAGCTAACATATAGCAACGTGCCATTTCGTCAGCTTTCTTCCATGCCTTTTCAGCCTCTCGCTCTTCAGCGGTGGAACCTTCCCCGATAACAGGGCAGGTTTCGTAAAGGACATACTTATACTCCTCGGCTGTGAGTATTATGTCCAGGTTCCTTTTCCAGTCCACATAGTTTAGATCCGTTAACTTATTCTCCCTAAGAATAACGGCCAATGGACTAAAAGAACCTCCCACCATTTCTAAAAATCGAAAATGAAAGAAAGAAATTAGTTTGTGAAAACAAAATGAAATTTGTGCACTGAAAATAATTTGGCTCTTAGGAAAACTGACATAGCTTCTTGGGAAGATTAACAGTTTCCTAAGCTAAGTGTATTAACCACCACAAATTAATTTCCCTTCTAGGTAATGGTCTAAAGAATAACTCCATCGTGGGATGGCCGTTTCCTCTCATTTCCTATGGACATACCTCACACTATAACCTCCAACATGGGCTGGCCGATCATAGTACGTGCCCCAGGTTATTAATTACATCCTTCCATTAGATCTAAATCCTTGTGGTATCCCCATCCTATACGGGTTCACTCCCAGGGTGACGCGAGGGAATCTACGATCTCTAATGAGGACCGTGATGGAAGCCATGGGGCCGTTGGAACCGCTCTCCCACTTAGTCTTTTAAAATATAGGTTTTCTGGAAAATATCCTTTTGAAATTTTCATTAAGTTTTTCCTTAACTCAAAAATAAAATATCTAAGTCCAATAAAATCTCCACGTCAAGGCTTATATCCTTTGAGAGATTTCCTCCATGGACTAATTTTATTTAAGTTAAAACTTAATGATTTCAAAAATTTTCCAATTAAAACTTTCTAGAAACTTTGGTCTCAAGTTTATTTGACAAAATAATTTTTCTAGTGTAAAATAAAACAAAATGGCTCTCCATTTTAATTTACAAAAATATCTAAATCCAATATATTTTCTATGTCAAGAATTAAATCCTTTGAGAAAATATTCAAGGATTAATTTTTGTACCAATTAAAATAACCATTTAGTTTTTGAAGAAAAATATTTTCCTTGCCAAAACAAAAAGTTCCCAAAGACTTTGGTCTTTGAGGAAAAGCACACATAGGTACATAAAAAAATAGCATGCTAGAAAACAATAAATGTTTTCATGCTTTTCTATTTTTTAAACCTAAGTGCCCAAATAATAGAATTAAACACATTAATTATTTAATTAATGATCTTGTTTAATCCTAAAATCCCTTACTAATATTTTTCATGCAAATATATTCCAAGAATATAAATATTGCAAAAATATTAACTTCGCCTGGTATGGGACCCAAAACGAAAAAGAAAAAAAATTAAAAAATTTTGACTGGCGGTCTACTGCACCGGCCGCACCGGATCCTCGCCCGCGTGGCCTGCTGTCCATCGAGGCCGCTGTGCACCAGCCGCACCTAATCTCCTGCAGCTTCAACCCGTGGAGCTGCCCCGCGCCCGCGATCTCGCCCGATGACCCGCGTGCAAACCCGGTCTCCAATTGCAAATTTGAATTGCGAAACCGGCTTGAGTTGCTACAGTACGGCTCGGCTTAGGCGGCTCACGGGCAGTGGCTCCTCTCACAGATCTTGCGGCTCGGCTCGGCGGCTCGGCGGCTTATGAATAGTGTCTTTCTTCTTCGTTTTTTCTCAGCGCTTTTTTTTTTTCCGCAGAACATTTTTCCTTCGATTTTTCTCTGTCTTCTTTGGCTTCTTTGAACATTTTTACTCATAAAAACTCATCCAAAACATAAATACAACCACCTATACCCATTAAAAATAGGTTTACACAATTAAAACACCAAAGCCAAAAAATTTACAAAGATCCTATGCTTCCACTGTGAAGCTTACAAATCCACCTATCCCATACCAAAACAGCGAAGGATCACAGGTATAATCATCTTCTCCATTTTATTAACTACCATGCTCCCTATATTGATCAAAACCAATGGCTCTGATACCACATTGAGGGAAAACGCAGAAACAGGGGAGCCATGGACGGAAAAAAAAAAAACAGAGAGAAAAATTAAACGCGAGCAATAAAGGCCATGCGGAAGCGTGAAGATCATACCTTTGCGTTCCTTAACCCTCCTAGGTTGTGTAGGAACAGATTAAACGGCTGGAATCGCCTCGCTTTGCATACTTGAAGGAGCTTCCGGTTGAACACCCGCTAGCCTTCGACTTCGCCTTGTTTGCATTAACGCTTAGCTCTCCAGCTCTCGGGATATTCCTCAGCCTAACCTCTAGTTGGTGAACACAATAGGAAAGAGAAACGGTCTCAATTCTCCTTGGTTCGCTCTCTATTGGTTAGCAAAGAACAAGGGAAAAACAAGAAGAAGAACACCGAGAGAGCAAGAGGAGAGACGTGAGAGTCTTGTGGCTAGGGAAAAGAATTAGGGTTTTTCCTTTTCTAAGAGTTGTTTATCTTTTGCCTAAACTAGGTCTCTCATTATCTGATAAACATATCCCCGGGATTTCAAAACACCCGGATGTTATCCTGAGAATCAGTTTGGCCTAACCTTAAACTCCTCTTAACCATATCTGGAAAAAACTCCTAAGGTCCAAGCTATTAGGCCAGATAAATATTTATTATTTTTCTTGGACCCAAAAGGCCCAAAATAATAAATATTAATTATTTATTTTCTGGGCTTACTTAAGTAACCCAATAAATAATTAATGAGCCCAAATGAACCATAATAATTAATCTTTAATTATTTATTTCTTGAGCCTATATAAATAACCCAATAAATAATTAAATATTAATTATTTCCCCTAGTTTAAGCCCAGGTTAATTTCTTAATTATTCATACTAGACCTAGGCCCTGAATAATTAATTAACCAAATAAACTAGATGATTAATTTCTCTCAACTCCTATTTTATTTATTTATTTATTTTATTCCAGTCCAATAATAAATTAGACTTCCTGAATAAAATAAAATAAAATAAAATCCTCTTCAACTGAGACCAATTCCTCAACCCAAAAATAGTTAGAACTTACGGGCTATCCCGAGGACCAAAAAGACACATCGCCTTGGCTGCTAAAATGACCAAACTACCCCTGCTATATAAATAGCTGTATTTTGTATTTTAAATATTTCCTAATATCACCATAAGGAAATATTGACCCCAAGGACAATGCTGCATTCGTAAAGTCTCCGACCTACAGGTGAAATGACTAAAATACCCTTCTACACATCGTCGTACATTTAGAGAGGAAGAAGTGTACTAACACCCCCCTAAATGACATCTACCATCCTTAGGCTTCTAGTACAATGATCCACGACTTCCTGGAGTGTTTTCACTTTCCAAGGGAGCTACCCTAAAGCAAACATCCAAGTCATGTTTCCCGGGGCCCTGGATAATTTAGACCATTCGGACAACCACAAGGGCGATATAGTGCGAAACTATCTTGTATAAGTCCTGTCTTAACTAACTAGTCACACATACCCAACATGCAAGTATATTGGCCCTACGATAGAACCTCAACTACAGACAAATCAAAGTATATGCTTCCAGCCTTCGCTAGACCACCAACTCATACTCAAGTCGTAGAGTACTAGTCCATGTCGTAGCGGTAGTAGTCTAGGTTTCTACCATATAGTACTTTGAGAAACCACTACTACGAGTCCTGTTCTACGTATTCGAAATACGCTTATGTCATGAAGTGAGTGGACTACCCACTGGCTAAAGGTAAGCCATTCCCCATTTGGAATTCATAACATAATAACCTAAACATGATGAGGTTCCCAGTCTTATCAATAGGTTAAGAACAAATGTTTATGTGTTAAATAACCCGTGATCCATACCTTACTGTGAAAGACCACCATTCACATGGATCACTTATTTAAACACGATGGGTCTGTTCCAAACGAAAATCGTGCACAAACAAAAGGTAAATTCACAAACAATTTCTGAAAATAAATTCTTTTATTAAATAATTCGATTTTACATCAGAAACCTAGTCTAAGAGGGCATACAATCCAACAGTACCATGGCCAACCTACCTCATCTGGTAAGAAATTTAAGAAAGGTGATATAGTGCTTTTGTATAATTCATGACTGAGGTTATTTCCTAGAAAGCTTAAGTCTAGATTGTGACACCCCGCTACCTAGGCCTGCCCGGGGCCGAGGATGTCGCCCCATCCAAAGGACAAGGAGTCTTTATAACTATGTCACACGAATAAAATGGCGGAATAAAAAAAATAATTTAACTTAAAATTTATTAAAACCCCATAATAAATCTAAGAATTCCCAAAAGAAAAACAAATCCATAAATAAAATCATCCACTCTCAACTCCCCAAAGCAATACATAAAAATAAAAGACAACATTCTCTTCCAAGGCAGATAACACTAGCTACTCATCCCCACAGTAGAATTGACTTGAAATCATGGTAAAATGGTGGTGAGATAGAAATCTCAGTAAGTCCGTGTGTGCTTTGGTTGTTCAGTGAAAACAGTTCGTGAATGCAAAGTATAAAATTCTTTATAAGAGTTCACTAGCAGGAAATAAACATCAATAAAAAACAAGAGTGGTGTTTTGGCATTTCCAGCCATACATAATTTATAAAATCAACCACTCAAAAGAAAGGATTACGGGTTACCACACGTTGGGCCCCATAACCGGATGGTCTGCATGTCACACTTTGTGCATACCGCTGGTCAGAATGCCACACTTTGTGCAGACTGACAAAAGTAGGTGATCGGCCTACTGGGCAAGATACTCCTCCTTCTCTATACCCAAACAACAACCGGGTGTCCATTCTGGCAAAACACAGTCACTTGACTGAAAAGAACACTGCACCAGCATGACTAAGTAGTACTGACGTTTCTCTAAGTTGAGTATATCTTCTGGAGGTGGCCTCCTGCCAGAAGACTCACTCTTGCTCTTCAAAACTAGTACTACTAGCCTACCCTTATTGAGTACTCAACGTAACGTATCCCACTTGGCAAAAATGAACAAAACATAGTTCCACTTGAAAATGACAATTAAGGTTTTCTAAAGTTTGGGGCAAAACTGGTTTTAGAAAGAGTTTTAGGTTTTGAGTAAAACCGCCCCTTGATTTGCAAATAATTTATTTGTCTGAAATGAGAATGGAAATATTCCTCAATTGCCTTTACAGAAATGAGTGACCATGCACTCTACATTTGGCTTGCCATAAAAAAAAAAATCATTTTTCATCAAACAGGTTTTATGCAGGAGATTACCTGATCCTTGCTAACAACAAAGGTCTCCAACAGCTGACCTAACCCCGCATGGGGTAAATACAAACCACAATCAAACTCAAGCCAAAGATTCACTTTCACAAATAAACTAACTCAACTCACTATTTCTACAACCATGATCCTAGTGTCCCAAACTTTAAGGCCAAATAATAAATAAAAAAGGTTTATAAGCCAAGGTTAATTTAATATTTAAAATAATTAGTGTTTTGGGAAATAAGTACTGATAAGTTGAAGGTTTGAATCTTGCTAAAATAATTTAGAGTTTATTTGATGAAAAGTCCTAGGTGATACTAGGTAAAATAATAATTTATTATTAATTAATTGCTAGAAAATAATTGATAATTAAAATTAGTTGAAAATAAATTTTAATGAGTCTTGATTGAAAGATACTAAATAAATTTTAGTAGGTTTTGATTAAAAGATAATAATTAAATTTTAATAGTAAATATTTTACTTATTATGATTATTTTCATAAAAGGCTTTATTTCATACTATCATTTTATATATAATATCTATATATTTTATTTTTCTAGCAAAAGCTATTATTTATTTGACTAAAATATCATTATTATATATATAATATTCCAAATCTACCCCTCCTAGGGTTTTTGAAATTACTAGCCAAAAATCATAATATTAAATATTTTATTGAAGAAATAAAATTAGCTTAGGGACAACTAGATCATGGCCATAGTTCTATTGCTAACCACAATCATGAACATTTACAACCCTTCAATTCATCAAATCATCCAAATCATGTATATAAGCATAGATCTAACGATATCAAGACATGATCTAACCTTTTCTAGCATAAATATGATCATGGCTTCAATAATCTAACATGAATATAAATCCTATTCACCAAAGGTGACATAATCTCTAGCATACTTGATCACAAATACTACCTATGACATGGAGACATGCATTAAACCTCAAATCATCATACAATCAACCAAGATAATCCATCCATGCATAAATCTCATCTCCTTCATATTCATACATACATTCATGCTTCAACCTCAACAATATATACTCAAACCTTATAGGCAATCCATCTTCTATCAACATCATCCTAGAGACATGAATCTAGAATTTAAAAGATGGGTTAAAATGGCTTACTTGATTGATGAATTCCTTGAAGTAGTTTCGAATAAATCTCAAGCCCTAGATGCCTAAATCCGTCCAAAGGAGATGAAGGAAGCATGGCCATGGAGAAGAAACCATTCGGCCAAGTGAGTGGTTTGGCCAAGAGAGAGAGAGAGAGAGAGAGAGAGAGAGAGAGAGAGAGAGAGAGAGAGCATTAGCATGTTTATTCATATATATTTTCACTAGAGATCAAGATTGGAGAAAATGAAGCTGTTAGAACAAACCTACCTTGAAGGTGTTCTTGAGCCTTCACAAAATTTCTGGTTTTTGATCCAAAAGTGCAAGTTGGATTTTGGAGTTTGATGTTAAAAATGGTTCGGATGGACTCAAAGTAATGAATAGATGAAATCTGGAATTTTTAGGGGTGGTTTGAAGTGATTTGGAGTGGTATTAGGTGGAAGGAAGGAGTAGGTGTTCTTGGTGTACTATGTGTTCTTGAAGGTTGAAGAGAGTAGAGAGCTTTTGGATGGAGGCTGCCGAAATTCTATGAGGATTAGGGTTGCTGATTTGTTTGTAGGGTTTAGGTAGATGGTTTTTCTGGTTTGGAAGGGAAAAGGAAAGGCTAGTTGTTGGAATCCTTGAAGAATATTTTTAGGAAGCAAATTTGGAAACTAAATATTCAAGAATATCTTTGATTATGGAAGAGCTCTTGGAAATCTGCCATGGCCGACTGCTTGTGCAGAATTTTGGCTGGATGAAAGCTGGTTGAAGGAGGCTAATGGTGGCCGAAATTAAGGAGTCTAATGGTGAAGGGAAGGTCTGGTTGTTTGAGGTATATTTTATGGAAAGTTGTTAAATCATGGTGGCTGAAATTTTGGTATCCAAATCAAGGCATGATTGCAGAAATTTTTTTGGAAATCTTTTTGGCAGCCATGACTGGATTTTCGTGCAGAACTTAGGGAGGACAATGGAGTTCAGTTAATGGAGGTTTAAGGGTGGTTTGAGCAGAAAAAGGATGGAGTTTTGGCTAGGATAGAACTAGGAACAAAGCTGGAAATAAATCCTGCACAGGATTTTCGCCCTTGCTGGAATTTTCCTTGGGCAGTTTCGGTTGCCACTTCCAGCTAGCTTGCAAGGAGTTTGAAGGAGATTTCTGGGGTCTTCCATGGCTGGTTTCCAGCCTACTTTATGGAGGAAAAATGTAGCTAAGATGCTGAGCAAAAATTGGAAGAAAACAGCTTGGTTTCGGACCTCCAAAGCTGCGAATCTGACCAGAAATTTTTCTGGTTTTGCACAGTATTTGTGCAGTCCAAAAATGGCCAGGAAAATTCAGATTTCAAGCTGATCAAAAGGGCCATTTTATGGCAGCATTTGGGAGGGAATAATCGCTAAGAATTTCGACACCTTGAAGGCACACAAAGCTGGAAAATTTTCAGTTCCATGTAGGAAGGGAAATGAACTTAGCTAGAGTGAATTTTTAGAAAGTTCACTAAGGAATTTAATTCACTTGAAATCTTTCCCCCTCTTCCATTGTTTCGGCCCATATGATGTCTTTTACTTAGACATTTTGAACCTTCAAAGCCACAGCACCTTGTTGGAATTTTTCTAGAATAAAATTGGTTTGAACAAATTTAACAAACTAATGAATTGAGAAATAGGAAGGATTAGGGTTCAAGAGGGAATGAATTCCCCTTAAAAATTTCGAGTAGAGTAAAAGAGTAGGATTTGAAGAGTCCTACCATGTCTCTCATAGGACAACATCTGTACCCTACTCCAAACACCACTAAGGCCGAAAATGATACTTTCCAAGCAAAAATAAAATTTAACCAAGCTAAAGCTCCTATGATGGAATTTAAACCCAAGACCTCAAGAATTAATTCCAAAGCTCTAACCACTAAACCACAACAACTCTTGTTCTTATTTCCTCTCTAAAATTCTTTTCCTATTTAATTCCCAAGCTATCTCCATATTTTCACCTCAGGCAAAAATTACCATTTTGCCCTTCTCACTCAATAATCATAATCAAGCCCTCTAGACTATAAAACACAAATTCAATGCATATAAAATCATATAAAAATATATTTAAACATGCAATAAACTATGATATGTATCCCAACCCCCTTACTCTAAGGTTGGTTTTAACTGGGGTTTCACATAGATGATTGATAGGGCAAAAATGTATTGATATTTTCTTAGCTATTTGAAGTAATTTTGGGATGTTTTTAGTAAAATAGCTAGTCAATTCCCTTATAATTTGATGTTTTTCCTGTAGAACTATTTTTCTGTGTTTTTGTTCAGAAACTGGAGATTTTGGTGCAAAAAAGTCCACTTCCAAAATCGTCCCAGTGCTAGCCCAACATATATGAACCGACCCTGGATCAGATCTGGAAGAGTAGATCTGAAAAATAGGGGGGGAATAGAGGAATCAGGGGAATTCCAGAGTGCACCAGGTGCCTACCTAGTTGAAGTGACCAGGCACCGATTATGATCAGGTTAAGATGGTTTTAAGTTCGATTTTGTGCAGATTTAGAAGGTACCAAAAATTCTTTTTTGTATTTACTTTAAACTCAGACCATAAGTCTTCAAGAATGAATTTGGCATTCTTCAAAGCTATAAATACAAGAAAATAAAAATATCTAAGCTAGTTTTTTCTTTTTAGTGCGGGAGAACCCTAGACAACTCCTGGAGGATCCAAGAACACCAAAAATAAGGAGGATCAAGGAAATCTTGGAGAAGAAGATGAGTTTTATGAAGAAGATCGCAAGGGCGAAGAGGATTACACTTGTCTATTAGTTTTTCTTCTATCTTTTTTTGTACTTATATTTTGTTAAAGTTGAACTTATATGTTTTAATTGTATTTAGAGGATATCTCTAGATTTATGGTTTTGTATTGATTTTAGCATTTTAATCAATTATTTATTATTTCTAGTATTTTGTTACTAGATTTAATTAATGAATTGTTTGAATGATCTTTCTTTCTAATGGACTTGAGAAACGAAGTTAAGATTGACTTCAGTTTAACTGATTTCATATTGGTTATGTCTCAACTGGATTGCGAAACAATGTTAAGAACAAGAACTCAAGTAAATCAAAGATGGATTGATTTCACCTAGAATATATGGGCATTTGCTAAAGATAATATTTAATGCATCTTTTAAGTAAGACTGGTGAGATAGAATATATTCATTAAGTTACTTAGAAGATAGAGAATCATGGATTGCATACGAAGTGACTCTAGTTTATTCTTGCATACAAAATAATAGATCATGGATTGCTAGAATGATAATTAATTGTGGCTCTAGTCTATCACCGTTATAATTTCAACGATTTCTATTTATATACAAGTCTTTTCTCATTATTCTCACTCGATTATCCTTGTGACTTTTCTTATGTGAACTTGATCTATTCTCTAGTATAGTAGTTTATTATACTAGTGTTCTATTTATTTCTTTAATTTATTGGCTAAACAACAAAGATTTGTGCAAAATATGGTAGGAGTCTAAGTTCCTATGAATTCGATACTTGCTATTCCCTATACTATACGATGGGTATACTTGCTCATATGTGTAGCTTTAGTGGTTAGCATTTTAATTAAAACTTGGCTGATTGTAGCCTCTTGTTGTTAATGTTTCTAACACTAAAAAACACTAATCAACAGTTAGGACAATTTGTGGTGCACAAGGTTTTCCGCTATGGCATAGAAATCTCTCATCCAAAGAATGCGACGTTTAAAGTAAATAGAAACCAATTAAAGTTGTATTTTAGGGAGGATTTTTAATATATGGAAAGAGCTTCTGCCATTTTATATGCATTAGAGGATTTACCTTAATAATTTGTCTGCCCTTCTTTGTTTTTCTTATGCATTAAATTTTAATTGTTTTATATGGTTTTAAATCTTATCTTATGAATTCTTATATTTCCATTTCATTTTGTAGGGTAGCACATGATGTAGAAATTCACGTTGCTTCTCTTCAATACAAAATTAGAGATTTAATCAATAAAACTCAAGTGTTTTTGAAATATTGACAACTAATCACCAGCATTGGCGCCAACAACTTATTTGTGTGTGCACAATTTGCACAATGTTTTAGAAAATAGATCCAATGCTCAACTAAGTTTTAAAATAAAATAACAATTTAACTCGCATACACACACATTTGGTCAAGTATAACCATCATGTTGTATTGAGTATAGTTGGTAAGTATCGAAGACCATCAAGAACGGGATCAATTACTCCTACTTTCACTTGAATTCTATTGTTTAATCAACCCAAAATAAGAAGTAAAATACTAACTACTTAATGTTAAGAATAAGAGAGTACCACAAGAATACATCAACCCAATTCTTAAGGTAAAGAATAAAAGATCACAAGGAAGATGCAAGTAAGACAAGAAGATTTGCTAAGTAATTAGACAAGAATTCCCTCAAGAATACTTAAATAATGAAATTTACTCGATCAATTGACATCAATTCTATATATTGGCAAGAATTCCAAAATAAAGTAAAATCCACTCTCTTGAGTGAAAAATTTTCTACTCTAGTATCCAACCCGTAGATATCTCTACCGTACAAATCATACACAATGATGCATAAAATGAAGGGAACCTAATAGCAAGCCAAAAGGTCCTGGAATCCCTATCTCTAGATGACCCCAAAACCCTATCTATTTCCAAGTTCTAAATCCCGCAAATCCTTTCTCAAGTTCATTAAGGAAAAACAAATCTATTGAATTAACATAAAAGGGAACCCATCTCATGAATTCTTTCTCAAGCTCAACATAAGACAATTACCTAATCAATCAAACCCAAGTGATAAATTACTCAAAATAGACATCAATTACAAGAGTAAATTAGGGTACAACCCTTTAATTATAATTCAAATCGATGAAATTCAACAACCATAAAATCAAATTACAAAGGATACGATAATTACCCAATCAATCAATTCAATCAATCAAACCTAAGTGATAAATTGCTCAATATAGACATCAGTTACAAGAGTAAATTGGGGTACAACCCTTTAATTACAATTCAAATTAATGAAATTCAACAACTACAAAATCAAATCACAAAGGGAAAAAGGGAAAACGCGTGAATAAGGTCTCTCTTCTAGTTTTCCAACTTTCATTGATCTTATCGGCCCTTCTCTATCCTATGTTTCAAGAGGTTTCTCCGGTGTCTTTTGTGGGTGGCTCAGCCTTAAATAGCCTAGAAAAGTAGTATTTATAGGTTTCTTTTTTAATCCCTAAAAATCTGTAAAATAGGGGGTAATCTGTGATGTGCATACTCTAAACCTCCAATCTTACCTCGAAACGACATTGTGGGATTAATTGTTGCTATTTACGAGATTGGTGCACGGCGACATGGACAATGACTAGCACGACACCATGAAGCTTCATATATTCTACATTTTCTGCATTCTGATGATGCACGACAACATGCAAGATAAGTGGCCTGACTTTATCATCACCAATAATGTTGACTTTTGAAATTCAGTAACTGCACAGCGCCGTGTTGCTTTAGTTTGGCTCTTTTTCATTCTTTTCTCCCTGAATCCTTATCTAATCTTCAATTTTCTCTTCCTACATAAATAAGGAGAAAATGGGGGATTGACTAGAAATGTAAAATGAATTTTCCACAATTTAAGAACAAATTATGTATAAAATATGTATGCAATGAACACTCATCACATTATCAGGAAGCAAAAAATATAGTACATATTGGGCTTCGTAACACCGTGCTAGTCATTATCCATGTCATCATGTATCATTGCAACACAAAATGTGATGTGGTGAAAAAGACTGATTCAATGAGATATGACGTGCATGCATTAAGATTTAAAAATTGTCGTTTACTTTCAGGAAATGTTTGGAAGAGAGAACTTACAATAATACAATGCCGCATTCTCCAAAGATTGAGAAACAAGAACAGACTATTAAGAGAACGATTTATTCGAGAGAAATATTCATCCCACAACATCACAGTTAGCCCTTATTCTGCATATTTTTAGGGATTCACGAAGGAACCTATATATACTGCTTTTATAGGTCATTTGAGGGAGAGCTACCCACCAAAAAATCCAGAAAAACCCCTTGGAATACAAGGAAAAGAAGAGAAGAGAAGATCAAGGAGGATTTGAGGAAGAATGAACAACCAAAAAGAAGATTGCAAAATAGAAGAGAGACCTTGTGCATGAGTTTTCCTTTTTTTTTCTTTTTCTAATTTGATGTTGTGGTAGTTGAACTTTGTTGATTTGAATTGTAATTAAGGGGCGGTACCCTAATTTACAATTGTATTTGATGTTTACTTGATTGATTGATGTCTATTGTAAGCAATTTATCACCTGGGTTTGATTGATTAAATTAATTGATTGGATAATTCTCTTATGTTTTGCTTTAGAAATGATTCATGAGATGGGTTCCCTTTTATATTAATACAATATATTTGTTTTCCCTCGATGAACTTGAGAAATGTTTTAGAGGATATAAAACTTAGTGATAAATGAGATTTAGTGGTCACCTAGAGATAGGGATTCTAGGGCTTTTTGGATTGCCATTAGATTTTCATAATTTTATGCATCATTGGATTTGATTTTTGTGATAAAGATATCTATGTGTTGGATCCTAGGATAGCAAAATCAATACTTGAGAGAGAGTGAATTTTACTTTATTTTAGAATTCTTGCCAATACATGGAATTAATATCAATTGATTGAGTGATGTTCATTATTTGAGTATTCTTGGGGGAATTCTTGTTTAATTACATAGCCAATCTCATTACGTTACTTGAATCTTTCCTTATGGTCTTTTTTTCTTTGCCTTGAGAATCAGGTTGATGTATTTGTGCGATACTCTCTTGCCTTTAACATTTAGAAATTAGTCATTTTACTTTGGGTTGATTGAATAATAGAATTCAAGTAAAAATAGAAGTAATTGTTCCCATTCTTGAGGGTCTTCGATACTTACCAACTACACTTTGTACTACATGATAGGCACACTTGTCCAAATATGTGTATATGTGAGTTGAATTGGTATTTTATTTCAAAACTTGGTTGAGGATTGGATCTATCTTCTAAACATAGCACAAATTTCACATGCACAAACACACATTCCCAATAGACAAAATCTAAGGAGAAGAAGGAAGGATTTCTCAAGGCAAGATTAGAAAAAATGATGAATAGATCTTGTTTATGAGTTTCGCTTTCTCTCTTTTCTTTGTTTTCACTTGGCAATATGTATCTATATACTTTAATTTTTATTGAAGGGATGAACCCTAATTAGATTCTTGTATTAAATCTTCTTTTGATTTAATTGATTTCAATATCTTATATGTGGTTGCTTGAATATATTATTGGGGTTGTTGTCTCTTAATGTATTTGTGAGATAAGATTAGAAGTTGAGTTCCAAATTAATGGGTTCAATGTGTGATTTACCATGATTAACTTGGGAGAAAGGTTAAGGGATAAAAACTTCGAAATCAATGAGCTCTTGATACCGCCTAGAGATAGGAATATAAGGTCCTTCTAGACAATTGGGGGCTTTGTGCTTAATACATCCTGAGCTCATTTGGGAGGTAGAGATACCCTTTAATTGGATAAGAATTGGGAATCTATGAAGGATCATGGAAAACATCAAAGAAAACGTAACAATTTTTTTTTTAGTTTTTCGAGCCATAACTAGAAGAAAGTACTTATTTTTCCTTGCTGGTGGCAGATTAAAAGTACTTAGTTTTTCTTGCTGGTCGTGGATTAACTAACGTAGGGACAGGTTGCACTGGAATTTCTTGCATTGGAAGGGGAGAAGGAGACACCTACTGTTCAATAGGAATTCCCGCCAATCTTCTACTCCTATGCATCAAACGTCTCCAAGCTTCTTCTTTTTGTCTTTTGAAGTATAGCTCTTCCTTGTTCTAGGTGTTTGCTTGGTGAGAGCACCTTTCTTGGATAAAAAACACTTTATTAGAGAGAAGGACCAAGAGAAGGAGAGAGAGGAGGTGGCACACACTCATAAAAAATTGCACTTCCCTTGTTTAATTTTTTTCCCCCCTATAGTTCGGCCAGCCTTCGGGCTTCCAAAGCCCTAATGGCCGAAAATCACCCAATCCCAAATGGCTAGGTGTTGTGATAAAAAAAAAAAAAAAAAAAGCACAAGGCTGGCCCAATCCTCTTAATTAATTAATTATCTTTTCCGGGTCTTATTAAATATCCAAAACTAATTAATTAATTCTAATTAGACTCTTAATATATGTCAACATATATTAGTCCAATTAAATAATTTATTTCAGCCTAACTCTCTTAATTAATTAATTATCTTTTTTAGGCCTTATTAAAATCCAAGACTAATTAATTAATTTGAATTGGACTCTTAGATTAAATTTTTATTTCTCTTCTAAATAATTGTCTATTAAGACCAGGTTGTGTCTAAACAATACCAAGGTAACTTGAGCTACTCCGAAGACCAAAAGACATATTCTTCATAGCTACTAAAATGACCAAAATGCCCTTACTATTAAATAACCGCATTTTATCATTTTAAATATTTTCATTTATCACCATATGGAAATATTAACCCTAAGAATAATGTTGCTTAAAGTAATGTTTTCGACCTACAGGTGAAATGATAGAAATACCCCCTCTGTATAACATCCATCAATAAAATAGGATAAATGTACTAACACCTATCTCAAGGACATCTACCATCCTTAGATCTCTAGTCCGATAATCCAGGACTCACTTGAATGTACTTGCTTACCATTGGAAGCTACCCAAAAGCACACATTCTAGAGTCATGTCCCCAGGGCTCTGGATCATTTAGATTATCCTGAACAATCACAAAAGGGTGATTAAACCTCACTAAGTGAAGCATCAAAACTCTTTTACATGAGTTTATCTTAACTTACTAGAGTAACACACCCAATATATAAGGATATTGATCTCACAAAAGAAATCTCACCTAATGTACATCAAAGTATTAAACCATAGTTTCGCCAGACCAACAACTCATACTCAGGTATGAAGGTATCTGCCCATGCTATAGTATTAATAGTCTTGTCTCTATAATTATAGTACTTTAAGAGAGATCAATACTACAAGTCTAGTTCTACGTATTCAAAATATGCTTGTACTTATGATGTGAGTGAACTACTCACTGATTGTAGGTAAACCATTTCTCATTGGAAATCATGGCATAATAGTCTCGCCTTGATGAAATGTCCAGTTCCATCAAACGACTAAGAACTCAATTTTATTTGTATGATAAGTGCCCATGGTCTATACCTTACTGTGAAGAACGACTTAACACATAGACCATTACTTGTCATACATAGACCTTTAAATGTGCAATAATGTAAGAAATAAACTAAATTAAATGAATAAATATTTTATTGCAATATGTTCGTATAGAATACATAGCCTTTAAGGGCATATTTTACATCAATCTCCCACATGCACTACAAAGACTAAGAAACACCTTTTCTGTCGAAGGCTTAGTAATGGGATCCACCAAATTATTGATAGAGGAAATCTGATCAACCACTATCTCCTATTTCTGGATGAACTCGAGGATGAGGTGACACTTCCTCTCTATGTCTTGCCCTTCCTATGGTTTCAAGGTTCCTTGCATTGTAACACTGCTCCAGAGTTGTCACAATAAATGGTGATAGGCCTATCCATGTGTTGTACTACTCAAAATTCTATGAGGAACCCCTAGAGCCACACAACTTCTTTAGAAGTTTCTGAAGTAGCAATATACTTAGCTTCCACTATAGAATCAGCAATACAAGATTGCTTGATACTTCTCCATGAAATAGCTCCTCCGGACAAAGTGAAGACAAATCCACTAGTGGATTCTCTTTCATTGTTTTCTTCCTAGAAGTCTAAGTCTGTGTAACTAGAAAGAACCAAATTATCAACACGATATATAAGCATATAATCTCTTATTTTCTTGAGATATTTAATATATGCTTTATGGCTTACCAGTGGGTTTCCCCTAGGTTTGACTAATATCCACTAACTATGTCTACTACAAAGCATATACTTGGCCTAGTATAAACATAGCATACATGAGACTTCCCACAGCCGAAGCATAAGGAATCCTGCTAATTTTCTGCTTATCTTTCTGTGTCTGAGGACACTGCTTGGAATATAAGGATAATCCATGTCTAAAGGGTATGATAGCCCCTTTACATTGATCTATGCTATACTTGACCAATATCTTGTCAATATAAGCAGATTGGGATAAGCCTAACATTTTTTACTTCCTATCTTTAAGAAGCTTAATGCCTAGAATGTAGCTAGCATCAACCATGTCTTTCATGCTAAATTGACTAGATAGTCAAACCTTAATGGATAACAATATCCCTACATCACTTTTAATGAGTAGAATGCCATCCACATAAAGTACCAAGAAAGTCACTTTTCCACTATTTGATTTCCTATACACACATGGTTCATTTACATTTTGAATGAAACCATAAGCTTTCACAGTTTCATTAAAACGTATGTTCCATGCTCGTGGCACTTGTTTAAGTCTATAAATGGACTTTTTAAGCTTACAGACCATTTGTTCTTGACCTCTAGCAAGAAAACCTACTGGCTGGATCATATAGATGTCTTCGCTAAGATAGCCATTTAAGAAGGCCGTCTTAACATCCATCTACCATATTTCGTAGTCATAGCGACATGCAACGGCTAAGAGAATTCGAATAGACTTAAGCATGGCTACTGGTGAAAAGGCTTTCTCATAATCAATCTCTTTTTTCTGAGTATAACCTTTAGCAAGCAACCTTGCTTTATAGGTTTCAACCTTTCCAACCGCACTTCTTTTCCTCTTATATACCCACTTACACCCAATGCATTTTATCCCATCAGGTGCAGTGACAAGATTTCAGACCTCATTGAGGTACATAGACTCAATCTCAGCATTCATAGCGAGCTACCATTTTTCTGCATCAGCATCAATAATGACCTCCTCATATCTAGTAGGATCTTGTTCCTGATGATTAAAGATTAGATCATTGATCTCTTCGGTCCACTTTTTTGGAACTCTTGTGATTCTCTCACTATGACGAGACTCAGTTTGTATAGGAATATCCTATTGTGTTTCTCTTGATTCCTTGATCGGGGTGTTAGAAGTACATAAAGTTGAATCAGTAACCAACTTCTCTTCTAACTCTATTCTGCTTGAACCCATAGTCGAAGTAACTTGCTCATCCTCTAAGTATCTAGCATTAGTGTTAACAAATACTTTATGCTCTTGAGGATGATACAAATATCCACCTCTCGTTCCTTTTGGATACCTAATGAAGTAGCATAACTCTGATCTTGGTTCTGACTTACTTCTTTTTGTCAACACATAAGCTGGATAACACCATAACTTGAGTTGGTTCAAACTGGACTTTCATCCAGCTCACATCTCATAGGGTGTCCTAGGTACTGATTTGGAATGTACCAAGTTCAAAATATATGCCACTAATTCTAAGGTATACCCCTCCCCCCCCCTAAAAAGAAATAGGAAGAGATGCATAACTCATCATGCTTCTAACCATTTCCATTATGGTTGTATTTCTTCTCTCAGTTACTCTATTCTGCAGGGGAGTCCCAAGCGTAGTTAACTGAGATACCAAGCCGTGATGTACTAATTAATCCTTAAACTCACCAAGGAAGCACTCTCCACCGTGATCTGATCTTAAAATTTTAATTAATTTACCTGTTCGACACTCAACTTTAGCCTTAAATTACATGAATTTATCAAAAGAGTTAGACTTGCACCTCATTAGATAAATGTAACCAAAATGAAATGTGATCATTTGTGAAAGTGATGAAGTACTAGCAGCCTCCTCTAGCTGGTATAGTCATCGGACCACAAATATCTATATGAACTAGTGTTTGTATTTCCATGGCTCTATTCTACTTTTTGGTAAAGGACCTTTTGGTCATTTTACCTTTAAGGCAAGATTCACACTGAGGCTATTCTTCCAATCTTAATGAACCTAAAGGCCTTTTATGGATTAGTCTCTGAATCTGATTGGGATTTATATATCCTAATCTTAGATGCCACAAATATAAGTCATTTGATATAACCTTTCTCTTTTTATTATCAGGTTTAGCTTGAATATTGTTTACTTGATTTCGAATAGGATGTATATAAAAAATATTCTGATACATATTTCTTGAACAAATTAAATTACCATCCCTACTAATGGAAACACTAGAATGGAAAGAAATAAAATATTCTTGATTTATCAATTTGGAAACTAGAATCAAATTCTATTTAAAACAAGAAACATATAAAATATCATTTAAAGCTAACTTCCTATTATATTAAAAAATAAGCTCAAGACTTCCCATTGCTTGAACCCAAATTCTTGCTCCATTGCCTATTTGAAGTCCATGCTCACCCTTACTAAGTCTTCTTATCCTTCTGAACCCCTGCAAAGAGTTACAGACATGGTTAGTGGCTCCAGAATCAACTATCTAGGGGGATGTTGATCCAACTATTAAAATAGACTCTAGATATAGAGCAATACCTGAAGTAAACTTGGCTAAGAAGTCCGGACAACCTTTCTTCCAATGCTTTTTCTTACCACACTTGAAACATTTGCCTTTTGGCTTCCCATTGGGCTTAGACTGACCAGATGCTCTTTCTTTTTCTTGAATTTCTTAGGCTTCGCCTAAATTCCAAAAGAAGAGGCAAAACGAGAGACCAAAACCTTTGACACTAGCTTCATGATCTTCTCTACCTCTTGGAGATCTTTCATAAACCAAGAGATTCATATTCAACTTGTTCATATTGTAGTTCATTTTGAACTGAGAATATGAGCCAGGTCGAGTTTCAAGAACCATGTCAATTTAGGTCTCAAGATCTATCGTTGTGCCTAAGACCTTGGCCTCCTCGAAGTAAGCAATCATCTTGAGCAGATGCTCTCGGACTAATACCCCATCAGCCATCCTAGTGTTTATGATTGCTCTAAGAGCTTCTTGCCTTGCGGGCCGACTCTTGTCAACAAACATAGTACGCAATGACAAATAAATATTGTACGCATTAGAGTACACTCGACATGGAAGCCAACATATAGTATTTAGCCATCTTATCTGCTTTCTTCCATGCCTTCTCGGCCTCTCACTCCTGATCAGTGGATTCTTCCCTAATTTCAGGATAGGGATCCGTAAGAACATACTTGTACTCTTCGACAGTGAGTACTATGTTCAGGTTCCTCTTCCAATCCACATAATTTGCGCTTGTCAACTTATTCTCCTTGAGAATGATTGAAAATAGTCTAAAACCAGACATTTCTAAAATATTGAGAAAAACAATCATTTAGTTAGCAAGAAATAAAAATGCACATTCTTTATATTATTTCTTTGATAATAAATAACTCTTAAAACTATTATCAAAAGTATAAATAGTTTGGCTCTTAGAAAAGCTAACAGAACTTCGTAGGAAGATTAATAGCATCCTAAGTTAAATGTATAACCATCACGAATCAAACTTCCTAAAATAAGTAATGATCTAGAAAAAGTTCCACTGATAGGATGGCAATTAATTCACACCACCTATAGGTAATCTAATGCTAGAAACCGCCAACGTAGGTTGGTCAGTCCTAGCAAATACCCTAGACTTTTAATTTTACTCTTCCATTAGTTTTAGATACGTATGGAAATCCATGCTATAAGGGGTCATGCGTAGAATGATACGAGGAAATCTACTATCTCTAGTAAGAGTTGTAATGGAAGCCATGGGGTCGTTGAAACCCCTCTCTCACTTAATTTGTTATTGAAAATAGAGTTTTATGCCCAAAGAAAGTTTTCTATAATCTTATGGTTTCATTCACTTTAGTAAAAATCTAAAATCCAATATTATTCTCTATGTCAAGGATTATTCCCTTTGAGAGAATAAACTATGAATTTATTTTACTATTCTAAGTTAATAACCAAATAAAACTTTATTAAATAACCTTAAGTTCAACATTATTTTTTATGTCAAGGATTAAACCCTTTGAGAGAATAAACCATGAACTCTTTTATTTTTAAAGTTTCTTAGATTAAAACATTTTATTAAAACCCATCTTATCTGGTGAGACTTTGATCTCACAAGAACTTGTGCATTTGATCACAAAAACAAAATAAGAATGGTACCAAGAGTAAACTTTTTTTTTTTTCATGCTCAAACTATTCATTTATTCCTAAGTGACCAAATAATAGATTAAAGATCATGAATTAAAAAACATTAATGATCTTGTTTAATCCTAAGGTGGTTCCATCCTTTACTATTTATTTTCATACAAAGTATTCATCCATAGAAAAATAAAACTATTGCGGAAAATTTACCTCATACAATGGTTTCAAAACACGATTACGTCAAGGAAAATTGAGGAACAAAACTTCTGCAGTTGCTTATTTTCTTGGACAACTGGCCAAACTATACCCTATTTTGCTCTGCATTTCGGACCCATTTTGCCATTCTCGAGAGGAGCTGGTGCCAACTCTAACTCCAGCAACCGGCCCCGGCTCTAACTACCACAATCGGCGCCGGCTGCACTCTGGAGTTCGCCGGCTTGCCTGCCTAGAAATTCCAGCACTGCCCACAGTTTATTCTACCACACCTTGTAGCAAAATTCTAGCATATTAGTGACCTGGAATTGCTAGAAAAAATCCTGCTTCTGCATAGAAAATTTCTACACATAGAAGCCACCAAAATGCCGAAAAACCAGCCACAAAACTACCTAGAAATTTCTAGCTTTACAGCTCTACCTTTTGCCCCTCAAAAAAATAGCAATCACATTCTTCCAGTCCCCAAAGTTTACAGATTATAAGAATACAAAGAAAGGGAAGAAACAGGCATAATGAATATACCTTTACAAGCACTTATGCCTCTAACCACGAGGCGTATATCGAATCTACTTAAAACAAAAAAAATAATGGGAAAAAATTAGAACACATGATCCAATGCCTCAACTACGAGGCATACATGAACTCTAGAAACCAATGTATGAGAGATCACATGAAATCACAAAAGATTCATTTTTAAATAGTAAAGGAACCACCATTTTCATTTTTAACACTAGTATATACTCGTAGATAAAAACTGTGACTTTGATACCACTTCAAGGATCGTGGAAAATATCAAAGAAAACACAGTGAAAAATTTTTCTATTTTCTGAGCTATATCTAGAAGAAAGTACTTACTTTTCCTTGCTGGTCGAGGATTAACCAACATGGGGATGGGTTGCATTGGAATTTCTTGTGTTGGAATGGAAGAAGGAGGCACCTACTGTTCAATAATAATTCCAGCAAATATCCTACTCCTATGCATGAAATGTCTCCAAGCTTCTTCTTTTTGTCTTCCGAAGTATATCGTCTTCCAACATGGGGTGAAATAATGAAAATACCCCCTATGTAACACCCATCAATGAAACAGGATAAATGTATTAACACCCATCTCAAAGACATCTATTATCCTTAGATCTCAAGTCCGATAATCCATGACTCACTTGAATGTACTTGCTTACTATTGGAAGTTACCCAAGAGCACACATTCTAGAGTTACATTCCCAGGGCTCTGGATCATTTAGATTATCCTGGACAATCACAAGGGGGTGATTAAACCTCACTAAATAAATCATAGAAACTCTTTTGCATGTGTCTGTCTTAACTGACTAGAGTAACACACCCAACATAATTTATCTCACAAAGGAAATCTCACCCAACAAACATCAAAGTATAAAACCCTAGCTTCATCAGACTACCAACTCATAGTCCATTATGAAGGTATTCGTCCACACTGTAGTAGTAATAGTCTTGTCTCTATAATTATAGTACTTTAGGAGAGACCACTACTAGTCTAGTTCTACATCTTCAAAATACGCTTATACCTATGATGTGAGTGAACTATTCACTGATTCAGGGTAAACTATTCCTCAATTGAAATCATGGCATAATAGTCTTACATTGACAAAATGCTCAGTTTTATCAAACGACTAAGAACTCAATTTTATTTGTATGACAAGTGCACATGGTCTATACCTTACTGTGAAGAATGAGCCAACACATAGACCACTACTTGTCATACTTAAACCTTTAAATGTGCAATAATATAGGAAACAAATTAAATTGAATGAATAAATAATTTATTACAATATATTCATATAGAATACATTATTTTTTAGGGCATACTTTCCAACAATCCATAACTTGGGAGGGAGTGGGTTTTCTTTTGTGACCCTTGCCGGAATTAGAATTAGAAATTAGCCATCTCGAGTTTGTTCTTAGTGCTTGGCTAATTTCTGGGGATTCTTGACGATTGTAGGCCTTTTACTCTTTTTTCTTATACTTGATAGTACTCTCATGGCTAATCTTGTATGGGGTGTGTTAATTCATTTTGTTCACCCATTGTAATTAGTTTATTTCGCTAATATATTATGCTAAATAATAGAAGAAGAGTGAATGTAACACCTCCTAAATAAGTGGCTTAAATGGTTTGAGATGCTACTCTGTCTTTTAGAACAGGGGTCTTTATAACATGATAGGATAAAAACTAAAGGAAAGAAAGTATAAGAAAAGAATAAATCTTTGGTACTTAAACTTAAAATTATATCACGAAGAAATTTGCTATGATCGATAAAATATAAATTTTAAGTTTGGCTAAAAGAAAGTCTAGAGCTCCAACCAAAATTAAAGTAAAAAAAAAAAAAAAGGTATCAAAACCTAACAGTATTACAAAATAGAACCTCAATCTTCAGTCTTGATGAACATACATCTTGCTGAAAACGTGGTTAGAGAAAGTATGTGAGATTATAAATAATCACAGTAAGTCCGGTGTGTGCAATCGTAGTACAATTTTTGAAATAAATGTTATGATGCATGAATGAAAATTCATTCTCTTATGGAAATTAATTTTTGGGGAGAAGAATGAGTATATGGTATTTATCCACTTAAATAAAATTCTTATTGGACAAAATACTAAATTACACATCACAATTTGTAGAACAGGTTTGTTATATAAATATACAAAGTTTTGGAACCAAATTTTCCATATTAATCCCGATACATCTTAAGTGGCTAAGATATAACCAAGCCACGAATTGTCCTGTAGGCTGTACATTCCTGCCGAGAGAACACCCAAAAACGTTCCTTTTGTCTAATCCATCAGGTAGGTGTCCCACATCCGTTCTCATATTTTACCTACTAAAAACCTTGCTGCTTGCTAAGGACTCGGCTTGGTAACCAAGAACTGATGCCCTATTTGGTAAAAGACAAACATTCAGAGACAGCTAATCTATCGATATTCTCTCCTAAACTAACACGAGCTAATCCTAGTACCTCACTCATTAAGTACTCAATGTCTAAATTTGATGTTGTTCAAGAAATTCCCATTCTGATGTGGAATATATAAGTCCATTTCTAAAAGGAAAATATTGTTCCAGTAGTAGGTAATCCATTTTCAAAGTATTAGTCCTGTCCCAAAATCTAAAACCGCATTCTCCCCAAGATTTCCATAAAAGAAGAAAAATAGAAACCAAAACCTAGTAATTTGTTCAAGGCATAATAATCCATCATACACCATTAGCTTGCAGAAAGAGATAAGAAAGGGAGCATATTTGAATATGGTTCTTGCCATGACTTTCGCAACGTTTGCACGCATAGAAAGCATAACCATAATTTCATGAACAGCGTACATAGGATGCAAGACTCCAAAAATTATAGTAGTCAAGAAAAGCTTCACCTAAATACTTAAGCATAAAGAAATTATAATAAAACCATTATTTATGTTAGGCATCATTTGCATACATAAGTATTTCCCACAAGTGATAGGCTCGTAAATTAGATCGCAATTTCCATGCTATAAGTATGAGCTGTTCATGAAATCAAGTAGGCATTATATATGCAAATCTTGCAAAATTAAAATCATGGTATTTAGTAAGGATTTCACATGCCATAATATGCAATTGCAAAAATAGGCTTTGTGATGCAAGGGCTTACCTTGATCAATGTTAAGCAAAAGAAAGGTCTTCACTTAAATTAAGTTGTAAAACCCCACCCTATCATGTCCTGAGAGTATGCATTGCATCATTTATGTGTGAATATGGTGCTAATTAATTTTAGTCTGATGTATGTTTATTGAGCATCTTAATTGAATCGTTAGTATCTTGTGATACCCTATTTAGCATAAAGGTCTTTATGCTACGAATTTATTTTAGATAGATGAGTTTCCATAAGGAAAGTTTAGGTCCAAGATTTAGATTTATGGAAATATTCTAGTTGCCTAATTAGGGTTCAAATTCTAGCTATATGAATATTAGGCAATTTAATTTAGTAGTTAATGAAAATAATTATTTCCAATTTTGTTCCAAGAAAAATATTCTTGAATGTAAGGATTTCTTTTTGTCCCTTCCAAATTATTCTCCTAGTCGTCACTTACATTTTCTAGGGAAGTAGAATAATACCCAACTAATTTGGGATCTTTATTCCTTTTTCTTTCCAACAATTCAAATTTAAATTCCTCCCTTATGTTCTTTAAGAAAGCCGGCCAAAGCATAAGACTACTTCCTTATCTCCCTTCTTCCAATTTGTAAACAAGAATTATAATTTTCCAAGGTAGAGAATTACTTCTTTTTTTTACCTATCTGAAATTTAGAAGGCTTCAAAATGGCATTTTACTTATCTTTTAAAATGCTCACATGACCCTAGAATAATTATGGGATATTTTCTTACTATAACCTACATCATTCTTGCAATTACTATTATTATTTTGAGCTTTAAATACCAAAAAGAGAAAAGAACCCACTCACCCCATTCGTTAAGACAATCAACCAGAAATTGTGGCTAGTACCTGTGTTTCGGCCAAGCCACAGTTGCATAGTTTCTTTCTTCTTTTTCTGCTGTTAATTACCGAAAGTTAATAGAAGATTGGGGTAGGAAATTTCCTGGGGTCTTTGAGCAAAAAATCTTCTTTCCTTTTTCATCCATGGACTGCCAAGCATGATTTACTCCTCCAGGAAACCTCAGGATTTTTTTTTTTTTTTTTCTTAAATTCGTCTACCATTCAACCGAGTGCTGCGGCCACCTTTCCTCTACAACAGACACACACACACACACACACATATTCAGTCCTGAGAACCCCCTCAACAAACCTTATTCTGCTGCAACACCATGATTTCGGCTAGAACCCAGCACGGGCAGCATCCCTTCCCTTGTTTGAGAGGGCTGAAAATAAGGAGGGGAAAGCAAGAACGAACCCTGCCTCGCTCAAGTAACCAGAATAACCCACTTACCTTGCCACGCAAAGAGATATTCTGCACCAAAATTCCAGCAAACCCTAAGCTGCTTTTTGTTTACTCCTTACCCAAACACACACAACAGCAATAAGGGAATTTCGGCCTTGTTCCCTTCAGCACACACGGACTGAAATAGTCCACTCACAACCGTATTGAGCTGCACAATTTCAGCTGCCTTTTCTGCAAAACAACATGCATATCAGCCATCCATCTTTGTCATCTTTCCACAAAGGTACAAACCCATAGCAGAGCAGAAACATTTTCTTCTCCTTCCCTCATCCTTCGGCTGCTACAACTGACACCCACACACAGCGCAAAAGCTGTTCGGTCCCCTTATGCAATAGTGGAACCGAAAGCTTCCTTCCTCTCTATCTCTCTCGGCTTTACTTACCATAAATCGTTTTCACAAATTCCTCTACATCCCACAAATTACTCAAGAATTTTCGCTTTTCCTTCTTCCTTCCAATCAACCGAAATCCCCATTGGATTACTGATTCCCTCTCGGTCCCTCTATTCTCCCTTGCACCCTACGCGCACAAACCCTATCCTTTCTTTTCCCCTGTCATAGTATCTACTTCCAGCTCCCCTTCAAAACCGAAGCAGACGCTAAAGCATCAGCCATTGTTGCCGTTCTGTATAAGGAAGGTCAAGGCAACATCTTCTTTTCTGCTCATTTCTCTTAGCTTCACCAAGGACAAGCCGAGGATTCTCTCTTCTTCAAGTAATTCCTTGACCACTGATTATTTTAGTTTTGGGGAATAAAAGGTGTTGCTTCTAGATATCTTGTTCTGTGATGTGATGAAGTGATTCACGTTGGTTGTCGGGGTGACATAAAAATATACATACATACATATATATATATATATATATATATATATATATATATATATATATATATATATAAAGCCCAATCTTTAGTGGCTTTGTTATGGTGTTAGTGAAGTGTATATTTATACACATATAAATGTATATACACCAATATTTAGTGGATAGTTTAATGTCATTATGTGAATTTGATACTACAAGAATTATTTTTTCTATGAATTAAGGTATTAAAAAAATAAATATAAATAATATATATATATATGTATACAAATACATATAAATATATTACCAACTAATAATTTATTATGATTTTAATTTCTTCTAAATACTGCTTTGCAAATATTCAGTCTATTTATTTTCCTTCAACTATTTTACATTGGATGCCAAAATAAAATGTTGAATTAATTCGAATTATTTACTAAAAAAACCCCTATATAATTATTTGTTGACCAATTCGAGTTTTACTATATAGTTTTGTATTTAATTGATTCCTATTGATTTATCCATTAAAAATTATGGACTATTTTAATAGAGGTCCTAACTAAATATTTAATTAATTTTTTATAATTACTGTAAATGGTAGGCATATTTTATTATACTTATACGACCGTTATTTTAATGCTCATGGTAATCTGGTACAGTGAGAATGCTATCTATAAATATTTATACATAGTATTTTGTTGAATAAGGGAATTATTTACTTGATTAATTAATTATTATTATTATTATTCTTCTGAGTTCATTATTAAAAGGGGGTGTCTCACTATAATAACCTATTATCGTTGGGATTAAGAACACCATTATTTATTAATGGTTATTTATAGAGATACATACAGATAATATTATTTTTATTATCCGTGCCTTATTCATTAATATTTATTCACCGATATGAATATTATACTAAAAATATTACTATTCCATATTCAATATTGTTAGATGTCCATAAAATTATTAATTTTGTACTAGGCATTAATTATTAACTGATTGTTGGATCCATTTAATTATTATTTGCACCTAGTATGTCCGCTATATATATATATATATATATACTTGAATTATTTGGTAATACTGATGAATTGATTTAATTAATTGTTGTTGTGATTACTATTTAACTATTATGTATATACTTGTGTACCTATTTATGAGTTTGATAGTAGATGATTGAAGTTGATGCATAGGGGTTGTGGCTATGGTGTTGAGACTTATTATTACTTCAATTCTTATGAGTGGCATAGGTTCTAATTTAAAATTTTAATTTTTGAATTGGCCAAGTTGCACACCAAATCCCTGCCACTCAATAGTTCACCTTACCCAGTGAATTCGAGAGGTAAGTACTTGCATCAAATATTTGATACTAAAACTCTGAATTGCAAGTCATTTGGAAAATGAATATTATCTTAATGGCGTCATTGTTTTGAATGCAAGCTTGATTATTTCTCATTCAATCCTTTTATACAAACAAGGGTTTCATTGGAAAATCACTTTTATTTGTAAAAGATTTTTTCTGCAAATCATTTGAAAACCTTGCTTGCTTGATCAATGTGTATTGGAATTTTTTTCATTGAGTTTGGATCCTGACTGATGTAGTGGAGAGTACTCAATAAGGGTAGGCCTTCTAGAATAAGCTTTGAATGGTAGGATAAGTCTCTTAGTAAGAGGCCACCTCTAAGAGATGAGCTTTATCTAGAAAAGGTGGTAGTCCTAGTTAGTTAGGCCCGTCCGAGCTAGCACTTCAGTCCAAGTAGGATGTTATTCCAAGGTGGAAATCCGGTAAGTTCGGGTAAGAGATAGAGGAGTATCTTACACAATGGGCCATACACCACTATTTTATGATGCAAGGTTGCACAGTGTTTGTCATGATGCAGGGTTTCATGGCAAGGCTATGATGCAAGGTTTCATAACTGTTTATTTTGAGTGGTTTTTTTATGCCACTTATTACTGTGATTTGACTTTAGTATGATATACCACTCACTTTGGTTATGGAAAATGTTTGACTTGCAATCAACTTTTAATAATTGGTTTCAAAGTGCATTCATGAAAGCTATTTTGACTTAATCAAGAGCACACACAGGACTTACTGAGAAATTCTTTTCTTTCACAATTTCCTCTATCATATTTCAAGAAGTACTAGACTTGAGGTGGGCATTTAATAGAGACGAGTGATGTCCCAGTTTCGGTGTTTTTTATTTACTCATGAATAAGAGGATACTTGTTTATTTTAGAAATTCTTCATTTAAGTCTTGGGTTTAAATTTGTACGCTTTGAATTTTCGAGACCTTGTATTAAGTTTTGATGTGATGTATTCCTTTTGTGTTGAGCTTCATAATTTATCCATATCACGTAGTTATAAAAACCCTAGTCCTCAGGATGGGACGACATCCCTGACCCTATCGGGTCACATCTTAGCTGGCTGTTACAAGTGGTATTAGAGATTATGTTTAGGCATTATGACCAAGATTATTGAAATGTACTTATTTAAGCATTTAAATCTATTACTAACAACAGTTTTTGCCTATAGGTAGGATGGCTATATGAGAGAGACACGGAAGAGTCAGATGAGGAGTAGGCCTATGGGGCCTTCTAAGTGCTAGGATATTAGGGATTATAGATACTCTTTTTTATACTTCCAATAAGTCCCGCACTTGAGGTTGACATTGTTTATTTCTCTATGTGTTATTTTTCTTCTTCCATGCTTTAGCTAAATTAGAACAAGGATGCTTTGTGACGTCTGGTTTCTCCCGTAGAGTCATGAGCTCCTTTTATGAATACAGGCATGAGCAAATTTCCTTGCTACACTTTTATTTGCATTGTGGTTGAGATCTTCTGATTTTGTATTGAGCACTCGATTACTTAAGGTAAAATATCTACGTATCCTGTTTGTAGCCTTTTGATGTGTTCAGTGTGTTTTCTATATGAAGATGGCACCAAGATGTGTAGTGACCATACGTAGTAAAGGAGCACGTACAATTGAGCTAACAGCACCAAGGCGTGGGGTGACTACTCATGCTAGAGGAAAGTGCATAGCAGGGCGAACCGTATCAGTGTACAAAACGACATCGCCTCTTGTGCCCGAGAAATAAGTAGAATGAAACCAAGGACAGGGAGCAAGGTCAAAAGGGCCAAAAGAAGTCTCTATAGGAGAAGCATTTTGTAAAATGATAGAGTTGCCGCACACGCTATCAAAACAAAGGACATCTCGTGGAGAAGACAAGGCATTGGAACAGTTCTTGAAATTCCAACCGTCCACGTTTTTTGGAGAAACAAAATAGGACAAAAAGGTCGAATAGTAGATAGAGCAGATGGAAGACGTCTTTTCCACACTGCAATACACTAAACAATGCATGGTGAGGTTTGCGGCCTTTAGACTGAGAGGATGCACTCGGGATTAGTGGTAGTAGTTTCAAGAGAAGCGGGATAAATAGGTTGGGAATGGACCTGGGAAGGATTCCTTGAGGCATTCCTAGCAGAGTACGTTCCCCAATGGGTTGTGGAACAATAAGAAGACGAATTCTAGAATCTAAAACAGGGGACCATGTTAGTCACTCAATACGATACTCAATTCAACAAACTATCAAAATATTGCAGGCGACTGGTGGACATTGAGTACAACTGGACTCACCAATTTGTGAAGAGGCTCAAGCAAGAACTACGGAGGGCCTTAGCACCTTTCTCGCCCAAAACTTATGCCATTGCAGTAGATGCGGCTACAAGGATGGAAAACAAAGACAATAGTCAGGTGATTCATAGACCACTGCTCACTCTAAAACTGAGGAATTATAAACGACTTGCGGGATAATGGTGGAGTGATATGGGAAAATAAGCTTGGATGACCCATACGAATGCCTTATCTAACCTACCTTCATGTCATTTCTGTGGTAAGAAGGGTCACGTTAAGGAAAATTGTTGGTCTAAGAACCCACTGATGAAATGCTACAACTGTGGGGAATCTAATCGACTGAGGAACAACTGCCTTAAGCCCTTGATGAATAGCCCAAGAAACCCTACTCAGCCAATGGCTAATGGAGGATATCGCAGTGATTCATCGGAGGGTGGGGGACATAAGCCCCAGGTGAAGGCCAAAGTTTTTGCATTGAACCGAGAAGAAGTCAGTACAGATGCAACGATGACGGAAGGTATACTTCCTACCTAAGATGACCTTATTTCCCACGCCCTAGTATCAGTTAAATATATACATCACATGTGAGTTGGTTTCAGATGAAATTATCATACATTCTATTACTAACTACACCGTTGAAAGGCTGATTAACACTATGGGCTGCCATATCAGAGAGCTTAGGAACCGACAAACCATGATGGTTAAGGTTTTATGGGAATAATGTGGAAAACAAGAAGTAACTTGATAGACGGAAGAGTGGATCTAAAGGATATACCCAAAGCTGCTGTAGCGGTAGCATCCGTAAATTTCGGGACAAAATTTCATTAAGGAGAGGAGGATGTAAAACCTCACCCTATCATGGCCTCGGAGTATGCATTGAATCATTTATATGTGATTATGTTCTTAATTAATTATAGTCTTATGTATGTTTATTGAGCATTTTAATTGGATTGTTAGTATCCTATGATACCCTATTTAGATTAAAGGTGATTAGGCTACGAATTTATTTCAAATAGATAAGTTATCATAAGGAAAGTTTAGGTCCAAGATTTAGATTTTTGGAAATATTCATATGTTGTAAAGCATAAGAAATGTGGAGGTTTGTTGGACAGAGTATTGGAATTTTAGTTGGCTAATTAGGGTTCGAATTCTAGCTATACACATGAATATTAGGTAATTAAAATTAGTAGTTATTATATAAAATAATTATTTCCTATTTTGTTCCAAGAATAATATTCTTGAATGGAAGGATTTCATTTTTTCTCGTCCAAATTATTCTCCTAGCCTCCACGTACATTGTTTGGGGAAGTAGAATAATACCCTAATAATTTAGGATCTTTCTTCTTTTTTCTTTCCAAAAATTCAAATTTAAATTCCTCCCTTATGTTCTTTAAGATAGCCAGCCAAAGCATAAGACTGCTTCCTTATCTCCCGTCTTCCAATTTATAAACAAGAACTATAATTTTCCAAGTTAGAGAATTATTTCTTTTTTTAGCTGTCCAAAATTTAGAAGGTTTCAAAATGGCATTTACCTTATCTTGTAAAATGCTCACATGACTCTAGAATAATTATGGGATATTTTCATGCCATAATCTACATCATTCCTGCATTAACTATTATTATTTTGAGCTTTAAATACCAAAAAGAGAAAACAACGATTTCGGCTAGAACCTAGCATGGGCAGCATCCCTTTCCTTGTTTGAGAGGACTGAAAATAAAGAGGGGAAAGCAAGAAGGAAACCTACCTCACTCGAGTAACCAAAATAGCCCACTTACCTTGCCTTGCAAAGTGATATTGTGCACCAAAATTCTAGCAAACAGTAAGCTATTTTTTGTTTCCTTCTTACCCGAAACACACACAACATCAATAAGGGAATTTTGGCCAAGTTCCCTTCGATACACGCGGACTGAAATAGTCCTGTCGCAACTGTATTGAGCTGCTCAATTTTAGTTGCCTTTTCTGTGAAACAGCATGCATATCAGCCATCGGTCTTTGTCATCTTTCCCTTGAGGTACAAACCCAAAGCATAGCAGAAACATTTTCTTCTCCTTCCCTCATCCTTCATGTTAGGATGCCTTGCATCCATATTATTTTGTCCCATGTCAAAAGTTGAGAGCCATCCACCACATTTGAAGCCTTATAAATAAAGGCTTGGTTTGGTTCTTTAAAAACACAACACAAGAATTTGAATAGTCATTAAAGCATTTGCTCTTTGTAATACTCTTATTCTGTATTAGTGGTGTTTAGTTGTTTAGGAACACTTTCCTAAAGCCTTGTAAATTGTTTTTTTCATAGCGAAGTTTTGTTCCGTCTCCACCCGTAGACGAAGGTTAGTTGACCTAACCACATAAGTTCTTGTCTCTCTCATCTCTTTTATTTCCTTTCTTGTTATTTTTTTCTCCACGTTATTTTTATTATTATTATTATTTTTTGTTATCGTCTTGTATGACTTTGCCATTGGAGTTTTGGTTTGTTCTGGGGCATCTCCCTAACAAACTAGTATTAGAGCTACTAGCTCTTAACTCTGTGGCAATGACGATAACAAAGACTAAGGTGGAGAAATTTGATCGGGGTTGTCAACTTCGGCATGTGGCAACTCAAAATGGAGGCCATCTTAATTCAAGATGGGGTTGACCTAGCCTTGAAAGGAATAGAGGAGAAGCCAGCGAAGATGACATTAGGGGCATTTGAAGCCTTGGATAAAAGAGCGAGATCAGGTATTATTCTAAATCTCTCTAATGAGATTTTAAGAGAAGTTGCTACTAAGACTTCTACCAGAGGTATGTGGGAAAAGCTGCAAGGCTTTGTATATGAAGAAGATAGTAGAAAATTGGCTCTACCTGAAATAAACTTTGTTTACTTTTCGAATGGTTGAAGGTACATCTATTACTTCACATCTTGATACGTGTAATTCTCTCATTATGGATTTGAGTAATATTGATGTGAAAATAGATGATGAAGATTAGGCCATTTTATTATTGTGTTCCCTTCCCCAGCATTTTTGAGATACTATGATGTATGGAAAGGAAACTATCTCGTATCAGGAAATTAAATCTACTTTGGAATCAAAAGAAAGGATTGATAGAGATTTAATTGGGGAGGTTAGTGGAACTCAAGCTGAAGGTCTGGTAGCTAGAGGTAGATCCAAAAATAGAAATTGTGGCAGTAGTACATCAAAATCTAGATGTAAATCTTGATATAGAAATTTGGTTTGCAATTATTGTCATAAAAAAGGGCAAATTAAGTCTGAATGCTTTAAATTGAAAAATAAGGATAAGTATAAAGAAAAATCTACTGATACTGTTGAAGCTAGTAGTATAGCAGATGAGAGCGAAGGAAATATTTTCTTCGTGACTGATAGCAGGACAAAGTCTGAAAATGAATGAATTTTAGATTCAGGTTGTTCTTGTCATATGTGTCCTAATATGGATTTGTTTTCACTTATGAAGCTTATAACGGTGGAGTTATTTTGATGGGCAATAACGCCATATGTAACGTTGTGGGTAAAGGCACAGTTTGAATTAAAATGCATGATGGAATTGTGAGAACTCTCACTGATATTAGACATGTTCCTAATTTGAAAAAGAACCTCATCTCTTTAGGCATCCTTGAGACTCTTGGGTGTAAATATACAACTGAATATGGAGCTATGAAAGTTTGTAAAGGTGCTCTTGTTATTATAAAAAGTTGCGGGTATGGTAGTTTGTATACTTTGCAGGGAACTACTGTCACAGGTTCTGTTGCAACTTCTAAATCAACTTTATCTGATTCTGACATTACCAAATTATGGCATATGCATTTGGGACATATGAGTAAGAAAGGTCTATGCATGTTGAGTAAGAGAGGCCTTCTGGATGGACAAAACACCGGTGCATTGGACTTCTGTGAGTACTGTATTTTCAGAAAGTAAAAAAGGGTCAGCTTTAACTCACCAGCAATTCACCAGACTAAAGGCACTTTAGATTATATTCATTCAGATCTTTGGGGTCCATCTCGTGTCTCGTCTAAGGGTGGTGTCAGGTATTTATTGACTTTTATTGATGATTATTCAAGGAATGTTTGGGTCTATTTTCTTAAGAATAAGAGTGATGTTTACCTAACTTTCAAACGAAGGAAAGTTTTGATTGAGAAACAAATAGGTAAACAAATAAAGCAGCTAAGGACAGATAATGGCATGGAATTTTGTGAAAAAGAATTTAATGAATTTTGTAAAAATGAAGGAAATGTTCGGCACCATACAATAAGAATGACACTTCAACAAAACGGTGTTGCACGCATGAATAGAACTCTTTTGGAAAGAGCATGATGTATGATTTCAAATGCAAGTTTGACAAAGGATTTCTAGGCAAAGGCAATTTCTACAGCATGTTACATTGTCAACCGCGCTCCTTCTGCAGCTCTTAATTTCAAAACTCTTGAGGAAGTTTGGTTTGGTACACCTGCTAATTACTCTTATTTGAAAGTTTTTGGGTGTCCTGTATACACGCATATAAATGATGGAAAATTAGAGCCTAGAGCTAAGAAATATATTTTCCTTAGGTATGCTTCTGGGGTGAAATGATGCAGATTATGGTGTCCAAATCCCAAATCACCAAAATTTGTAATTAGTAGAGATGTTACATTTGATGAATTGTTTATGTTAAATTCCAAAAGGGAGTCTTCGAGTTCTTCCCGTGCAGATGAATATGGTACGCAGGAGCAGGTGGAGCTTGAAATTGGCAGTTCTGGTCCTTCTAGTTTGACTTCTTCTGTTCAGCAAAATTCAATTCATAGTGATGAAGGAGATACAGAAGAAGAATATTCCATAGCCAGGAATAGATCAAAAAAGGAGATTCGACCACCGCAAAGGTATGCAAATTTAGTAGCATATGCTTTGTCAGTTGCAGAAGAAATAGATAGAGATGGTGAACGGTCTACCTGCAATGAAGCTATTTCATGTGAAGATTCAGCTAAGTAGTTGATTGCAATGAATGAAGAAATTGAGTCCCTCCACAAAAATGGAACTCGGGTCCTTGTAAAGATGCCTTTGGGAAAGAAAATTGTTGGTTGCAAATGGGTCTTCAAGAAAAAAAAGACTACTCCCGGAGCTGAAGATGGAAGGTACAAAGCAAGATGTGTTGCGATGGGCTATGTCAGGTACAAGGTGTTGATTTTACTGATGTATTTTCACCTATTGTTAAACGAAGCTCTATCCATGTTTTGCTTGCTTTAGTTGCTATGTATAATTTGGAATTGGAGTAGCTTAACGTTAAAACAGCCTTCTTGCATAGTAATCTCGAGGAACAAATTTACATGAAGCAGCCCGAGGGAATTAAAATTGAAGGAAAAGAAGACCATGTTTGTCTTTTGAAGAAATCCTTGTATAGATTCAAGCAGTCTCTAAGATAGTGGTATATGTTGAGTCATGGTTATTCAAGGAGCATGTACGACAACTGTGTTTACTTTCAAAAGTTACATGATGATTTTTTCATTTATCTACTACTCTATGTTGATAACATGTTCATTGCTGCTAAGAATCTGGTAGAAATCGATGTATTGAAGAGACAATTAAAGAGTGAATTTGAGATGAAAGATTTGGGAGTAGCTAAAAAGATTCTCCATGATCGAGCTCTTGGGAAACTGTACCTAATTCAAGAAAATTACACTGAGAAAGTTTTAGAGAGGTTTGGCGTGAAAAATGCAAAACCTGTAAGTACTCCTTTTGCAAGTCATTTTAAGCTTTCAGCTGCTTAGTCACCACAGTCAGGTGAAGAGGAAGATTATATGGCACATTTTCCATATTTTGGTGCAGCCGGCAGTATAATGTATGCAATGGTTTGTACTCATCCGGATATTTCACAAGCAGTTAGTATGGTTAACAGATATATGTCTTGTCTAGGAAAAGCACATTGGCAAGCCGTGAAATGGGTTCTCAGATACTTGCAAGGTACTTCAAATACTTGTTTGGAGTTTGAAAGAAATAACAACACTTTAGTTGGTTTTGTGGACTCTGACTATGCCAAAGATCTTGTTAGGAGAAATCATTTACTGGCTTTGTATTTTGCATTGGAGGGTTGTGCAGTTAGTTGGAAAGTGAGCTTATAGCATGTAGTGGCGTTGTCTACTATGGAGGTAGAATATATGGCTCTGACTGAGGCAATCAAAAAAACTTTGTGGTTGAAAGGTTTATTTAGCGAGCTCAGTCTACATAAAAGTTTAACTATAATTTACTTTGATAGTTAAAGTGCATTACGTTTGACTAGAGATTAGATATATCATGAGAGAATGAAGCATATTGATGTGAAGTTTCACTTCATTCGAGATATCATTGCTGAGAAGAAAGTCTTTGTTCAAAAGATTAATACCAAAGACAATCCACCTTACATGCTTACGAAACCTCTTCCGATTTTCAAGTTCAAGCAGAATCTGGACTTGATTAGCATTCACTATTTGTGATTAGTGGTCTTTGGACTTTTGTAGAGAAGGTGGAGCAAAACTGCTATGTTTGAGTTTAGGATGCAAGTCAAGATGGAGATATGTTAGGATGCCTTGCATCTATATTATTTTGTTCTACATCAAAAGTTGAGAGCCATCCACCACCTTTGAAGCCTTATAAATAAAGGCTTGGTTTAGTTCTTTAAAAAGACAACATAGAACACCAACACAAGAGTTTGAATAGCCATTGAGGCATTTGCTCTTTGTAATACTCTTGTTCTGTATTAGTGGTGTTTAGTAGCTTATGAACATTTTCCTAAAGCCTTGTAAATTGTCTTTTTCATAGTGAATTTTGTTCCACCTCTGTCCATAGACGTAGGTCAGTTGACTGAACCATATAAGTTCTTGCGTCTCTTTCTTTTATTTCCTTTCTCGTTATTTTTTTTTTCTTCGCATTATTTTTGTTATATTATTTCTTTGTTATCGTCTTGTGTGGCTTTGCCATTGGAGTTTTGGTTTGTTCCTGGGGCATCTCCTTAAAACTTTGGCTACAATAACTGATACCCACACACAACACAAAAGCTATTCGGTCCCCTTATGCAAAAGTGGAACTGAAAGCTTCCTTCCTCTCTCTCTCTCTCCCAACTTTACTTACTATAAATCGTTTTACCAAATTTCTCCATATCCCACAAATTTCTCCTTAAGAATTTTCTGTTTTCCTTCTTCCTTCCAATCTACCGAAATCCCCCTTGGAGTACTAATTCTCCTTTGCACCCTACGCGCACAAACCTATCCTTTCTTTTCCCCTGTCATAGTATCTACTTCTAGCTCCCGTTAAAACCGAAGCAGATGCTAAAGCATTCGGCAATTGCAGACCGTTCTTCATAAGCAAGGGCACGACAACATCTTCTTTTCTGCTCATTTCTCTCGGCTTCACCAAGGACAAGCCGAGTTATCTCTCTTCTTCAAGTGATTCCTTGACCATTAATTATTTTAGTTTTGGGGATTAAAAGGTGTAGCTAGTAGATATCGTGTTCTATGATGTGATAAAGTGATTCACGTAGGTTGTTGGGGTAACATATAAATAGATATATACCAATGTTTAGTGGCTTTGTTATGTTGTTAGTGAAGTGTATATTTATACACATATAAATGTATAGACACCAACATTTAGTGGATAGTTTAATGTCATTATGTGAATTTGATACTACAATAATTATTTTTCCTATGAATTATGGTATTAATATATATATATATATATATATATATATATACATGTATATATGTGTGTATGTGTGTGCATATAAATATATTACCAACTAATAATTTATTATGAGCTTAAATAGTAAGTATTGATTTACCAATATTCAGTCTACCTATTTTCCTTTAACTCTTTTATGTTGGATGCCAAAATAAAATGTCAAATTAATTTGAATTATTTATTAAAAAAGCATTATATAATTATTTATTGATCAATTCGAGTTTTACTATATAGTTTTATATTAAATTGATTCCTATTGGTTTGTCCATTAAAAATTATCTACTATTTTAATAGAGGCCCTGACTAAATATTTCATCAATGATAATTACTGTAAATGATTTGCATATTTTATTATGTTTATACGACCTGGTAAAGTGAGAATGCTATCTATAAATATTTATACATAGTATTTTGTTGAACACGGGAATTATTTACTTGAATAATTATTTATTGTTGCTGTTTTGTTGTTGTTGTTGTTATTGTTGCTGTTATTGTTACTGTTGCTGTTGTTATTGTTACTGTTGCTGCTATTGTTGTTGCTATTGCTGGTGTTGCTGCTGCTGGTGGTGTTGTTGCTATTGTTGTTGTTGTTGTTGCTGCTGCTGGTGTTGTTGCTGTTGTTGTTTCTATTGTTGTTGCTACTGTTATTGCTGCTGTTGTTGTTGCTGCTGCTATTGGTGATATTGTTGCTGTTGTTACTGCTGTTGTTGTTGCTGCTGCTGCTGCTGCTATTGTTGTTGTTCTTGTTGTTGTTGCTGCTATTGCTGTTGCTACTGCTATTGTTGTTGTTATTGTTGTTGTTGTTGCTGTTATTGTTGTTGTTGTTGTTGTTGCTGCTGCTGCTGTTGCTGTTGTTGCTGTTGCTGTTGTTACGTTGTTGTTGTTACTGTTGTTTTTCTTCTATGTTCATGATTAGTAGGGGTGTCTTACTATTATAACCTATTATTTTTGGGATTAATAACATCATTATTTATTAATGCTTATGTATAGAGATACATACATATAATATTATTGTTATTATTCATACCTTATTCACTAATAATTATTCACCAATATGAATATTACACTAAAAAATTTATTATTCCATATTCAATATGTTAGACGTCCATAAAATTGTTATTTTTGTACTAGGCATTAATTATTAAATTTTAATTATTGACTGATTGATCGATTCCTTTAATTGTTGTTTACACCTACTATTGTCCATTGTAAATACTTACGAATTCATTAATATATTAACCGATATATATATATATATATATATATCCTGAATTATTTGGTAATAATAAATACATTTAATTAACTATTGTTGTGATTACTATTTAACATATATGTATATACTTACTTGTGTACAAATTTATATGACATTTAATATTAATTATATATTATTCTCTAGATAATGTCTATTTAATTGTTTAACCACATGATTAGTAGTGAGACCCATGTCATATATGGATAATTGATGTATTACGAGTATGGTACTAGATTATTGAAGTTGATGCACAGGGGTTGTAACTGTGGTGCTAAGACTTATGATTACTTAAATGCTTTTTTGTGGCATAGGTTGTAACTTAGAATTTTAATTTCTGAATAAGCCAAGTTGCACACCAAACCACTGCCACTCAGTAGTTCACCATGCCTAGTGAATTAGACAGGTAAGTTCTTGCATCAAATATTTGATACCCAAACTCTGAATTGAAAGTCATTTGGAAAACGAATATTGTCTCAATGATGTGATTGTTTGGATTGCAAGTTTGACTATTTCTCGTTAAATCTTTTTATATAAACAAAGGTTTTATTGGAAAATCACTTTTATTTGTAAAACAATTTTTCTACAAATCATTTGAAAACCATGCTTGCATGATCAAAATGTATTGGAAATGTTTTTGGTGAGTTTGGATCCTCGTAGATGTAGAGAAACATTGAGTACTTAATAAGGGTAGGCCTTCTAGACTAACCTTTGAATGGTAGGACAAGTCTCTCAGTAAGAGGCCAGCTCCGAGAGATGAGCTCTATCTGGAAATGGTGACAGTCCTAATTGGTTTCCGAGCTAGCACTTCAGTTTAAGTGGGTTGTTATTATGGGATGGACATACGGTATGTTCGGGTAAGAGAGGGAGGATTATCTTACCTAATAGGCCGTATATCCACTACGTTGTGATGTTGAGTTTCACAGTGTTTATCATGATGCAGGGTTTCATGGCAAGGCTATGACGTAAGGTTTCATAGCCGTTTATTTTGAGCGGTTTTTGCATGTTAGTTATTACTGTTATTTAACTTCAGTATGATGTACATCTCAATTTGGTTATGGAAAATGTTTGACTTGCAATCAAATTTTGATACTTGGTTTCAAAGTGCATTCATAAAAGCTATTTTGACTCAATCAAGAGCACACACAAGACTTACTGAGAAATTCTTTTATCACACAATTTCCTCTGACATATTTCAAGAAGTACTAGACTTGAGGTGGGCATTTAATAGAAACGAGTGATGTCCCAGTTCCGATGTTTATTATTTATTCATGAATGAGAGGATACTTGTTTATTTTAGACATCGTTCATTTAAGGCTTGGATTTAAATTTTTATGCTTTAAATTTTTGAGACCTTGTATTAAGTTTTGATGTGATGTATTCCTTTTGTGTTGAGTTTTATTATTTAGCCATATCACGTAGTTATAAAGTCCCCTAGTCCTCAGGATGGGGCGATATCTTCGACCCTATCAGGTCACGTCTTAGCAGGGTGTTACACAAGCTCTTGCTCCACTTCTTCCTTCTAAGCCCTCAATGTTTAACATCTATATACAACATAGAAATTAATTTTCTATTTATTGTATCCTTAAAGAATGCGATAATCGAAACCCTAGAAAAATTAGGAGATTTCTTAGGTCTTTAAGTAATATAAAGCATTTAGTGATTGATATCTTTTTTTTTTTTTTTTGTAGAAAATATTACCAACAAAGTCCACAATTAATCAAGCTTTAATTAAACTGCAAACCACTAAAACCACACATATGGGAAAGTATACACATCATATAGTATAGGGAATACCAAGTACCGAATTCATGTGAATTTAGGCTCCCACCTTACTTTTACCCAAATCTTTATTATATAGCCAACAAAATAAGAAGAGATAAATAAAACACTAACTTATTTTACTAGAGAATAGATCAAGTTCACACAAGACAAGTCACAAGAATTATCAATGAGTAAGAAAAAGAAGTAAAGACATGTAAATAGATAGAAATACTCAAAAACATAATAGTGATTGATTAGCACTTATCACAATTAATTATCATCTTGATACCATGAAGGAATAAATACAGACTCCACTTCTTTCTCAATCCATGGAATCACTATCTTCTAGTTAATTGAGCAGATTTTCTAATCAAACCAAAGTAACTAAAAGATGCATTAAACTCATACCTCATAAACATGAAATTAGTCAATGACCCTATGCTCTAGGCGAAATCAACTAATATTTGATTACATAAATTTAATTCTTAACCTTCTTTCCAAATCCAGCTAAGACAACAAATAGAGAATTAACTTAGATTGAATTCCATCAAACTTTCTTTCCCAAGTCCATTAGAGTCAAAATCAACTTCATCAACACACTAAGTAAAATAAGTAATCAAATACAAAGAATAAAAATTAATTGATCAAATAACTAAAATCAATACAAAGTTATGAATTCAAAAACAATCTATAAATACAATTAAATAATTAAAACTTAAATTGTCAATAAATTACAAATAAGAGAAAAAAAAAAATCACTCATAGACAAGTAAGCCTTCTTTTTCTTTCTTGAAACCTTCTTGATGAACCCTTTTCCTTCTCCAAGAATCTCCCTGATCCTCCTAAATCTTGGTGTTTCTCTAGGAGTTTTGTAAAGATATTACATTGAAGAATTGAAAAACTACTTTGTATAATGTTATTCTCTTGTATTTATAGGAGTTCTAATTGCCAAAAAGTGTCTACAAGAGTCATTTTCCGTGGTTGAAAGAGTTCCCAATAAGAATCAAATAATTTTGTTTGAAAAGGAAAATTCGCCACCTTATGAACAGTACACAACTGATGCCGGTTTAGGCAAAACAGCCGGCACCGGGTCCTTCCTATTTTCTTCCTGATAAATAGTAACAACCAGCACATGTTTGGGGAAACCAGCTGGTGCCATGTCCTTCCTGTTTTGCTTCCAAAATTCCTGTAATTTTCTCTATTTTTCCAAAAATGACCCCTGGTCGGCTCAGCTATGTCAACTGGCACCAATTCAACACTGTTTTACTCGATTTTGGGCATTTTTCACCATCTTTTTATTATTTCTCTCATTTAATCTCTTCCATACGAAAGATAGCAATTTAGTGGGAATCTATAGTTACTTGAACATAGAAGCAACACAAATGATAATTAAAATATAGGTACATTTAGCACCCATTAGCAACAAAGCTTAATTAACTCAATAAGGTATCCTATCAAGAAATATAATAATCTACTAAAACATCCCTATTCTACATAGAATAGGATTCTCCTATTTTATTAACACTAATGGCTAAACAAAGCCTTAATTAACATGCAAACACTAATTAGTCACACAACCCCAATTAATCGGCCACTCTAATTATTTCATTCAATCAAGCTGCACATATACTAATTTATACACCAAGCACATCATGAAATCAAATAGCTTTGCAAAAAATAGAGTTCTCATCAATGTGTTATTTTATAATAGTGTAAGGTATCACTATTCAAAATTATACTAGTTAGGAAAATCACCAAAGTTTTTTCCGAATATATCCTTACAACCCTAAATATCACACAAAATCCATTTAAGTTAAAATTTGCAACATTTTTAGTTATTCCATTGAATAAATTCAGCTTCCCATTTCAAGCACAAAGATTAGTTTTAATACAAAACAAGGGTTAAAATCTTCTACTAAATTAGTTAAGGAAACCATTTTATTTCTTTACAAAAACTTCTAGTTTAACACATTGATATGTGAGATGAATTACCATATTGTTATCTCCCAAAGTTTCCCAGAAAAAGGACTCTAATAATTTTTAAATAATGCTTCCGGTGAACAGTAATCTGTTTTGTGCACTTGAAAAATTCATAACTCACAAATTACAATAGTTATTTTGATGATTCATTTTCTAAAATTTTTCAAACATCTTGAAGTTTCTACATTCCAAAAATCTTGAGGAACTCAATCAGGAAATGGCATTTTGGGAGGGTATAAAATGGCCATCTGTAATGGGGTTACTATTTAAATTGCACCGATTTGGTATAAAGATCACTAAGTTAAGTTTTCTTCACTTATTCATGCAAAATTTACACCATGATAATCTTAGCACATTATACAATTCTCAGGGACTCAAAATTAATCAAACTATCCACAAAAATTTAGCTCACCAAAAGGACCCAATTCAGCTCCAATGCAAAATCAACATTCCTCTGTTTTTATCACCATCAAACAAACTCCTCAACCATATCAAATCCCTTCATATATCACGTAGATAACCAACTACACAAAGCCTAACACAACTATAACATAGCTACATCATTTCTCTTAGCAAAAACACACACAATAATAGCATTTTCATAGATTGAACCAAGCTATACATTATACTCAAATATTCGGCCAGCATAAGGAAAAAAAGATAGAAAAATACATCCTTCACCCACAACACTCCACATACACATCAAACAACACATCCTTGGCATCAATATAATAATCTCACTTCACCAAATCATTTAAAAAGAGCTTGGAAAGCAAATTTACATGGAGTTGGATAGCTCATATTATATTCTATCATAATGATAGAAGTGGGAGAAAAAAGGCAAAAAATGCATTTCTAGCCATAAGGTGATATCTTTAGTTGGTTCTAAATAGTTTTGTGCTAAATATATCATTCACATATCAAAATAACACATGAAAATGGTCTAAAAAGAATAAGATTTTTGTGTTGCATAGGGCTAATTTTTTGCCATCAAGAAGGGAAAAATGATGGTGGTTTTCATTGAAGACTGGCCTTAGTGCTTTGTGTCAGCTCTTTCATAGTAATGGTAACCTTTCTTGCTCAAAATGAGGAAGGTCTTCTTGAAGGATGGAGGAGGAAAAGGTTGTAAGGGTGAGGGTATGTCTTTTTGTTGATAACGGAACAAGAGGAAATAGTTTTCCTCCTCTTCTTCAAAGCTGTCAGCTAGCTTCAATAGGAAGGGGCTCAGTGGCTGATTTCCTAAAAGAAGAGAGGAGGAGAGTTGAGAGAAAATAGGAAGGGGGAAGCCGGCCAACATGGAGAGAAAAGGGGAGAAAATGATGTTTTACACTAGGGTAATTTTTTATCTAATGGTTTAGAAAATTTTACCCTAAATTCAAGGGTTGTGATTTAATGTGTTTGTAATGGCTCAAAATAATCCACAGGTCGCGGGTATGGTTTTGCGTGAATGGATCAACTAGTCAAAATTGAGTTTACCTCGATTTTGCCCAAGAGTTATAAATAATCAAATGACACTAATCCTCTAAACAAATTTAAATTTGATCAAAAGAGTGCTTTTCAAATAGGGAAATTCATTGATATAATATTTTTTGAGATATAAAATAATAGTAAATTTTGACTACATTACCTACTACATATAATACAAATGTATAATATAAGAATTAATTGTGAATAAACCACTTACTACAAATCATGTAAATAATTATCTTGATGCACTTATTCCACAAAGAAATTTTGAATAATGAATATAGGAAATAGTTCCATGTAATTCATTTAATTTATAATTCATGAATAATTTAAGGTATTACATCCGCCCCTACTTAGGAAAATTTCATCCTCGAAATCGAATTACGTTGTACCTTTCAGCATATTGGGGTATTTTCTCCTCATCTACTATTTGGTTTCCCATGTGGCTTCTTAGGCTCTGCAATGCTCCCACAACATTTTGACCATTGGAACCTTTATTTGTTAAGTCCTTTACACTATGCTCTAGAATCTTGATGGGTTTCTCCACGTAGGTCAAATTTGGGTGCAATTGTAGTGGCATGTCATTAACGGTATGTTCTGGATTTGGGTTATATTTCTTCAATTAGGATACATAAGACACATCATGAATACCAGTTAGTCCATCTGGAAGTTCCAACCTGTATGTTACGGTTCCAATCCTTTCAGTGATTGGAAATGGCCCAATATATCTAGAGCTAAGCTTTCCCTCTTTTGGATGTCTCAAAATCCCCTGACTCGGTGTTAGTTTCAAAAACACTTCATCACCCACTTGAAATTCCAATTCCCTCCTGCGATTGACTGCGTAGTTTTTCTGCCTGCTCTAAGCTATTCTTAATCTATCGTGTGTCAACTTTACGAAAACACTTCATCTCCTAGATATTTATAACAACTTCTTTATCAACTAGACCATATTCGCTCCAACCCCAATAAAAAGGTGTTTGATATTTTCGCCCATACAAGGCCTCATATGGTGCCATGCCAATAGATGCTTGATAATTGTTGTTGTAGGCCAGTTCTGCATAAGAAACACTGTCAATCCATTAGTTCCAAAAGTCCAACATGCACGCCCTAAACATAACCTCAAGGATTTGTATTACTTGCTCAAATTATCCATCTATCTGAGGGTTTGCAGAAGTACTAAACTTTAGAGTGGTCCCCATGGATTCTAAAAAATTTGCCTAAAACCTTGAAGTAATACTAGGATCCTTGTCTGATACTATGCTTGTCGACACTCCATGCAACCTCATGACTCCCTGCACATAAACCTGTGCTGGCTTTTCCATAGAATACTTTATATTCGTAGCTATAAAATGTGCGGTCTTGGTTAATTGATCTACTACTACCCAAGTAGCATTATTTTCATTATACTTATCGGTAGTCTGATGACAAAGTCTATAGTGCCATATTTCCATTTCCATTTAGGCATTGGAAGGGGTTGCAGCAATCCCACTACTTTCTTGTGCTCTGTCTTCACCTTCTGATAGGTGAAGCATATAGATAAGAATGGAGCTACGTCCTTTTTCATGCCTGGCCACTAGAATATCCTTTTCAAATCCTGATGCATTTTAGTTTCCCGAGGTGAATAGTGTACCGACCATTATAAGCCTCTCCCAGAACTTTCTTTCTCAAATCCTCCACATTCGGCACATACAATCGATACCTAAAGTACATTTATCTCTTAGCCGTCTACTCTAAAATACAAATTATCTTTTCCAAATTCTTTTTCTTTAAAACTTTGAAATTCTGGGTTGTTTGCTTAAGCATCGCGATTTCCTACTCAGATTAGGGACAACAATTAGATTCGTTATCTAAATCTTCTCCTCTTTTACAACGGCTTCTCTTATCAGTACTTCTTGTTTTTCCTTCACCTCTTGAGCTCGCAATTTAGCTAACTTCACCTTTCTACTTAATGCATTTCAACTACATTGGCCTTTCCTGGATGATAATTGATTAGGCAACGATATTCTTCCAGAAATTCCATCCACCTTCTCTGTCTCAAGTTTAGGTCTTTTTGGGTGAATATATATTTTATACTCTTATGGTCTATGAATATTTCGTACTTAGCACCGTATAAGTAGTGTAACCACTTCTTCAGGGCAAACACAATAGCCTCTAGTTCCATATCGTGCGTGGGATAATGACCTCATGTGGGTTAAGCTTTCTTGAGGCAAAGTCCATGGCTTTCCTCTCTTGTATCAACACTGCTCCTAATGCTTCCTTTGATGCATCTGTATACAGAGCATAGGGCTTCCCTTCTTCTGGCAAGGTCAATATAGGTTCGACATCAACCTCTTCTTCAACTCTTAAAAGCTCTTCTCACACTTTTCATTCCACAAGAATGGTACATCTTTTCACACTAGCTTAGTCAAAGGCGAGGCAAGAGTTGAAAACCCTTTTTTGAATCGCCTATAATACTTGGCTAATCCCCAAAAACTCTTAACTTCTGCAATAGTCCCAGGTTGCTTCTAGTTTTCAATGGCTTCTATCCTAGCAAGGTCTATCTTGATTCCTCCTTTAGCTACAACATGCCCAAAAAATGAGACTGAATCCATCCAAAATTCACAGTTATTGTACTTAGCATACAACTAATGCTCCCTCAACTTTTCTAAAACTAAGTTGAGGTGTTCTACATGTTCCTCTTTGCTCCTGGAATAAATCAATATATCGTCGATAAAGATTGCCACAACTTTCTGTAGATAAGGTCGGAATATCCAGTGCATCAACTTCATAAAGGTTATGGCTGCATTAGTTAATCTAAAAGGCATTACAATAAACTCATTATGCCCATACTATGTGTTAAACGTAGTCTTAGGAATGTCCTCCCCCCCCTCTTGAATTTTCACTTGGTAATAACTTTGTCTCAGATCAAGCTTAGAGTAACAACTAGACCCTCTTAATTGGTTAAACTACTCATCAAAGAGTCGGGGTGGGTAGTTATTTTGAATTGTTAGGTTGTTTAAGCTACGATACTCAATACACAACGTAGTGTCCACAGTTCTGGGCATACATCTTAGCTTTCACTTGGGACTTTTGGTTGCTTCCCCCATGATTTGTGCAATTCCCACAGTGGACTAGTTTCACCGGTGGGGCTTAGTTACTGCGATTTATCAAAAATAACTTAGGGCAGCTGTTCCTCAGATAATATGGGTCCCAATAGTTGAAACATCTTTTAGGTGCCTGTTTGTGCCAACAATCCTTCTCCATATGCCCTATTTTTCCACAGAAATTACAAGTTATCATGCTCTGAACTATCCCAGTGGGGTTTGTCCTCTCTTACTTTCCTTTGTTTCTTCTTTGCAGTTCGACTATCCTTTTTGCTGGGAATTGCATAATAGGTAGGAAGGTTCTTCCAGTAATCCGATTCTTATCCTTATTTTTTGTTTTGGTGGCGACATCCACTACAATAGTATAGGAAGTAGGTGGAAACAAGGATAAGGCTCTCCTCAGTTCTTGTCTCAAGACCTTAATGAATTGGCACGTCCTGTTCTGTCCTTGTTTACTAGACGATGGTAGTACTTTCACAACTTGTTAAACTATGCCGCATACTATGCTACAGATATATTTTCTTGTTTCAAGTTTTGAAATTCATCCATCTTTTTCTCAATGATCCACTGTGGCATGAACTCTGCCCAGAAAATTTCAAAGAAATAGTCCCAGCTCCATTCATTTTCAAATTGCTCCCAAACTTCTTGAGCTCGTAACCACTAATCTAGAGCCAGTGCCCTCAACTGGAATGCTACAAACCTTACCATTCTTTCCTCCATATACTGCAAGGTGTGTAAAACCCCACATAAACATACCCTAGAGTTAGAGGGATGGAGTGCATATCATATCATCTTGCATAAAATATATTTCTTGAATAATTTTGTGTGCTTTAGAATTGTAGTGTATGGGTTATATGGTTTATTTATGCTTGTTGAGTAGTAAGGGTAAAAAGGGAATTTTGCTTAAGGATGAATCAGAAAGAAGGCTTGGGGCATAGAAAGGAAGACAATTTGTTTGGGAAAATAATAACAAGAATTAACGTGGTTAAGTGGTTAGAACTTTGTGATCTAATCTCTAAGGTCTTGAGTTCAAATCCCATCGCCTAAGTTTTATTCTTGATTATCCTAACCAATATTTGAAAATTTCTTTTCTTACATTCCTTAAAGCTATGAATGTTGTCTTAGGAAAGAAATAATAGTAATGCCTTAATCATGTGATCTTGTCCTAAAAGGAATTCTAGAAGAATTTTGGTCTCCATTATTTTAGCAAGCCTTGTCCTAACCGATTTAATTTTAAACTATTCCTATTTCTTTAATTATTTTCAACTTCTCTAAAATATCTTGGATATTTTCTTGCTTGAAGTTTCAAAAAATTCCAGCTTTTAGGGATAGGAGGTTGACCGAAATTGAGGAAGAAAAATAGAGGGAGGTTTTCAATTAAAACACCATCGATTTTCTTCCAAGAACTCCATTTCCTTCTTGTTTTAGTTCAAATCTGGAAATTTTTCCAGCAATCCTTCTTGGCTGATTTTCGAAAATTGCAGCAACGATTGCCAATATAATTCTTGCTAGAAACCAACCATTTTGTGCAAAGATGAAAGCTGAAAATCCTTGGAATTTCGCAGCTTGAACAAAGCTCAGGCAAACCAGAATTTTCCAGCAAACCACTAAGACTTAGACATGAATGTTGAGCCAGCCATTCATGCATAAGAACACCTGAAACTTTCCTCTTTCTTCTCCAAGATGGTGGCTGGAAAACCACCATTAACGGACCTTCAAACACTCCAAGATATCAGCTGCAAATCTATTTCAAAATTATTCAAAAAGTCTTCTCAAAATCCTTCCATGTCCTAAGGCTTAAATTCCATAATTTTTTTCCAGCTTTGCCTATCAAAGGCAAGAACCAATTTCTTCATCAAACTTCTCCATATTTTTGGCCACCTTGCAGCCATGGACAGAGCACCTTGTCTTCTTCATCTACCATGGCCATTGGAGCTCCATTAACACACCTCAAAACACTCATATCTTTACTCTATTCAAAACTTTTCAAAATTGAAAATTAAATTCCGGACCATTAAATTCTCACCTAGCAAGATGATTAAACTAGAATTTCCTTTGCTCTTATACAGCCATTTTCAGCCAGCCTCAAAGCTAAAACAATTCTTCATTTCATGATCAAAACATAGCTACTCTAGCCACCGACCATTGAAGGGCAAGAAACCTTCAAGAGGAAAACACAGTTACCCAATCCTCTGCCTCAAACATCTCCACTTTTTCCTCTATTTGAAATTTAAAATAGCTGAACTCTCTCTCTCTCTTCCCTAGCATGACCAAAACTCATCTCTTAGCTAGCCCATTTGGCCATTACACACCAAACACTCACAAACTTCTTCGGCCTCCAATCACCCTTATTCATCCCAAATCACTCCAAGAACCCTCAAATCCACTAGGATTCAGGCCACACACTCTTATAGGCCACTCCATAACATCGAAAACACCAAAGTTTATCTTCTATTCGGATCAAACATACTTTTTGATCAAGAACAAGAAGAACATCAAGAAGTTAAATTTAAACACCATGGACCTTCTTCATCTCATCATCACCATTTCATTATCATCCTAATCTCTCTCTCTCTCTCTCTCTCTCTCTCTCTCTCTCTCACACACACTCTTTCTCTTGGCCGAACCATTGATGGCCATTCTTGAACAACTTCAACCAAGGAAGGACCCCTTAAGCACTTAAGGACCTTTATTGAACAAGGCAATATCTTCAATTAACGATCATCAAAACAAGTATTTCTTTCATGACCCCCTCCTTAAATTTTCAAACTCAAGGCTTTTAGATGATGTATTAATAGGTTGATTGAATAATGTTATGTTGTAGATATGTATGTGGGTGAAGGGAATAAATTTAAAATGTTAAGACTTATGAAGCATGGATTATGCTCTGAGATCATTGTATGTTCATTGGTGCATTATGATTAAAGGCTTTAAGTCTCTAGTATAGATGTTTGATGGATGATGGACATTATACCACCATTGTTTGATTATGCCTTCATGATGTTATTTTCGTTAATAAATCTCTAGATAATATTATTGCTAATAGAATATCACCCTTGTTGCAACATATATTAATACAAGTCTATTTTTGGATAAATCAACATGTTATTTATTGGATCTATGTGTGTATGAATATGTTTAACCATTTTCTCTAGTAATTCGCTATGGTCATTAAAAATTATTGTTAGAATTAGTTTTATTATTATTAGTATTATTATTACTATCATTATTATTATTCATATAATCAATAATATTATTTTATTTAGTTTACCAATTTCAGTAAACTCTAAATATTTTCAAAATTAATAATTATTTGAAATATTGTTATTTTATTAGATAAATAAACAATAATATTTTTATTAAATATAAATAATAATATATTGGAATTAATTAATATCAAATGTCTTTTATATTCATATTATTATTAGTTAGCCTTACCAAAATATTTATTTGCAGTCATAAATATTATTTGTATTAGAATAATTTATTTATTATTAATATTATTTATAATCTATTATTAATATTACTTATTATTTATCATTTATTACCAATATTATTCAGAATTTATTAATAATAATAACTATTACCTATTACTAAATTCATTTACTATTAATATTATTATTTTTAACAAACAAATATCGTTATAATTTGTTATTTATTATTTATAACACCTATATTATTTTGACTTATAAATTCATCTTATTCTATAAAATGCCTTACCAATTAATGTTAGAGCTTAAGGCTTTGGTGTCATAGCTATATGTTGTTGTATCTAATTGAGCTTAAGCATGTTAGACTAAGAGTTATTTATTTGAGTAAATATTGTTTGGATATTAGGACTTATACCCTATATTTACCCCAAGCGAGGCTAGTTTGCCTTGAACCAACTTGGAAGGCTATTGTGTCAAGGAAAAGTAAGAGATCAGGTAAGTTCTTACATAAAGCTGTTTGAAGATCAAAATCACTTCGGCAAGTCAAAATGTGTTGTATATGTGCAAATGTACTTGGGATGCAATTATGGACAATTTTCTTTTCCTTTTTCATTCCATCAAACAATTTCAAGTTGAACAAGCAATTTTACACAAAAGCTAAACTTTTCCTCAAAACCAACTTTGACAAGAATTTTGTAAACCATAATTACTATTTCAAAGAAAACACTTTGGATAATTATTCTTTTCCAAAAAGGGACAAATACAACGTTGAGTACTCAATAAGTGTAGACTACTAGGACTAGTCTTTGAAGGGCTGGGTATGTCTCTCAGTAGGAGGCCACCTCTAAGAGGCGAGCTCTGCCTAAACAAGACGACAGTTCTTGTTGGTCATGCCGGTCCGAGCTAGCATTACAGTTGAAGTGGACTGTTTATTTTTGGAGTGGACAATTGGTAAGTTTAGGTGTAGAGATGGAGGAGTATCTCACTCGGTGGTCCATACACCCACCTTGTATTAAAATGCACAAAGTGTGGCATCCTGATCATTCTCTTGTCATGATGCACAATGTGCAGCATCGTGATCATTCTTTTGCCATGGTGCACAAAGTGTGGTGCCATGTTTATTTCTTTTAGGTGGTTGCTTTTATGTTATACAATGTATGGCATTCGAAAGGAAAACACCACCCCTCGCTTTATGAAATTTATTTGTGATTTGCTAGCATGTTATTTATATAAAAATTTCTCAACTTGCATACATGAACTGTTTTACTTGAAGCACTCTAAACACACATGGCTTACTGAGATTTATGTCTCACCACCTTTTCATACCATGCTTTCAGGTCAATCCTTTTGTGAAGGTTATTGATTAGAGATTGCCTTTCTTTTAAGACTTATTTTTGAATGTATTTCATTTGGAGAGACTCTAGCAGGCATTTGTTTATTTTGAGAATTATTCACGTATTATTTTGAGTTGTAATAAGTTTAAATTTGGATCGTTTCTTTCCTTTCTTTTGTGAGTCCTAGTTATAAAAACCCCTTGACCTAAGGATGGGATAACATCCCTTACCCTAATAGGGTACGTAGGTAGTGGGGTGTTACAAGGTGTGTAAGGTATCTTCCATTTGTTCAATCCACATCTTAGCTTTTTGTTGTTGTTCTGCCTCACCAAAATATAGCGACGATTGAAACCTGACAAACCTTTCAAATGCCTCATCGTCACCTCATGCGGCTCTATGTTCAGTTAAATTTTGTAGAATCTCAGTCATTCATCCTAAAGCTTGGGCAATAGTAACCTCATCGGGCTCTGCATTTTTTGGTCTCACTTCTTCAACTCTTGGTCCCTCATTTTATTCCTCCGATAGGGGGTGTGGAATAGGGTCATTTCCATAGGTGGTGGTCCTCTGGCAGCGTCGCCCACAAGATGTACGATTAGTCTCTGTCTTTGTGGCATAATAAAGCTTTATTACACAATTGTTGACATTATTGGAGTTTACAAGGAATTTGAATGGTTAAGGGTATTTGATACAAGTTATGACATGTATGAAACCTTATAATACAACAAGTAAATAGATATAAAAGCTGCATCATTTCATAATCGACACCAGTAGGTATGTGATCATGCATATATATATATATATATATATATATATATATATATATATATATATATACCGAAAGAATAGCAGTGTTTGAAACATCTATGCATAACGGGCCTTATAACAGGCAGGTTCCTATCTAGTCAGGTTAGAAAATAAGCACAGAGATTAGGAATAAAAAAAATAGGTGTTTTATACATCACTGAATATGTTAGTCCCCTATCCTCTAATTTGTTTTTTCCCCTATAATTAGGGGCCTAATACTCCTCAGAATCACTGTCAGCATCCTCCTCTTAGTCCTCTTCAATCTTGGCTCTATTCGCGGGCCTACTTTTCTTCGAGTCTTCATTATATTCCACTATTGGCTCTTCAAACTCCATCACAACAAGACCCTTGCTTCTTGATGCTAGGAGTTCTTTAGCCAGCTCCACCTCAGGTTTAGCAACCATCTCACTTGCGCTCTTAAAAACTTCTATGATCCCGATCACATCCTCCTCTTTATACTCCAAAGTAGAGGAATTCGAATAGTCAGGGTCTATGACCTCAAGTAGTGGTGGTCACCAACGGCATGGGTTCATAGTCTTACGGGCAGTTCATATCATCCTCATCATTCTACAATAATAATTATTTGCTTAGTCAAAAAAAAAAAAAAAAGGCTTACCAGAATAAACCACCAAAAGTAAATATCAGATAAACCTAGAAATTTTCTAATTAGGATTCCAATTCTAAGTTTACTCCAAATCTTACCCTAATCTAGGTTTAAACCTAATTCACTCCAAGGTTTTAATCTAATCTTAAGGTTAAATTCACACCTAGGTGTAAACTAAACCTAAGCTCTAATGCCAATTGTAACACGTCCTAAATAAGTACTCTAAATAGTCAGGTATGTTGTCATGTCTTGTGGACCAAGGGTCTTTATAATGTAATACGATAAAAATCATACAAAAGAAAGTAAAAGAGAAGGATAAATCATTGGTACTTAAACTTAAATTACTTCACAAGAAATTTGTTATGATCGATAAAATATAAATTCTAAGTTTTCTAGACCTCTAAACAAAATTAAAGTTAACAAAAGTATGAAGACCTAACACTATTATGAAATAGAACTTCAAGCTTTAGTCTTACTAAACATACATCCTTCTGAAAATATGGTTAGAGAAAATGTGTAAGAATATAAATAATCCCAATAAGTCTAGTGTGTGTGATTGTGGTACACTTTTCCAAATAAATATTATGATGCATGAATGAAAATTCATTCTTTTGTGGAAATTAATTTTTGGGGAGAAGAATAAATATATTGTATTAATCCACTTAAATAAAATTCTCATCGAACAAAATACTGAGTTACACATCACAATTTCTGGAACAAGTTTGTTGGTCATGGAACCAAAATTTCCATATAAACCCCCAAACGTCTTAAGTGGCTAAGACATAACCAAGCCATGAATTATCTTGCAGGGTGTACATCCCAACTGAGAGAACACCCCATGATATTCCTCTCGCCTAATCCATCAGGCGGATTTCCTACTTCCGTTCTCCTGTTTTATCTACTGAAAACTGTGTTGTAAGCTAAGGACTCGACTTGGTCACCTAGAACTGACGCCTTATTTGTTTAAAGAAAGACATTTGGAGACGGCTAATTAACCGGTAGTCTCTCCTAAACTAACACGAGCTAGTCCTAGTACCTTACCCATTGAGTACTCAAGGTCTAAATTTGATGTAGTTCAAGAAATTTTCATTCCGATATGGAATATATATGTCCCTTTTTAAAAGGAAAATATTGTTCCAGTAGTAGGGTAACCCATTTTCAAAGTTTTATTCGGATCCCAAAATCCAAAACTGCATTTTCCCCAAGATTTCCAAAAAAAAAAAAAAAGAAACTAGAACCTAGTAATTTGTTCAAGGCATAATAATTCATTATATACCATTAGCTTGTAGAAAGTGATAATAATGGGAGCTATTTGAATAAGGTTCGTGCCATAACTTTCACAACGTTTGCATGTATGGAATGCATAAGCATATTTTCATGAACAACATATATTAGATGCAATAGTCCAAAAATTTTAGTACTCATGAAAAGCTTCGCATAAATACTTAAGAATGAATAAATTATAATAAAACCAGTATTTGTGGTAGGCATTATTTTCATACATAAGTATTTCCCTCAAGTGATAGGTTCATAAATTAGATCATAATTTCCATGCTCTAAGTACAAACTTTTCATGAAATCAAGCATGCATTATATATGTAAAATCTTCCGTAACTAAAATCATGGTATTTAGTAAGGATTTAGCATTTCATAATATGCAATTGCGAAAATATGCTTTGGGATGCAAGGACTTACCTTGATCAATGTTTAGCAAAGGAATGTTCTTAACTTAAATCAAGCTCTTGCTCCTATTCCTCCTCCTAAGCCCTCCACACCTAACTTGTCTATACAATATAGAAATTAATTTTCTATTATTGTATACTTAAAAAATACAATAATCAGGACCCTAGAATAATTATGCAATTTCTTAGGTCATAAGTAATCTAAAGCACTTAACGACAAAGCTTAATTAACTCCATAAGGTATCCTATCATGAAATCTAATAATCTACAAAAGCATCCATAATCCACATAGCATAGGATTCTCCTATTTCCTTTTTAATACTAATGGCCAAACAGAGCATTAATTAACATCCAAAACCCTAGTTACCCATGCAAACTCTATTAGTCACACAAACCCTAAACAACCATGCAAATCTAATTATGTCACTCAATCAAGCAGCACCTATACTAATTTATACACGTAGCAAATCACGAAATAAAATAGCTTTTCAAAAATTAGAGTTCTCATCAAAGTCTCATTTTATAATAGTTAAGGCATCACTATTCAAAATCAGACTACTTAGGGAAATCACCAAAGTTTTTAACAAATATATCCCCACAACCCTAAACATCACACAAAATCCATTTAAGTAAAATTTTGCAACATTTATTATTATTCCTTTGAATAAATTCAGTTTCCCATTTCAAGCACAAAATTCTATTTTAAAACAAAAAAAGGGTTAAAATCATCTACTAAATTAGTCAAGAAAACCATTTTATTTCTTTAAAAAAACATCCAGTCTAACACCTTGAGCTATGAGGTGAATTACAATATAGTTATCTCCCCAGGTTTCCCACAAAAAATGAGTCAAATAATTTGTACATAATGTCTCGAGTGAACAGTAATCTTTTTTGCGCAGTCAATTGAAAAATTCATAACTCCTAAATTACAACATATTTTTTAGTGAATTTTTTCTAAAATTTCCCTAACATCTTGAATTTTCTACATTCCAAAAATTAGGAGAAAAATCAGTTGGGAAAGGGGATTTTCGGGGGTTTAAATATGGCCATCTGCACAGGGGTTCCAGTACAGGTTGCACTTTTTGGTATAAAGATCACTAAGTGAGTATTCTTCACTTAATTCTTGCAAAATTTAGACCACAATAATTTTAGCACCTGTTGACGTCAGCTTTGCTGAGCCGACGCAACAGTTACTTTGGGCCATTGCCGATTAGATGAGTTTCTTGAGCCGATAAAGTCAGCGTTTTGAGTAGCCGTTAGTCATAGTCAACATCGGCACCACGAAGCTGATAGGAAGTAAAACAAATTCCTGATCTTTCGGCATGAGAATTCTATGAGCATATCCATGACCGTTGGGAGCATTCTTTGGCCGGAAGAAACTCCACGATCTGTTAATGGCTCGATTGCAGGAAGTATAAAAGGAGAACACTACCGTAGAGCCTAGACACGACCATCATCAACCAGCAACATTAAATTTCTATTTCTTTTGCTTTGTCGTCATTTATAGCTTTTTAGTCTAGGATTTCAATTTCTTACAGCTTTTTTATAGCTTTGTTTCCAGCGTTCTTTACAGCTTCCCATTCTGCTGTCAAGGTTTAAATCTGTTATGTACTTTTCTTGAATCAAGTCAATACACGTATCTACTTGTTGTTCCAAAAAGTTCTTCCGTTATGCATTTTCAGCTGACTTTCTTGAACCCTTTCTATAGTAAGTTCAAGGAACCCTGTTCCTGATTCAAAAAAGATCTGATACCATTTTCTATTTTTACCATATCGAATCGTCTGTATTTATCGAAAGTGTAGCCGATACCTGGTTATATCGGCTCACCATTTTAACAACAACACAGATTGGCACACCCAGTGGGACCCGAGGTCAGTTTTTCGCATGCTATTGCGGTCAGGACGTTTGATGGCGAACAATTCACAGCAGCCACCTGCGCCGGAGTCATCTGAACGACTCCCAGTCTGTGCTTTCTGGGGAGTTTTTGATCATTCTGTTACTACTTCCAGTTATACTCAGGTTACTTCTTTGGAGCAAGGGTGTCAGTCCTCACCCCCACAGGTGTCTCAGTCAACATCTACCTCTCTAACTTCCATCCAACATACCATGGAACAATGTACTGGTGAACTCTTGCAGGGTCTTATCCCGTAATTTGCTACTATTTTTCGACCTCTACTTCAGAATGAGCTCCAACAATTTGCACAGAGGCAAAATATGCAGAGTTTCACTCAGCCACCGGGTTACCCTGCACAAGGGACAACCATGGCACCTGTGTACCCCATGCCATCGGCTGATGGCGCACCATCTTACAGATTAGTTCACCTTCTGCGTAGAGAAATGTCTTTCCCTACTACTGGGGGACACCAAGTTATTCCAGGAGTAGTGGCTCAGAACACTATGCCAGTAGAAGTATGTCCAGGAAGGAGTCCTGTTCTGATAATAGGATTATCAACAACTTATGAAGTAGCTCCAGCCCTCATTAGGGGAAACATACCACCCTTCGGGGGGTAGCCGAATTACTCTGCTTCTTGTCCTCCTGTGTATCCGGCAACGACAACAGCTTATCCAGTGCAGGGGATCGGAAGTACTGAGCCTTTTATGGGCAAGGTTCTTGACCTATCATACAGGGTCCTTCACCCTAGATTCAACAGCCATACTAGCCAACAGATATAATGATGGAAGCATCTCGTCGACAGTCACGGGATTGGCTCGTGTACCAAAAATCTTATCCTGATTGGGTGGTTTCCATGGCAGTGCTCCCTCGAGGTTTTAAGCTACCAGAGTTTACTACGTTCTCTGGTGAAGATAATAAGTCTACCATAGAACACATCGGGAGGTTTACAGCACAATGTGGTGAGTTGAGAAATAGTGAATGACATAAATTACAACTGTTTTCGTTGTCTTTAACAGGGGCAACATTCATCTGGTATGCCAATCTAGCTCCTAACTCTGTATACTCATGGGCTGACATGGAAAGAATTTTTCACCAACGATTCTTTAAATCTGCACCGAAAGTTTCCATTGCTGACCTCTTAGCAATAGAACAAAAGAGCTCAGAGGATGTTGTGGATTTTATTGAGCGTTTCTGGTAGAGTAAGTCCAAATGCACAACCCAGTTGCTAGAAATAGAATGTGCAAGAATTGCTATCAGTAGAATGCATCCGCAACTTAAAGAACGACTCATTCTCCAAGATTTCTTTGATCTATCTCGTTTGTTATCTCATGCTGTCAGAATAGAAGAAATGATTAAGGAGAATGAGAAGAGGCATTTCGTAAAGTTCTCCTATGGACAGACAATGATATCAGTCATAGACGATACCAATGAGGATGATGAAGAGCAAACTATAGAGGTCATGACGGCTGAGTTGGTAAAGGGTTCCTCCTACATGTGTCCACATTTGAAGCTTGGCAAAGGGAAGGAAGAAGTTACCACAGCTGGACCATCCTACTCATTTGATGTTTCAAAAGCTGAACAGATCTTTGACCAACTAGTTGCAGATAAACAAATCTGTCTGACTCATGGACACAGGATCCCGAGCCAAGAAGATTTGAAAGGAAAAAGGTACTGTAAATGGCACAATTCTTTTACTCATAGTACTAATAGTTGTGTTATTTTCATGAATACCATTCAATAGGCTATCCAGGAAAGAAAATTAAAGTTTGCAGATAAAAAGAAAGAGACCTTGGTGGACACGGATCTATTTCCGTTAGCCAATGCGCACATGCTGCAAACAGAAGTGGGTAGGAATTATGAAGAACTTGCAGAAAGTAATCAGCTAGAGGTGATAGGGAAAGGATTCCAAAAATTGGATGGTAAACTATCGATTTTTACTCGTTTATCTCCTCCCTCATTTGTAGCACATTTCCATGGCAAAGAAGGGAAACTAACAGTGCAGGTGCCCTAAGAGAGGCCATTTCTACCTGGCCGTTGTTCCCAACCATCAAAGTCCCAAAAAAGACGAGAACAATGGAAGCGAGCACAACAAAGAGGGCTTCTTGATGCTGGGATTGAGGAACACGTATCCCGTGATAATGACCAAAATATGCTCAACATCCTGCCGTCAAGTTTTCGAGCTACCTCTCATCAATAGTTCATGGAAGAGGATTATCGTGCAGAGGAAAAAGCTGTAGTGGAATTGGTTGATGTCAAGGGCCCACCAGAAGGGATGCTCTTTCCAATTCCGATAGCCCAGAGTGGTAAACACCTCAGGCCCTTATATATCAAAGCACATATCAACGGCAAGCCTTTTACTCAGATTTTTGTTGATGGTGGATTTGTCTTGAATGTAATGCCTTTCTATACCTTGAATCGATTGGGGAAAGATAGAATGGATTTGTCCTCTACCGATGTACAGATGGTTAACTTCACTGGAGAAGTAGCTGCGACAGAGGTCGTTATCACCTTTGAAGTCACAGTCAAGTCCAAGACTAGTAAGACGGTCTTTTTTATAATTAATGCAAAGCCAGATTATTCCGTTTTATTGGGCAGGGATTGGATTCATGCAAACCATTGTGTACCATCCACTTTACATCAGATGATGTTGATCTAGGATGGAGAACGGGTAGAACAAATCCCAACCGATCCCAATCCATTTTTAGCAGAAATTCACATAAATAAAGCTCTATTTTATCATCTGACCTTTAATACGAGCCAGTATGCCAAGCTAACTATGGCTCATAACCTGATCACAACTGAAGAGCTAAGAGGAAACAACTTACGACCAGAGGATCCAGAGGTCCGGTGGAGAAGTAGACATAGGAGAACCTGGGGAGAATAAAACAATCAAGGTTAGTCTACATTTGTCTATTGTACAGGGAGATAAGTTGACTTATCTAATCTGCAGGTATAAAGATTGCTTTGCGTGGGACTACCATGAGATTCCAAGATTGGACAGAAGCATTGTGGAGCATTGTTTACCTGTCAAAGAAGGCTTTAAACCTCATAAACAACCGGCAAGATGTTTTAATCCCGTGTTACTACCCAGGATTAAGGAGGAGATAGAAATGTTACTTCGGTGTGGATTCATCCGTACGTGCCGATACGTAGAATGGATATCTAACATTGTGCCGGTCATTAAGAAGAATGGTCAACTACGTATTTGCATAGACTTCAGAAACATAAACTTGGCTACTCCAAAAGATGAGTATACTACGCCGATGGCAAATATATTAGTAGATTATGCTGTGGGTAACCAATTTCTAAGTTTCATGGATAGTTATTCAGGGTATAACCAAATATTCATAGCTGAGAAAGATACACATAAAACAGCATTCTGTTGCCCAGGGTCTATTGGTTTGTTTGAGTGGGTAGTTATGCCATTTGGTTTGAAGAACGCTGGTGCCATTTTTTAGCAGGCTATGAACTTCATCTTTCATGATCTAATTGGTAGCACAATAGAGATCTACATAGATGATTTGGTTGTAAAGTCCTATCCTTTCTTACAACATTTTGCTGATTTGGAGCAAGCGTTTCTCTGAATGCGCAGCACCATTTGAAGATTAATCCCGCCAAGTGTGCATTTGGAGTAACTGTTGGGAATTTCCTTGGTTTTTTAGTACACCAGAGGGGGATTAAAATAGATCAGAATAAAGCTAGAGACATTTTACAGGTAAGACCCCCTTAAACGAAGAAGGAACTTCAGAGTTTCTTGGGGAAGATAAATTTCCTACGACATTTTTTTGGCAAATTCTGCAGGTAAATAGAAATATTTTTCCTCTTTATTATGGTTAAAGTTGTCTCAAGATTTTATTTGGCAGCCTAAGCATCAGGTAGCATTTGATCAGATAAAGATAACTTTGTCACATCCACCGGTGTTAGCACCTCCCTACAACCGATCTCCCATGAAATTGTACATTTCAGCTACACAAGAATTCATCGGCAGTTTATTAGCTCAGGATGATCGACAAGGGATTGAAAGAGTAGTATACTATCTTAGTCGAAATCTATCGGACACAGAGACCAGGGACACCCCTATTGAAAAATTGTGCTTATCTCTTCACTATGCGTGCATAAAGTTGGAACATTACTTGTTATTTAGGAAAGTACATGTCTTGTGCAAAGTAGATTTAATTAAATTCTTGCTGAATCGTCCTCTATTAAATGGATAGCTTATGAAATAGATAGTTAAATTATATGCTTTTTCCTTAACTCATGTGCCGTTGAGGGCAGTCAAAGGACAGGCTATTGTGGATTTTTTAGCCGAACATCCTTCTTTGGATGTACCACAGGAAGTACCACAAACAGAAGGAAATACAATATAGAGGTACATTTCTTTGAAGCCTTGGATTTTGCGATTTGACGGCTCAAGCACCCAACAAAAGGCCGGCATTGGTCTGGTTATTAAATCTCCAAATAGACATCAGGGTAAAATCCACTCTGAGTTAAAGAAAGGAACAACTAATAATCAGACAGAATATGATGCCCTTTTATTAGGACTCCAGATTCTGAAAGCATTGGAGGTTCAAATAGTCAAAATTTTAGGAGATTCTCATGTGGTTATCAGACAGGTATTAGAAGATTATAAATGTGCTAACCCGTTTTTGTCAAACAGATTGCAGGAGGTAAAAAGGTTACGTCAACATTTTCAGGAGGTTATTCTAGTTCACGTTCCTAGATCAAAAAATCAAGGCACTAATGATTTAGCCCAGATGGCCTCAGGTTTTAAGAAAGCCGTAATGTGCCAACAGATAGCGGGGACGGAATATCAGGACGATTGGCGACATGAGATTGTTACTTACTTACGAAACCCGACTGGTCAAGTATCTCGCGACTTAAAACGGAAGGCCCTCAGCTTTACTTTGATAGACAATGATTTGTTCTAACGGAGTTACATCGGGATTCTTTTAAAGTGTCTCTCAAAAAAAGAAGCATTGCAGGCTATGGCAGAAGTACATGAAGGCCTATGCAGAGCCCATCAAGCGGGCCCAAAACTGAAATGGATGCTTCAAAGCCATGGTTTCTTTTGGCCATCAATGACCACAGATTGTAATGCTTATGCTATGGGCTGTGAAGTTTGCCAAAAGCACGATCCTCTGTTACACACTCCATCTATGGAATTGCATCCGATCATTAAACCTTGGCCTTTCTACGGATGGGCTTTGGACATTATCGGAAAGATTTACCCACCTTCAGCAAAAAGACACACATTCATACTGGTGGCCACGGATTATTTCACCAAGTGGGTGGAGGCCCAACCATTTATCAAGGTGACACAAATGGCAGTCATCAACTTTCTCCGGCAGAACATTTTCTTCCATTTCAGAATCCCAGAAACAGTGACAACAGATTAGGGGACGATGTTTACAGGGGATTAGGTACGCAACTTTCTAACCCAATTCAAAGTTAAGTTGCTTCACTCTTCCTCTTATTATACACAAGCTAACGGACAAGCAGAGGCAACGAATAAAACTTTAATCAGCATGATCCGTAAAGCAGTAGAAGATAATTCAAGGAGATGGCATGAGACATTGTAAGAAGTGTTATGGGCCTATTGGAATTCTGCCAAGACCGCTACTGGTTTTACCCCGTTTAGACTAACTTATGGACAGGATATTGTGTTACCTGTGGAGTTATCGCTACAATCAGCCAGGATAGCTTATCAGCACGGTCTAACAACTGAGGAATATTAGACAGCCTTAGCCCTGAGTTTAGATCAAGTAGAGGAGGACCGCTGAATTACCTTGGAGAACATAAAGCGACACAAAGAGAAGATATCAAGGGCATACAATCGGAAAGTTCATGAAAGAAGCTTTCAAGAAGGGGACATGGTATGAAAGACTATTTTGCCTATTGCACCAAAAGATCCACGGTATGGTAAGTGGTCTGCTTTATGGCAAGGTCCATTCTTAGTAACTTAAGTTTTTTATGGAGGGGCTTATCGCTTGATAACACCCAATGGAAAAGAAGCAGGCAAGGTGATTAATGGTAAGTTCTTGAAACATTATTATCCGGCGTTTTATGAAGGAACTAGGGAAAAATAAAAAATAAAAAAAAGAGAGAGAGAAAAGAGGGGAGAAGAGTTGGAAAAAGGTTCTGATATATAATCACAAGAGGCCGATCAGATAGCCATAAGCTTCATTACAAAAGGGGATCAGCTATCATCAGAGGGGAAGTTAGGCATCTGTATAGGCCGATACGGAACAATCGCTAGCCGATTAGGGTCTTCTAATTCGGAATCCTGGCTAGTCACCATATCAGTTCCCGTCGGCTGCAGATCAGGGACTGGTAACCTTACCTCAGCCGTTTCTGGCTCAGCCTCTGGTTCCTTCTTGGGGGCAAGTCGACTTCATCGGTGGTTATTTTTGGAACCTCTGTTTCAGCTGCCGTGATGACAGTCTCCTCAGAATGAGTTCCGGAAAGACCGGCTCCGTTAGTAGTCGAAGGATGAAGAATCTTTTTCAGTTCAGCCACGAAGCGGTCTCATCCGAATTGCATCTCATTCAGCAAAACGTTTGAGCTTTTCAGTTCAGCCTCAAGAAATTCCTCTTCCGCTTCCAGCATCAGTTATTCATCATTGTGTTTGAGGTTGGAATCATCAATGGCCTTGACAGCTTCCTGGAGTCCTCTTTCTGATTCTAGCCGCTACTCTAAGATCCTTTTCTCAAAGTCAAGTTCTTCCTGAAATTCCAATAGCCGACGCTCAAGCTGTTCAATCTTCCCTATTCTCTCCGTAATATTAGCCCGAAGAAGCGTGAGACGGCTAATGGATTCTCGGTAGTCCCTCTCTGAGAATGCTGCATTTTCTCGATACAGCTTTAGAAGTTCTAACTGGTCATGGGCTTCATCCCGACGATGTTGCGTGCTTAAGAGAAAGCGCCCCGTGAAGCGCATTTATCCCAGGCACCCAATTGTCAAGTCTCGAAGCATAGGGGCCATGTCAAGATCCGTTGATTGTACAATCCGTGAAAGGGCGTAGCTCACGTTGTTAAGGATGGACTTTTCAGTAGGCAAAGAGGTCCCGATGAGGCCATCAAGAAAGTCCAGCGCTGAAGTTAATGTCGTCATTGGCAGAGGAGCAACAGCTTCTTCAATTCCCTGGCTGGGGGGAGGCACAGTGGTTTTGGTAACAGTGGTCACTGGTTCTTTTTCAGGCCTTGGCAGAGTAGGGGATGGACTTCTTGGAGCCGGTGCTTCAGCCGATGGAAGGTGTACTGCAGGTAAACCTGATACGTCAGCCGTTGAAAAAGGAACCATGGTCTCAGCCGATGCGATCTCTGTCATCGGAAGATCAGCCTTTTTAGATGCTCTCCTTGCTAAAAATCGGAACGGAATGTCTTCCTCTGAGTCTGAGTCAGAGGAAGTGTTGATGACAACAGAATGACTTGTCTCTTGTTTACGCTTCTGCAGAAAGGATTAAAATGACAATTAGACAAATTGAGTATTGAAGAAGCTAAGCAAAACAAGATGGACGGAAGCAAACCTTGGAGATGGAAGGACTCGGTGTTTCATGCTTTCTCTTTGATTGCCGAAGCAGGGACGGGATCTCTACCTTTTCTTCTTCCTCCTCCGGGATAATGGGAGCAATAGCAGTAATTTTCTGCACCAAGGGAGTATGTAAGGCCGACATTATTATGGGGCTTACAGGAGGTTTTACCTGTTTTCCTTTCTTAGCAGATGATGTCTTACGCAAAGTGGTGGTCGGCCTAAGAACTCGCCGAAGCTAAACACCTATGGGGTTGGAGAATAGGGCCTCACTCAGTAGTCTCTACCATGAATTGAAGTTGGGGGAAGTCTCCAACATTATTTGAAAGGGCTTGAATTTGAAAGACCGCAGGATGGCCAGGGTGCTATCGGCTAAGGTTTGTACATCCTCACCGATAGCACCGGCTTCACAGAAAAGGAAGAAACGTGCCTCGGATCAACAGGGATGTCTTGTATTAGCCCAAGCTAACGGGAGAAGCAGTGAGGATTATACCTCTCATAGGAGGTATTAGCACTTCGGGCTCCAGGCTTTGCCCCCAAAAATAATCTCTCAATGACATAGAATTCGGGCCCATAAAGTCTCTTGAGTTTCTTCGGGGCTTTCTGATAGACTTTTCAACCAGAGGCAGCCTTCTTTACGGGCATCATAAGGAAAGAAGGTGGCAACATAGAAGTCTCGGCATTAGTGGAGATACGAGACGATGGTCTCGGCAGAGGCAACATTCAGGGGGATTTGCAGTAGGCGATAGCCTGTCACCTATTCAGAAAGGCTCGCAAAGGCTCCTGTAATTCGGTTGACACCAAAATTGAGTAGATACTGATACAGCCACAGTTGGGCAATCCAGAGCGGACCCTCAAGGTTGGTTGGATCCTCTCCAGTGGAGAGACTAGTCATCAGTTGGTTGATGGTGCAATAGACCAAGGTAAGGACCAAAGAGGCTAGGTCGCAACGCCTTTTGCTTCGTAGGAGAGTCGATATGTAGTATCGGTACTCGTTACTAATGCCAGCCGAATGAGAGCAGATGATATACTTACACAACCAGAGCTATAAGAAAGCCGCTTGCTCCTAATTTGAAGGAGTGCTGTCCACCCCTTTCTGAGCGGAAATGAAGTTGTCGTATGAGGAGGAGGCCTTGTTGAGATGAGCCTCAACGGCTAATAGACTCTCTTCATCGTGAAGCTTTGGAATCCCGTCGCCATCGCATCGAAAATCGAGGATGGTACAGATGTCAAGGATGGTAGGGGAGAACATCCCGTGTGGAAAGATGAAGCCATTGATCGTCGAGGACTAGAAGGGAAGAATGGCGGCGAACAGGTTGCGGTCAAATGCCATTTCAAAGTAAGTCATCATGATGGCGTTCGAAATCCCCCACTGTGCCCAGATGGCCCCAAATCGGGCATAGCAGTGGTCCCGCCATTCTCTATAATTCTTGAGCTTTTGGGGCCAATGACGGAAGGAGATGGGGAGTTTAGTAGTTGTAAAAGTGTTCTGTTGTAGATGAAAGGTAAAGTCGACAGGTAAGACAAACCACTGGTGTTTAGCGGTAACCTCTGCAGGTAAAAGGCAGGGGCCCAAGGCGAATAGGCCAGCATCGGTTTAGATCGGGGATAGGATGTTTTTGTTGATGGGGTCACCATTGCAGTTTGTTCTTTTCACAGAGAGAAAATTTGCAGATCGCAAAGAGTAACCGTAATGAGGTAAAAGATTGATGAATCACTGAAGCAATAGAATTCTGAGGAAAATAGAAGTCGTAAGAAGTGAGGAGTTCCGATTGGGGACTACTGCTATTTATAAGGGAGTTTGAAATAGAGCCGTTCGTGGGTTCCAAAGCCGAGACATCACAAATGTTCCACAACTTTCGAGACATTTCGTTTTTGTCAGAAAAAGAATAGCTACTATTAATGACTGTACGATTCCCGTCGCTTCGCTAACTCACGTCCGCTGAAACAACGAGACTCGGGGGGGCATGTGTTGACGTCAGCTTTGTTGAGCCGACGCAGTGGTTGCTTTAGGCCGTTGCCTATTTGATGAGTTTCTTGAGCCAATAAAGTCAGCATTTTGAGCAGCTGTTAGTCATAGTCAACATCGGCACCACGAAGCCGATAGGAAGTAAAACGAATTCCTGATCTTTTGACGCGAGAATTCTGTGAGCATATCCACGACCATTGGGAGCATTCTTTGGCCAGAAGAAACTTCACGATCTATTAATGGCTCGATTGCAATAAGTATAAAAGGAGAACGCTTCCGCAGAGCCCAGACACGACCATCATCAACCAACAACATTAAATTTCTATTTCTTCTGCTTTGTCATCATTTACAGCTTTTTAGTCTAGGATTTCAATTTCTTACAGCTTTCTTACCGCTTTCTTTTATAGCTTTGTTTCCAGCTTTCTTTATAGCTTCCTGTTCTTCTGTCAAGGTTTAAATCTGTTCTGTACTTTCCTTAAATCAAGTCAATACAACGTATCTGCTGGTTCTTCTGAAAAGTTCTTTCGTTGTGTACTTTCAGCTAACTTTCTTGAAACCTTTCTATAGTAAGTTCAAGGAACCCTGTCCCTGATTCAAAAAAGATCTGATACCATTTTCTGTTTTCACCATATTAGATTGTCTATGTTTATCAGAAGTGTAGCCGATACCTGGTTATATTGGCTCACCATTTTGACAACAACAACGCCTTACACAATTCTCAGGTGCTCAAAGTTAATCAATCTATCAACAAAAACTCAGCTCACCAATAAGACCCAATTCCGCTCCAAAACAGAACCAGCATTCCTCTATTTTTATCACCACCGAACAAACTCTTCAACCACATCAAATCCCTTCATCTACCACATATTTAACCACCCACACAGTGCATAACACAACCATAACATAGCTACATCGTTTCTCTTAGTAAAAACACATACAACATTAGCATTTTCACATATTAAACCAAGTTGTACATCGCAATCAAATTTTTGGCCAGCATATGGAAGAAAAGAGAGAGAAATGCATCCTTCACCCACAATACTCGACATATACATCAAACAACACTTCCTTGGCATCAATATAATATCTTACTTTTCCAAATCATATAAAAAGAGCAAAGAAAAACAAATTTACACCGAGCTGGAAAGATTATTTTATTTTCTACCATAATTATACAAAGAGGAGAGAAAAGAAAGAAAATGCATTTTCAGCCATAAAGTGACATCTTTATTTGATTCCAAATAGTTTTGAGCTAAATATATCATTCATACATCAAAATTACACATGAACATGGTCTTAAAAAAAACAGATTATTGAGTTGCAAAAGGGCTAATTTTCGACCATCAAGAAGGGAAAAATGAAGTGGTTTTCCCTGAAGACTCATCTTGGTTCCATGATCACGCTCTTTTCACAGTAATGGCAACCTTCCTTGCTGAAAATGAGTGAGGTATTTTAGAAGGATGGATGAGGAAAAGGTTGTAGGGGTGATGGTATGTCTTTATATTGATAAAAGAGTAAGAGGAAATAGTTTTCCTCCACTTCTTCAAAGCTGTTGACCAGCTTCAAGGGAAAGGAGCATACGGCTGATTTCATTAAGAAAAAGAGGAAGGGTGGTGAGAGAAAATGTGAAAAGCGTAGCCTGTCGACTTGGAGAGAAAAGAGGAGAAAATGATGTTTAATACTAAGTTTTAATTTAATGGTTTAGAAAATTTTACCTTGAATTCAAGGGATAATGTGTTTGTAATGGGTTAAAATAACCTAAAGGTTGCGGGTCTGGTCTTGGGTTAATGGGTCAAGTAGTCAAAAAATGAGCTTATCTTGGTTTTCGACCAATTGTTGTAAATCATCAAACGACACTAATATTCTAAACAAATTTAAATTTGTTCAAAAGGGTACTTTTCAGAACTGGGAATTCATCGATATAATATTTTTTAAAAAGTTAAACAATAGTTAATTTTGACTAAATTACCTACTGCATATAATACAAATATATAATTAAACAATTAATTGTATGTAAATCACTTACTACAAATCATATAAATAATTATCTTGTTGCACTTATTCCACTAAAAAAAATTGAATAATGATTATATGAAATAGTCATGAGTAATTTATTTAATTTATAAAGCATGAATAATTAATTTAGGGTATTAAATCCTTCCCTGCTTAAGAAAATTTCATCCCCGAAATTGAAATACGTCATATCTTTTAGCACATTACGGTATTTTCTCCTCATTCACTCTTCAGTTTCACATGTGGCTTCTTAAGCTCCGTGATGCACCTATAACACTTTGACCATCGAAATCCTTTTATGTCTCAATTCATTTACACTCCACTATAGAATCTTGTTCGGTTTCTTCACGTAGGTCATATTTTTTACTGCAATTGTAGTGGCTCGTCATTCAAGATGTGTTCTGGATTTAGGTTATATTTCTTCAATTGGGATATATGAAACACATCATGAATACCAGTTAGTCTATCTGAAATTTCCAACCTATATACTATGATTCCAATCCTTTTAGTGATCAGAAATTGACCAATATATATATCTGGGGCTAAGCTTTCCACCTTTCGGATTCCACAGAATTCCCCGACTCGGTGTTAGTTTCAAAAACACTTCATCATCTACTTGAATTCTAATTCCCTCCTGCAATTGTTGATGTGTTTGGACTTGGATATAAAAATCATACAAAACTAAGTACATTCCCAATCAAGTTTAAATTAAAACGTTTAACCCAAATCACACATATGAGCAAGCGTACTCATCATTAACCGAGCATAGGGTTCAAATGAGTGTCGATCCTCTAGGAATAAGTAGACATTAATTACCTTTCTTTCATTGTTTAACCAACTCGACAAAGTGAAAAACAAGTAAAAACAAAAAAAAGAAAATCAAAATGAAAATATATACATGTTAAGGATGTAGATTTATGCAATTTGAACCATTGTTTAGACAACCATGCTCTTAGAGTACCCAACCTTTATCATAACTAATTATTCTCTTGGCATCATGGAGAATTAAAGTAGACTCACTTCTTTCCCAATCCATGAATCCCTATCTTCTAGGTAACTTAGTATCACATACTCTGTCTCAACCAGTCTTACCCAAAAGATGCATTAAACACAATTCTCTGATTAAGTCCCATTCTTAGGCAAACTTAACACATGAAATTAACCAATTGAATCCATATTCTGGCAGACATCAATTAACATTTAATTACTCTGTTCTTAACAATTAACCCCATTTTCAAGCAAGTTAAAAGACAACAAATATGAAATCAATCAATTGAACTACCATCAACCTTATTTTCAAGCAAGTCAACGGAAAACAATCAATTAATCTTGTAATAGCATGAGTAATTAAATATCAAGAATAATAATCAATTAATCAAAAGATAAAATATCTCTAAACATCATGAATATCTAAAACAATGTTAAATTACAATAAAACAACTAACCTATCATTGTCAAGAAAAAGAAAAAAAAGTAAAAGAAAGAACTCATAGACAAACCTCCTTCTTCTTCCTTTGAAGACCTTCTTGTGCAACCCTCCTTGAACTTGAAGAATTCCTCCTTTGATTGAGTAATTTTTCTATGATGATCAATGAATTCTCTCCTTTTCCCTTGTGTTTTTAATCTATTTATAGGCTTAGAAAGTGCCTAAACTCGTAGGTGCAATGTTCTTGGCCAAGTAGAAGTTGGAAGATACAAAAAACTCCTCAGATTACCAAAAACTGCGTAGAAAAAATTAAGCACCGCCTTAACATCAGGGCACAGCCGGTGCCGTCTTGACTCTCGGAGCCGGCACCGGTTGTGTTTTGCTTCTCCACTCGTTCGCCGATTTTTTCTTTGAATTTTGCACAATATTTTCCAGAATACAGTCGGCACCGGTTGCAGCTTCACAGCTAGCGCCACCTTGGTTCTGTTCTGCTCTGTTTCCACAATTTTCCCATCACTTTGAAGTTCGTTTCAACAATGCATGGCCGGCACCGGTTCTAGAGTCCTACACAGTACTGCCTCTCCTCTATTTTGCGACATTTTTGTTTCGTTTTACCCTAAAAATCTAAAATAATGAACAAAATACCTTTCCAAGGGTAAAAACTCAAATATGAAGAAATATGACTAGTTATTGAACAAAATGTATCACAAAAGAATCTCAAATAACTAGGAAAAATATGACTAATTTAGCCCTCATCAATTGTCCACATAGCTTTTCTGCCTATTCTGAGCTGCCTTTAATCTATCTTGTATCAACTTTACTTTATTATTCATTTCCCGAATATTTATTTCCCCTTCTTTGTCAACTTGACCATCTTTGTTACAACCCTAACACACAAAAGAGGTCAGTGGAGACAGGGACTCCTATTTATAGAACAACTAAGTGATCATTTTCATTAAAGGTCATTATTAGGGGCCCTTATTACACAAATATATAAGAGAGTTGGAAGAGGTAAGACGAAGTTCTTGCCTTATAGCCTGTTTGGTAACATAATTAAGCACTTAAAATTATTTAGTTAAATACTTATTTCATTAAATGTATTTGATAAAAGAAAATATTAAATTCTTAATTAATTAAATGTGTTTGATAACAAAATTTCGCTATTACTTAATTAGACGTAAAAAATTATGTTATAAATTTTAAGTGAATTAAATTTATTAAAATTTGAAGTCTGAATATATTAAATACTCATCTAATTAGTAATATTCTTTTATATTCAATCTAAATTGTAATAAAATGTAGTGTAATTATGAATTATAATTAATTCATACATCATATATTATAATTCAATCTTTAGACTTCAGTACTTAAATATTCAGAGTTCAGCTTTCAGATTTTAGTTTTATCAAACGAGTCCTTAATAATCATGTTTGAAGGAAATTCTTTTAAGTTGTTGTGTGCTATGTTGTTTAAAAGATTTGACCAATGATCCTTTGTCTTCTTAATTTCAGCTTAGTTTTTTCCTCCAGCTATAACTACAAGAACCTTAAAGATGTTGTATCTGTTGGATCGATCAATTAATGGGTATAATTATTGATTCCAGTAACTCCGATTAGACTAAGAGTGCAGTTACGTTCTTTTAGTGGAGTGGAACGTAATTAACAAATTATTTTTATTGACAAAATAATTTATTAGAGCTTAATCTAATTGTATCCGGTCAGGTCTCTTCAGTGGCTCCTAATTATGGGATAATAATAAATTATAAATTTATTTATAATTTATTAATGAAAATTGCAGGAAACCAAAAATCGTAATTGAGATAGAATAGGATAAGTGGAAATAGTTGTACTCAACTATACTTTTCTTATTCTATCAGAATTCATATTTTGAGATAGAGTCTAATATTTATATTAGGAGATAACTCTATTTTAGATATACGTGAGAAATGTTGTTGTTGTTCTCTGAGTTTTTTTCTCTCAGTTTTTGTGTGAGTCCACCTTCAACAAAGAGAGAAACAAAATATGATTAGCAATTTTCTAGTCCAAGGAGATTACATTGAAGAAGGCTTTGGGGTCTGGAGCATTGCTAGAAGGCCAAAGACTTCAAGAATCGTATTGTTGAAGACGATATATACAAAGGTATGATCTGTTTTCACATATTCTCAAGGTTTAATTTGGTTGACACATAATCATGTCGATCCTATTCACAAACAATTGGTATCAGAGCCTGGTTTTAATATGTGTTTATGTGTTAATATTAAATATTTTATGCATATATTTAGTTTAGCGGTGTAGTAATAATGCATTTATGTTCATAGTGAATGATTTGATTAATTTTGTTTAAAATAATTTTATGGCCATAGTTTTTGATTCAGTGAATATGTATAAGTATTATCGAGTCTTGTAACAAAAGGAGTGGATTACGTCTCCATATTTCACTTTTGGGTTTTTTTTTTAAATTTTATTTTATGTTGTTATTAAAAAAAAAAAAAAGGAATATGATTGTACTGAAGCTTGACGGACAAAGTGTAGCATCGCAAACAAAGAACAACAATCTAATTTGGCAGCATGAAATTCATCAACAATCTGTTCCAAATTGGAGGCATGAAATTTGGCATTCTAATGTTGCTGCTTCTTGGGTTGGACTGGCCCGTTACTGGGCCAGCAGCTCCAGCAGCCAAGGCTGGAGGAGCAACCCAGAGGCTTGGGCATGCGCGAGCCTGGGCATGTGCGATTGCGCGCTGCACGAGCCAGGGCATGTGCTGGTGCGTAGCTGCCTGGGGCATGCACGAGCCAGGCCTGGGCTGCACAGGGCACAACCTGGGCTGGTGCATGCTGGCATAGGCACGCCTTGGGCTGGCGTTGCTTGGGCTAGAAAACTCCCTTTAATTAAAAAAAAAAAGGGAAGAAAGTGGCTAAGGTGGTATTTGATCCCAAGACCTCCAACTTAGAAGTGCAATATTCTAACCACTACTCCATTACAGAACATGTGACTTAAGCTTGCTGCAACAAATTAATATTGCAGAAAATTGAAGGTAGGCTATTTTGTTAGCCAATTAGATTTTTAATTGTAATTTTGTAATTTTATTTTTATATCTAGGTTGGCCAATAAATTATTGTTATTTTATAGTTTTTACTATTTAACTTGGTTAAATTATATATCATTTGTAACACACCGCTACCTAGGCCCGCCAGGGTCAGGGATGTCGCCCCGTCCAAAAGATAAGGGATCTTTATAAAAATAGCAGAATAAAAATGATATTTTAACTTAAAATTTATTACAACCCAAGAATAAATCCAACAATAAACCCAAGAATACCAAAAACAAATCCATAATAAAATTTATCCACTCTCATCTCCCCAAAGCATTACACAAAATAAATTATCAGAAAATCTTCCAAAGCAGGCAATATCTAGCTACTCATCCCCACAGCAGGATCGACTTAAAATCATGGTAAAAAAAATAGTGATGACACAAAAATCTCAGTAAGTCCGTGTGTGCTTTGAGTGTCGAGTGAAAATAATTCGTGAATGCAAAGTATAAAATCTTTATAAGAGAAATACTGACAAGCAATAAATATTAGTTAAAACCAACAGTGGCGTTTTGGCTTTTTCTGCCATACACAATAATTAAAATCAACCACTCAAAAGAAAGAGTCATGGGTTACCACACGTTGTGCCCCATAACCGGTCAGAATGCCAACACTTTGTGCAGACTGACAAAAGGTAGGTGATCGGCCTACCGGACAAGATACTCCTCTTTCTCTATACCCAAACAACAACCGGGTGTCCATTCCAGCAAAAACACAGTCACTTGACTGAAATAAAAATTGCTAGCTCGGACCGACATGACTAAATAGTACTGACGTTTCTCTAAGTGGAGTTCATCTTCTGGAGGTGGCTTCCTGCCAGAAGACTCACTTTAGCTTTTCAAAACTAGTACTACTAGCCTATCCTTATTGAGTACTAAACGTAACGTATCCCACTTGGGAAAAAAAATGAACAAAACATAGTTCCACTTGAAAATGGCAATTAAGGGTTTCCAAAATCTTTGTGAAAATCAATTTTAGAAAGAGTTTTTAAGTTTGAGTAAATCTGCTTATTGATTTGCAAATAATTTGTTTGACTAAAATAAGAAAGGAGTCAATCCTCAATTGTCGTTACAGAAATGAGTGTCCTTGAACTCTACATTTGGCTTGCCATTAAAAAAAATCATTTTTGCATCAAACAGGCTTTATGCAGGAGCTTACCTGATCCTTGCTTACAATAAAGGTCTCCAACAGTTGACCTAACCCCGCTTGGGGTAAATACAAACCACAATCAAACTCAAGCCAAAATCTACTTTCACAAATAAAACAAACTCAACTCACTACTACAACCATGATCCTAGTGTCCCAAGCTTTAAGACCAAATAATAAACAAAAAATGTTTATAAGCCAAGGCTAATTTTGATATTTAAAACAATTAGTGTGTTGGCAAATAGGCACTAATAAGTTGAAGGGTTAAATCTTGGTAAAATAATTTAGAGTTTATTTGATGAAGAGCCCTAGGCGGTATTAGGTAAAATAATAATTTATTAATAATTATTTGTTAGAAAATAATTGATAACTAAAATTAGTTGAAAATAAATTTTAACAAGTCTTGATGGAAAGATAATAGATAAATTTTAATAGGTTTTGGTTAAAAGATAATAATTAAATTTTAATAATAAATATTTTACTTGATATGATTATTTTCATAAAAGGCTTTATCATTTTATATAATATCTATATATTTTATTTTTCTAGCAAAAGCTATTATTTATTTGACTAAAATATCCTTATTATATATAATAATCCAAATCTACCCTTCCTGAGCTTCTTCGAAATTACTAGCCAAAAATCATAATATTAAATATTTATTGAAGAAATAAAATTAACTTAGGGACAACTAGGTCATGATCATAATTCTATTGCTAACCACAATCATGAACATATTCACCCTTTCATATCATCAAATCATGAATATAAGCATAGATCCAAATTTAGTAAGGCATGATCTAACCTTTACTAGCATAAATATAACCATGGCTTTAATAATCACACAATAATATAAATTGTATTCATCATAGATGACATAATCTCTAGCATACTTAATCATGGAGGCATGCATTAAACCCTAAAACACCATACATTCAACCAAGATAATCAACTCATGCATAAATCCCATCTCCATCTTATTCATACTTATATTCATGCTTCAATCTCAACTCATCACAACAACACATGCTTAAACCACACTCATAGCCCATCTCCTTCCAATATCATCCTAGAGACATGAATCTAGAGCCTAAAAAGAGGGTTGAAGGGACTTACATGATTGACGACTACCTTGAAGGAGTTTCGAATGGATCTCAACTCCTAGATGTCTAAATCCGTCCAAGGGAGATGAAGAAAGCATGGCCATTGGTGAAGAAGTCATTCGGCCAAGAGGGAGAGAGGTTCGGCCAAGAGAGAGAGAGAGAGAGAGAGAGAGAGAGTCCATTAGCATGTTTATCCATATCCATATTCATTAGAGATCAATGATTAGAGAAGATGAAGTTGTTAGAACAAACCTACCTTGAAGGTGTTCTTGATCCTTCACAAAAATTCTGGTTTTTTATCCAAAAGAGCAAGTTGGATTTTGGAGTTTGATGTTAAAAATGGTATGAATGGACTCACGGAAGTGAGTAGATGAATTCTAGAGTTTTTAGGAGTTTGAAGTGATTTGCAGGGGTATTAGGCGAAATGAAGGAGTAGGCGATCTTGGTGTGCTATGTGTTCTTGAATGTTGAAGAGAGTAGAGAGGTTTTGATTTGAAGCTACCAAAATTCTGAAGGATTAGGGCTGGCCAAATTGTTTGTAGGGTTTTGGTAGATGATTTTCTAGTTTGGAAGGGAAAATGAAAGGCTAGTTGTTGAAATCTTAAAACAATGTCTTAAGGAATCAAATTTGGTAACTAAATATAGCAAGAATATCTTTGATCATTTGAGAGCTTTTGGGAAGCTGCTATGGCCAAATTGTTGTGTTGTTTTTTAGCTATATGAAAGCTGATTGAAGAGGGGTACTGGCGGCCAAAAGATGGAGTGAAATGGTGATGAATAAGTCTGGTTGTTTGAGGAACATTTTATGGAAGGTTGCTAAATTGATGTTGCTGGGATTTTGGTATCTAATCAAAGTATGATTCCAGAGATTTGCTGGATAGATTTTCGGGCAGGCATGTCTGATTTTCGTGTAGAAACTTGGGGAAGAAAATGGAGTTCAGTTCATGGCTGTTTAAGAGAGGTTTGTGCAGAAAAAGAATGGAGTTTCGGCCAGGGCAGGAAATGGAAACAAGGCTGGAAAATTTACTGCACAGAATTTCGCCATTGCTGGAATTTTTCTGGGCAGCTGTTGCTGCCATTTTCCAGTCAAATTAGAGAGTTTGAAGGAGCATTTAGAGGTCTTTCAAGGCTGGTTTCCAGCCTTCTTCATAGACGAAAAACATGGCAAATGAGCTAGGAGAAAACTGGAAGAAAACAGCTTGGTGTAAGATCACCTAAGCTGCAATTTTGCCCAAAAATTTTTCTAGTTTTGCATAGCATTTGTGCAGTCCAAAAATGGCCAGAAAAATTCAGATTTCAAGCTGATCAAAGGGCCATTTTCTGGCAGCATTTGGGAGGGAATAATAGCTAAGAATTTTGACATCTTGAAGGCACAAGAAGCTGGAAAATTTCAGTTCATTACTTGAGGGAAAATGAACCTAGCTAGAGTGAAGTTTAGAAGGTTCACTAGGGGAATTAATTCTCTTGGAATCCTTCCCCATCTCTTCTACATTTTCGGTCCGTAAGATGTCTTTCATTAAGACGTTTTGAACCTTCAAAGACACAGTACTTTACTGAAATTTCTGGAATGAAATTGGTTAGAACAAATGTGACCAATCTAACGAATTGAGAATTAAGGAAAATTAAGGATCAAGTAAGAATGAATTCCCTTAGGAATTTTGTGTAGGGCTTAAGAGTAGGATAAGGGTACTCCTATCCTGTCTCCCCTAGGGCAATACCTCTACTCTACTCTAAAGCACTTAAGACTGAAAATACAACCTTCCAAAGCAAAAATAAAATTTAATCATGCTAATATTCCAATGATGGGATTTGAACTCGAGACCTCAAGAATTAATTTCAAATCTCTAACCACTACATCACAACAACTCTTGCTCTTATTTTCTCTCTAAAATATTTTTCCAATTTAATCCTCAAGCTATCTCCCTATTTTCTCCTCAAGAAAAAATTACCATTTTGCCCTTCTTACTCAATACTCACAATTAAGGCTTCTAGGCCACAAAACACAAATCCAAAGCACGTAATTTAATATAAAAAATATATTTAAGCATGCAATAAAATATGATATGCATCCCAACCCCCTTACTTTAAGGTTAGTTTCGAATGGGGTTTCACATCCTCCCCTCGTAAGAAGAATTTCGTCCCGAAATTCAAGTATACCTCTATTTCAGCTCGGGATATTTCTGCTTAACCCACTCTTCTGATTCCTACGTGGCATCTCGCGTGCCATGATACTCCCACTGAACCTTGTCCATCGGGTATGGGTAATTTCAACCCATCACATCCCCATTAATATGGCCAATCTAATTTGACATAGCGATGTGCCGGATCAAAATATCTGCATAATAGTAGGCTTACCTTTCTTATTGCTGCATCTGCTTCTAGTACCTCTGCATTCAGTCTCCGGCATTCACCTGAGATTTCTATCCTTACTTCTTGCGACTCTAACAAAGTCGGCTCGACTAGCCGAGCGAGCAAGCATTGCTGGGTTTCCTTTGTTGGTACTTCCAACTTTTGGACAATTATTCCTCATATGTGAAGGTCTCCACAAATAAAGCACTTTCAGTTCTCCTTCTTAGACCAGCAGTCCTTCATTTCGTGTCCCCTCCTACCACAGTGATGGCAGGTTATTGCATTTGCAGTGGCCCCAGCTAGCACAATCCGTGCTTGTTTTCCTTTATTTACGTGTTGCTGCCCTGCAGGCCTCTGAGGAGTAACATGCTCAGATGAGTTCGATGCTTTGCTATCTACTCTACCTTTATCTTCATTCTCAGTACGAGTTGCGGCTTCCACCGTTGTAGCATAAGTCATTGGTGGGAATGGTGCCAATACCCTTAAAAGTTCCTGTCTCAATCCCTTCAGGAACTGTCGAGTACGATTTTGCTCTATATCTATTAGCCGTTGACAGTACTTGGATAAGCGATTGAGTTGAGCAGCGTATTGGGTTACTGTCATATTCCCCTGTTTCAAGCTCTGGAACTCATCTTCTCGCTTAGGGTTCCTTCGCTTGGTCAGAGTCTGCAGAATTCTGGCCCTCTTGCTGAATGCTTGGCCCATTGACACATCAATTGGAACTTTAGACCCCGATCACATATTTGGACCACTCCCTTCACTCCGGTTGGGTGTTTACACCTGGGCTGTCTCGACTTCCAGTGCCACTTGATTGGCTCCCGGAACCCTTCTGCCTGTTGAAGCTGCACGGCGCTTGGGTGCCATTCTAAACCATACCCCAAATGATAAGTTTATGCTTTTAAGTTTAAAACATTTTGAGCATGCATTCATATTTAGGTTTATGTAAAAGAAAATCAGATGTAAGTTTTTGTACACGATCAGATAATAGTAATGATATCAACTCATTTTAAAAGAAAATTTGATGATATTATTTAGGGGAAAACCAAGTAAAAAATAAAACTCATGCTTTTCATAAAAATCATACTTTCATGAAGAAGGGTTATCACACGCGATACCCTTTTATTCAGAAAAATAATCGAGCCCTACAAGTAACATGCTTCTTCGAAAAGGATAAATGAACAAAAGAATGCAAATCCCAAAAGAAAGAGAGAGCAAATGTTGCTAATCTTCTATACTCTACTCGCCGCTAGAGTCAGTAGAGGCATCTGGATCGTCAGAGGGTTCCCGCAACCAGCGGGCCAGTCTCTGACAGCCAATGCAACTCTTTTGACCATCCTATAAACAAAACGCAAGGATTAGCACCAGATCAAAATACTTAAGGAAATAAAAATCCAAAAAATCAACTGATTGCCTAAACCTAGTCTCTGATACCACTTGTAACACCCCACTACCTAGGTCCGCCAAGGCCGGGAATGTCATCCCATCCAAACGACAAGGGGTCTTTATAATTAGCTCACACAATAAAAATAGCGGAATAAAAATGATATTTTAACTTAAAATTTATTACAACCCAAGAATAAATCCAACAATAAACCCAAGAATACCAAAAACAAATCCATAATAAAATTTATCCACTCTCATCTCCCCAAAGCGTTACACAAAATAAATTATCAGAAAATCTTCCAAAAGCAGGCAATATCTAGCTACTCATCCCCACAGCAGGATCGACCTAAAATCATGGTAAAAAAAACAGTGATGAGCCAAAAATCTCGGTAAGTCCGTGTGTGCTTTGAGTGTCGAGTGAATACAGTTCGTGAATGCAAAGTATAAAATCTATATAAGAGAAATACTGACAAGCAATAAATATTAGTTAAAACCAAGAGTGGCATTTTGGCTTTTCCCACCATACACAATAATTAAAATCAACCACTCAAAAGAAAGGGTCATGGGTTACCACACGTTGGGCCCCATAACCGGTCAGAATGCCAACACTTTTTGCAGACTGACAAAAGGTAGGTGATTGGCCTACCGGGCAAGATACTCCTCTTTCTCTATATCCAAACAACAACCGGGTGTCTATTCCGGCAAAACACAGTCACTTGACTGAAATAAAAATTGTTAGCTCGGACCGGCATGACTAAGTAGTACTGACGTTTCTCTAAGTTGAGTTTATCTTCTGGAGGTAGCCTCCTGCTAGAAGACTTACTCTTGCTCTTCAAAACTAGTACTACTAGCCTACCCTTATTGAGTACTCAACGTAACGAATTCCACTTGGGAAAAAAATGAACAAAACATAGTTCCACTTGAAAATGGCAATTAAGGGTTTCCAAAATCTTTGTCAAAATCAGTTTTAGAAAGAGTTTTTAAGTTTGAGTAAATCTGCTTATTGATTTGCAAATAATTTGTTTGACTAAAATAAGAAAGGAGTCAATCCTCAATTGTCGTTACAGAAATGAGTGTCCTTGCGCTCTACATTTGGCTTACCATTAAAAAAAGTCATTTTTGCATCAAATAGGTTTTTTGCAAGAGCTTACCTGATCATTGCTCACAATAAAGGTCTCCAACAGCTAACCTAACCTTGCATGGAGTAAATACAAACCACAATCAAACTCAAGCCAAAATCCACTTTCACAAATAAAACAAACTCAACTTACTACTCCAACCATGATCCTAGTGTCCTAAGCTTTCAGGCCAAATAATAAATAAAAAGGTTTATCAGCCAAGGCTAATTTTGATATTTAAAACAATTAGTGTTTTAGGAAATAGGTACTACTAAGTTGAAGGGTTAAATCTTGCTAAAATAATTTATAGTTTATTTGATGAAGAGCCCTATGCGGTATTAGGTAAAATAACGATTTATTAATAATTAATTGCTAGAAAATAATTGATAACTAAAATTAGTTGAAAATAAATTTTAATTAGTCTTGATTGAAAGATAATAGATAAATTTTAATAGGTTTTGGTTAAAAGATAATAATTAAATTTTAATAATAAATATTTTACTTGATATGATTATTTTCATAAAAGGCTTTATCATTTTATATAATATCTATATATTTTATTTTTCTAGCAAAAGCTATTATTTATTTGACTAAAATATCCTTATTATATATAAAAATCCAAATCTACCCTTCATGGGGTTCTTCAAAATTACTAGCCAAAAATCATAATATTAAATATTTATTGAAGAAATAAAATTAGTTTAGGGACAACTAGGTCATGATCATAATTCTATTGTTAACCACAATCATGAACATATTCACCCCTTCACATCATCAAATCATGAATATAAGCATAGATCCAAAATTACTAAGGCATGATCTAACCTTTACTAGCATAAATATAACTATGGCTTTAAATATCACACAAAAATATAAATCCTATTCATCATAGATGACATAATCTCTAGCATACTTAATCATGGAGGCATGCATTAAACCCTAAAACACCATACATTCAACCAAGATAATCAACTCATGCATAAATCCCATCTCCATCTTATTCATACTTATATTCATGCTTCAATCTCAACTCATCACAACAACACATGCTTAAACCACACTCATAGCCCATCTCCTTCCAATATCATCCTAGAGACATGAATCTAGAGCCTAAAAAGAGGGTTGAAGGGACTTACATGATTGACGACTACCTTGAAGGAGTTTCGAATGGATCTCAACTCCTAGATGTCTAAATCCGTCCAAGGGAGATGAAGAAAGCATGGCCATTGGTGAAGAAGTCATTCGGCCAAGAGGGAGAGAGAGAGAGAGAGAGTCCATTAGCATGTTTATCCATATACATATTCATTAGAGATCAATGATTAGAGAAGATGAAGTTGTTAGAACAAACCTACCTTGAAGGTGTTCTTGATCCTTCACAAAAATTCTGGTTTTTTATCCAAAAGAGCAAGTTGGATTTTGGAGTTTGATGTTAAAAATGATATGAATGGACTCACGGAAGTGAGTAGATGAATTCTAGAGTTTTTAGGAGTTTGAAGTGATTTGCAGGGGTATTAGGCGAAATGAAGGAGTAGGCGTTCTTGGTGTGCTATGTGTTCTTGAATGTTGAAGAGAGTAGAGAGGTTTTGATTTGAAGCTGCCGAAATTCTGAAGGATTAGGGCTGGCCAAATTGTTTGTAGGGTTTTGGTAGATGATTTTCTAGTTTGGAAGGGAAAAGGAAAGGCTAGTTGTTGAAATCTTAAAACAATGTCTTAAGGAATCAAATTTGGTAACTAAATATAGCAAGAATATCTTTGATCATTGGAGAGCTTTTGGGAAGCTGCTATGGCCGAATTGTTGTGTTGTTTTTTAGCTATATGAATGCTAATTGAAGAGGGGTACTGGTGGCCAAAAGATGGATTGAAATGGTGAAGAATAAGTCTGGTTGTTTGAGGAACATTTTATGGAAGGTTGCTAAATTGATGTTGTTGGGATTTTGGTATCTAATCAAAGCATGATTCCAGAGATTTGCTGGATAGATTTTCGGGCAGCCATGTCTGATTTTCGTGCAGAAGCTTGGGGAAGAAAATGGAGTTCAGTTCATGGCTGTTTAAGAGAGGTTTGTGCAGAAAAAGAATGGAGTTTCGGCCAGGGCAGGAAATGGAAACAAGGCTGGAAAATTTACTGCACAGAATTTCGCCATTGCTGGAATTTTTCTGGGCAGCTTTTGCTGCCATTTTCCAGTCAAATTGCAGAGAGTTTGAAGGGGCATTCAGAGGTCTTTCAAGGCTGGTTTCCAGCCTTCTTCATGGATGAAAAACGTGGCTAAGGAGCTGGGAGAAAACTGGAAGAAAACAGCGTGGTTTAAGATCACCTAAGCTGCGATTTTGCCCTGAAATTTTTCTGGTTTTGCACAGCATTTGTGCAGTCCGAAAATGGCCAGAAAAATTCAGATTTCAAGCTAATCAAAAGGCCATTTTCTGGCAACATTTGGGAGGGAATAATGGCTGAGAATTTCGACACCTTGAAGGCACAAGAAGCTGGAAAATTTTAGTTCATTACATGAAGGAAAATGAACCTAGCTAGAGTGAAGTTTAGAAGGTTCACTAGGGGAATTAATTCTCTTGGAATCCTTCCCCATCTCTTCCACATTTTTGGTCCATAAGATGTCTTTCACTAAGAAATATTGAACCTTCAAAGCCACAACACTTTACTGAAATTTCTGAAATGAAATTGGCTAGAACAAATGTGACCAATCTAACGAATTGAGAATTAAGGAAAATTAAGGATTAAGGAAGAATGAATTCCCTTAGGAATTTTGTGTAGGGTACAAGAATAGGATTAGGGTACTCCTATCATGTCTCCCCTAGGACAATGCCTCTACTCTACTCTAATGCACTTAAGACCGAAAATACAACCTTCTAAAGCAAAAATAAAATTTAATCATGCTAATATTCCAATGATGGGATTTAAACCCTAGACCTCAAGAATTAATTCCAAAGCTCTAACCACTACATCACAACAACTCTTGCTCTTATTTTCTCTCTAAATTATTTTTCCTATTGAATCCTCAAGCTATCTCCCTATTTTCTCCTCAAGCAAAAATTACCATTTTGCCCTTCTTACTCAACACTCACAATTAAGGCTTCTAGGCCACAAAACACAAATCCAAAGCACGCAATTTAATATAAAAAATATATTTAAGCATGCAATAAAATATAATATGCATCACAACCCCCTTACTCTAAGGTTGGTTTCGAATGGGGTTTCACATCATTCATGTTAACATGCCATATAGTTTGCATTAACACTGCTCTAGGTACTATTTAGTTATACATAAATAAATTAATATTTGTTTTATTAAATTATTAAAATAAATTAAGTGTGAAATGGTTAATTTTAATTAACCTTTGGCCTCCCCTATTAGCCCATTAGTAAAATTAACTTTTGCTTCATGCCATTTTAAATGGTCTCCCTATAGGAAGGCTACGTTTTATTGGTTACCAGATTAGGCATCAAAATTTTAATTATTATTATTTTTTTAAAAGTTTAATTCATTCATAATTACCCTATAGGTGATGTGATTGGATTGGAAACTTTATATAAAAAAAAAATTGAATATAGGGGTTACATTTAAATCAAAGACATTATAAGGACTTCCTTTAGAATATCCAAATAATGTCTATGATGGCCAAAATATTAACAACACTAAAACTAATATTGCATTTAGATGCAAGATATAATAATTTTAGTAGGATGATCCAGGCCTAACTATAAATTATATTGTTATCTCCTATAGAGGTGCATATTACTTTGGGGTTTTAGATTGTGGATCTTGACCTAACTATAAATTACATTGTTATCTCCTATAGAGGTACATATTACTATAGAGTTTTAGGTTGTCATATTTTAATAGTAGTTTCTATTACTACTTAAAATATTATCATATTGATCATACATCATACTATTTTATATTGATCATGCATCATGATATGATGAATGGCTCGTATGTTTTATTTTATTTTATTTCAAAAAAAATGACTTCCAACACTTTATCCCAAATTTTAACAAAGAACCAACTGGTTGGAGAAAATTTTTTTAATTAGAAAAAGAACCTCATAATCATACTCACTGCTGAGAAGCTTAAATACGTGCTAACTGAATCATGTCCTGCTAAGCCTATTGAATAGTCCACACGCAAACAAAAGGAGGCTTATGATAAGTGGTTGAGTTCTGATGAGATAGCTCACTGCTACATTATAGGATCTATCTCAAATGTGTTGCAGCAGAACATGAGAACATGACAACCGCTACAAACATCATGCGAAGCCTCTAGCAAATATTTGACCACAAAGGACATCAGGCCCGTCAAGAAACAATGAGGCGCATAATGAATATGCCCATGAAACTTGGAATGCCCGTGAGGGATCATATGTTAGAATTGATCGCTCAGTTCAACATGGCAAAGGTCTTAGGGGCTGAAATTAAGCCTGAGACTCAGGTTGACATGGCTCTAGAAACTCTCCCAGAGATGTTCTCATAGTTCAAAGTTAACTATAACATGACAAGATGGATATGTCTCTTACAGAGTTAATGAAGGAGCTTGAAAGCGCCGAGGCTACCCTAAAAGTGGGAAGTGGTAACGCTCTTATTCTAACTCATGCTGGATCTTCCTTTTCCAAGCCTAAGGGCAAAGGAGGAAATAAGAAGAAGCAGAATAATAATAAAGGGCCTAAGCAGCAGGTTAAGAAAGCTAAAGTCGATGAAAAGCCCAAAGGCAAATGTTTCCATTGCAAGTAAAAGGGACATTGGAAGACACAGTGCCCAGATTACTTAGCTAAACGCAAGCAAGGTACTGATCAATTATCCTATATTGAAAATTTTTTAGTGATTGATTCTACAAATACTTAGATAGTAGATTTTGGAGCCATTAACCATGTTTGCAATTCATTACAGGGGTTCCAAGTAACTAGACGTCTCAATGAAGGAGAGCATACTCTAAGAGTTGGCACATGATCAGTTATATCTGCAAGAGCTGTTGGAGATGTTTATCTTTATTTTGATAATAAACATTTGGTTTTGAAAGATTGCTATTATGTTCCCGACATTTATCGAAATTTGATTTCGGTTTCTTTGTTATTCAAACAAAAATATTCTATTAAATTTTATAAATTTCCAGTAGAGATATTTTTGAATAACTCTTTGATATGTCGTGGATATTTAAATAATGATCTGTATGTTTTGAAACCTACCAATAGTTCATTATATCATACTGAAACTAACAAACGCATTAAGCTATCTCCTACTAATAAGACTCTCCTATGGCATCTTAGACTTGGTAATATTAATCTAAATAGGATTCACAGACTTGTAAAAGAAGGTCCTTTAAGTGACTTAAAGGTGTAACCTTTTCAAGTTTGCAAATCATGTTTGGAAGGTAAAATGACCAAAAGATCATTTCCTTCCAAAGGAAATAGAGCAAAGAAAGTCTTAGAATTAGTGCACTCTGACGTATGTGGACCAATTAGTGTCCAAGCTAGAGGTGGGTATGAGTATTTCGTTACTTTTATGGATGGTTATTCAAGATATGGCTATGTTTACCTAATGACTCATAAGTTTGATGCCTTAGAAAAATTCAAAGAATTTAAGGCTGAGACTGAGAAGAAGTTAGGAAAGAACATTAAGACACTTCAATCAGATCGAGGTGGAGAATATCTATCCCATGACTTTAGATCTTATTTGGTAGAAAATGGGATTTTATCCCAACTAAGTGCACCTGGCACTCCTCATCAAAATGGAGTGGTAGAAAGGAGAAACAGAACCTTGTTAGACATGGTTAGAACAATGCTAGACTTCTCTACACTTAGTACATCTTTTTGGGGATATGCTATACAAACTATGACATATATATTGAATATGGTTCCATCGAAGTCTATCCCTAAAACTTCATCGGAATTGTGGAATGGGCAGAAGCCTAATTTGACATATATTCATATTTGGGGTTGTCTTGCATACGTGCTAAATGGAAAGATAGATAAAATGGAATCACGATCAAATTTATGTTTGTTTGTTGGATATCCAAAAGGAACAAGGGGATACTACTTCTATAATCCTCAAGATGAGAAGATATTTGTAAGCACAAATGCAATTTTCTCAGAGGACAAGTACTTAGAAGAACGAGGATCTAAGAGAAGGGTTATTTTGGAAGAAACCAAGGGAGATAATCCCAAGCAAATGGTTACAGAAACCCATACTCAAGATTCATGTGGAGGATTCGTATCTATGCCACTTAACATGCCAGATTTTAGTGGGAGAGAAATAGATATTACACCTTCTATACCCACTGGCTCTTCGTCACATAGAGTGGAAGAACCTCTTGCCCCTGTTCAAAATCCAATTGTTGAGGAATCAGCAGATCTAGTTCTAGTCAACAAGGAGGAGGAAAGTCCAATCGTCCAAGATCCTCCACAGCTTAGACATAGTGAGAGAGTCATTCGACGTCCCTCTAGATACTTACTCTATGGAGAAGCTTTTCAAGCAATCTCTTTTGAGGAAGAAGAGGATCCCACTACGTATAAAGAAGCTGTAGAGAACATAGACGCAAACCATTGGAAGAGTACAATAGATTCAGAAATGAAATCCATGTACACTAACTCTGTCAAGGAACTTGTGGACCTACCTAATGGAGTAAAACCTATTGGGTGCAAATGGGTCTACAAAAGAAAGAGAGGAGTAGATGGGAAAATGGAAACTTTCAAAGCTAGATTGGTTGCTAAGGGTTATACCTAACGGGAAGGTATTGACTATGAGGAAACCTTCTCACCTGTGGCCATGCTAAAGTCTATAAGAATCCTCCTATCTATTATAGCTCACTTCGACTATGAAGTATGGCAAATGGATGTTAAGACTACATTCCTTAATGGAAATCTTGACGAATGTATCTACATGGTATAGCCAGATGGTTTTATCCAAGAAGGTCAAGAACAAAAAGTTTGTAAGCTGAATAAGTCCATATATGGGCTTAAACAAGAATCTAGATAATGGAATATCAGATTTGATCAAGTCATTAAAACTTATGGTTTTGATCAGCATCTTAATGAACCTTGTGTCTATAAGAGAATTATAGATAGTAAGGTGATTTTTCTCAAGGTAATTTTTCTCATACTGTATGTTGATGACATCCTTCTCATTAGAAATGATATAAGAACATTAACATTGGTGAAAAGTTGGTTGGGTAAACAGTTTGATATGAAGGACTTGGGAGAATCAAGATATGTTTTGGGCATTCAAATCCTTCGAGATAGAAAGAATAGACAGATAGCTTTATCTCAAGCTTTATATATTGACAAAATACTGACGAGATTTTGTATGCAAAATTCCAAGAAAGGTCAATTGCCTTTTAGACATGGAATTCAGTTATCTCAAAAGCATAGTCCTAAAACTCCTAATGAAATTGAGTATATGAAACGAGTTCCTTATGCATCAGCTGTAGGAAGTCTGCTATGCTTTGTACTCGTCCAAACATTTGTCATGCTGTTGGGATGGTCAGTAGATATCAGTCAAACCCAGGACCAGAACAGTGGAAAGTAGTGAAGCATATATTCAAGTATCTTCGCAGAACTCGAGGATATATGCTAGTTTACTCAGCTCCAGAATTGGTACCTATAGGTTACACTGATTCTGATTTTCAAGCTGATAGAGATCTTCACAAGTCCACCTCAGGTTCTGTTTTCACCTTAGGTGGTGGTGTAGTTGTGTGGAGAAGAATCAAACAATCTTATATTACTGACTCTACAATTGAAGCTAAATATGTGACAGCTTGTAAAGCTGCTAAAGAGGCAGTATGGTTGAAAAAGTTCTTGATAGAACTTGAGGTAGTTCCTTCTGCATCTTAAGCCATTGGTTTGTACTGTGACAACAGTGGTGCAGTGGTAAATGCAAAAGAACCACGCAGCCATCAGCGTGGTAAACACATTAACGTAAATATCACCTACTTAAGGAGATCGTTCAATGTGGAGATGTAGAAGTGTGCAAGATTTCTTCTGCTAAAAATTTTGCTGATCCTTTTACTAAAAGTTTACCTATAACTGTTTTTGGAAGTCATATAAAAAGTGTGGGTATTTCTGACATGTCCTATTTACTCTAGGACAAGTGGGAGAATTTTTGTTAGATATGCCCATCGAGTAAATATAATATTTGTATTTTGAAATTAAATAAAGTATATCTTTATATATTTATATGTATGAATTATGTTTGAGCCTGTTTGTTCGCGAATTATTTAGATATTATAAATCAAGTGTTTATTTGTTAAATATAGAAAGACTTGATTTATAATTTAAATTGAAATAAATTATCCGCGATCTAAAATAAATTTGGGAAGATCGTCTTAATTTTATTGAAGTCTGTCTTTGACTTTGGTAATAAAATTAAGGATATATATTTGATATATTGGATGGACCATCAATATTTATTTGTGGAATAGACTATACAAATAAAATATTAAAATATTATCGTACATAATACCTTAATCCTGAGCAAACAATTATTTATATTTACTAACTTGAAGTTCCTTGAGTTGCCAAAGAGTGAGATTAACTTAATAGTCAATATCTCGGCATCTTGGGAATTAAAGTGAAATAAATATGAAATAATTATTATGCAATATGGAATCCGTCACCTTTAATAGGCAAGATCATTTCCTCATGAGTTCTTCTAAGGGACGGTTAAATCTGAGCTCAGTAATTCAATAGTGTCTATTGAATTCAATTTGTAAGTGTGACGTGGTCACATCGTACTGTTGAATTGAAGATGAGAATTGAGGATTTGAATGAGGGGCACTATGGTCATACTGCCTCATTCAAAGTATTATATTGATCGATGGGGGTAATTTATTAGATCGATCAATTAATGGATATAATTATTGATTCTAGTAATTGCAATTAGACTAAGAGTGCAGTTACATTCTTTTAGTGGAGTGGAAAGTAATTAATAAATTATTTTTATTGACAAAATAATTTATTAGAGCTTAATCTAATTGTATCCGGTTAGATCCCTTCCGTGGCTCCTAATTATGGGATAATAATAAATTATAAATTTATTTATAATTTATTAATGAAAATTGTAGGAAACCAAAAATCATATTTGAGATGAAATAGGATAAGTGGAAACAGTTATACTCAACTATACTTTTCTTATTCTATCAGGATTCATATTTTGAGATAGAGTCTAATATATATATTGGGAGATAACTCTATTTTAGATATACATGAGAAATATCATTGTTATTCTCTGGGTTTTTTCTCTCAATTTTTGTGTGAGTCCACCCTCAACAAAGAGATAAACAAAATACGATTAGCAGTTTTTTAGTCCAAGGAGATTACATTGAAGAAGATTTGGAGGTCTAGAGCATTGATAGAAGGCCAAAAACTTCAAAAATCGTATTAGTGAAAACGATATCTAAGATATGATCTGTTTTCACGTATTCTCAAGGTTTGATCTGGTTGACATATAAGCATGTCGATTCTATTCACTAACAATATCATCGTGTTCTAGTATTCTCGTTCAAAGATTAACGTGGAAAATTTACCCACTTCTTTTTGTTTTTATTCGCAGAATAAATATGATATACAATACAGAATAATATTTAGAATAATATTTGGTAAGTGCAGGGTGAAGTTGTTAGCGTAAAGAGAAATGCAATAGGGAAGAAGGGAGGATGAAACGAAAGTGTTACGGGGATGGTGAAAGAAAGAAAAGAAGATAAAAAAAGAAAGGAAGAGAAAGTAAAAATGGAAGGAAGAAGACAAGGGCGGAAAAGAAAGAAGGCCGTTGGAATGGAAGTCGGAGATTACGGTTGCGGTCATTCTTTTGTTCTTTTAAGAGTTATTACATCGTTCTTTTAGAATCATTACATCAGTGAAATAGCGGTCGTTGTCACTGCATTCGATGTCGTTCTTAACATATTTGTCTTCCACCTTGATTTTGATTGAGAATGGAGCAGTAATGAGGGATATGGTGGTTCGAGCAGGAGGGAAGAAAGTAGTAGGAAGGGAGAAGGAGGCCAGGTTCAAGCTTAGAGGAAGAAGGGAGTAGGGGGAGAATCAGCAGTTGACTGAGATCAAGAGCAAGAACAAACAAGTAGAAACCATAGATGAGAGAAGCAGCAGTCACGGGCACAAGATGAGTAGTAGCGTAGAGGACGGAAGCGGCAGTTGCAGACAGTATTGAAGAACGTGCATAGAGAAGATGATTACAATTTGTATAGAAAAAAGGAGTATCTTTCGCACACAGACAGTAATAATAGAGAATGATATTTGCAATATATATCACAAATATATATTCTAAATCGCTTGTCAACATTAATATCTGTCTATCTTTTGCTACTTGCAACTCTTGATCTTTATAATGGACTATTAGAACCGAAGCAGGACTACTATTCGGGAGAATCTGAACAAGGCTTAGCCGCGTGAAAACTTGTCAGTTTAGACACTGCACATAAACACAAAGCCTTAAGATGTTAGGTCTTTGTGTTTTTTTTCCACTTATAAATTATATTGTTGGGACCTATATATCCCAACAATCTCTCTCAAGATTATGTCGCTTCCCTTGCAACAGAAGTTCTTTGTTTTTTTTTTTTTTAAATATAATTGAGAGTTATAGCAAGTACTAAGAGCCCACCATCCATGGGGTCCCATTCTTCAAGATTCATGTTTTAACAACTCCACATAGCCATCAACAACAGTACTAATACTTTGTCCATGTTGAACCGTCATTATAAGTGGGAAACCACTTGTTCTATATGTCCATGCCGGAGCAATAAAAACTCATGGATTTAGACTCCACAACTTAATTTAAAATCTTAAAATATTAGGTTTATGGGTCTTTCCCACTTATTCACTTGACCTTCTTCTTTTCAATGTGAGGTTTTTAAGCCAAACTAATATTCTTACATGGATATATAAGTCAATTTGGTCGTAAATGTTAAACTCGTGCGCAGCAATTCATCACACCTTCACACTGATAACCAGATGAAGCCCTAGAGACTAGAGGCAACATTGCTGTGATGAGAGGTCAACTGGGCTCATATGTGCCTTGCTGTGTAGTAAATGGCTTTGAGCTATATACCGTTTGCTGATAATAACAACCGATTTTTCCTGCTTAAGATCCTGCACGTATGATTCAATCAACCCCACTCATATCATATGTGCACGTATGATTATCATTAAAAACCTGAGAGTTCCACCACCTTCTAGTACAAGATATATTTTTTTTTCCATTTTGTCCGTAAATTACCATGCATTCCTTTATCAAAAACTATGATCTGCTATTCAATTTATTGAAAATTTTCATCTTCTTATCTTCAAATAAATCGATTGACAAACTCAATCTAGAAATTATATAATTTAGTATTTCTTATAATAGTCGCGTTATAGCTAGCGAAGTCTAAAAACTAGGGAGAACGAATCAAGGTTGGAGTGGGGGAAAAAAAAGTTTGGACACCCCAATTTGACCTAGAACTTTAAAAGAATTTAATTTATGAATTCTTTTCATTTATATATATCACTCACTTGGCCTCCTCCTCTTTAATATGGGTTTCTATACCTCACACAACTCACACTTGAAATCTCAACAAATCCACTTCTCAAGTGTGAGTCTTTGCCACGTTGGTCTTGGGTTAGCTACTTCCAAAGTCTTATTATCGAGCATTATAAAATTCATTAATGGCCCACCATCAACTTTTGCAAGCCCACAATTAAGTGTGCTTGCTTAAATCTGCGAGTGCGTCTGTTGTTGATCTAACAACTACATCGTTGCCGCATGTGTCAATTCTTTTAGAGTGCGTCTATCTGGGTCTAAGCAGCCATCAATCAACACTTGAACCGCTTTTCCTTCAACAATGAAGCAACAGCCATGGGACTATATGTTAAACGAAGTTGTTCATAAATAAGGGAGAATCTCAGCAAGGTTTAAGTGAAAGAAACAAATTCATGCGTTTGGACATCACATTTTAACCTCAAACCTTAAAGCATCATATCTATGTGTCCTCTGACTTATATGTCTGTCATTTGACCTTTTATTTTTCTATGTCAATCACAATTAAAATCTCAACAAGTCACATTTTTTTTTTTTCCCAACCTTATAATCGCTAACTATTCCTTTTTGCAATTTTGGTACCAGCCGCTAGCTTCACGATGGAATATGATGGATTTAGCCACGTGCCACTATTGTGCACTAATTCAAAAGAAAAAAAAAACGACAATTCCATTTTACAAATGAATTTTTTTCTTTTTTGCATAGCATTGTTAAAATCATCTATAAACATTTTTTTTCCTTACAATTTTCCCTTTTTTTCAACTTTTACATTCCATTAACTATTTTCTTCCAACCCACCACCAATTCGATGGTGGATTTCTGGGAAGAAAACCACGTGCTGCTTATGTGTCCTAATTTAAAAGGGTACAAACGAAAATTCAAGTCCTCACCTTCACTATCTTCTTCTCCTTCTTCTGCAACATCAACTATTCCCGCCAGTGTCTACCCAGAATTACTGATGACTTTTTGGCTTTAGCCACTATCCCACCACCCGCAGCCAGTCACCTTCTTACCACAACCACTAAATCCACTCTTCAATGGGAAATCAATTTTTTCTTTTTTGCATAGCATTGTTAAAAAGAGTGCAGGGATTATAGAAAAATTAAGAGTGTTACTCACAAAATTTTCGGACTTTATGTCTAGTGAGTTTAGAATGTTTCGGAATATTAATCACTTGGCTCCTTTTCCCTTTTCTAGTACGAATTGGAGTGAATTCAACTTCATCATAATAATCATCTGTATGCTAAACCAAATATATGTACGAATATGAAATTGACATTATTTGGTTGGCATCAGTTGTGGACTTTCCTGTCCCTTTCCTGATCCTCTTCAATTTACTGGTGTAAGAGTATGTGATGAAGAATCTGAACAATACGCTGGTAGAACATTTATCCTGTGAACATCATCTATAACGTGAAACGGCAAGCTGACTACGGAGTCGTTTACCTTCATATGCTTGATAAGTTGAACATCTTCATTAAACTCGGCACAACCTTTGTTCGATCCTCGCACATTATCTGAAAAAGATGCATCTTGTGCACTCCGCAATATTTGTAGAAAAGACGAGAGTTGAGAATCATCTAAGGACATGTCAACCAATTGCTTAAACGTGTGCTCTTCCCTTTGTATAGACTGAAGTGTATCCTCGATCTAATGGTTGATAAGGCAGTGGTAGCAAGTGGATTAACCTCTGCAACATTTGATATATCAGCTGACACCTTTGCTAATCTGACGCAAAGCAAAAATCTGAAGAAGTCTTAGTTGGTAAAGGACAATGACTGATAGGAGTCGTTGTTGGAGACGAACTACTCGCTGATTGCTGCTCAGTATTGCTTGAATGAGGACTCATTTATCTAGAAAAATACAAGGATGAGGTGGGTCCGAAACGCTAGGAGAATTAGCATGGTTTACAGCAGTAGCGATTGCTGGATTCTGTGTGGACTAAGGCGTCGGAGCTTCTGAATACCTGGGGGCATAGAAGGAGCAATAGAAGTGGTTTGAGCAGTCGGAATCCCTAAAGGCTTTGAAACAAAATCATCCTTCTGTTGGGTCCTACTCTGCTGTTCAGTTTGAGTCCCAGGAGGATTCTTTTTTGGGCGTCCATCTGGTAGCCGGAGTTCTAGGGAGCAATTTGACTGGCGGCTGAGCAGAGGTTTCTTCAGAAATCCGGGTCTAATCATGAAGCTGTTTGCAATTTAGAGCTAAGTGCACCAGACGTCGACAATCAGCACAAATTCAAGTAGACAGCGGTGACAGTTGGAGATGTCAGCGGTGGCGGCGATTGTGGTAGGGAAAGGAGGAGGAGATAAAGAATTTTCAGTTTTGCCCTATTAAAATAAGACCCATTGGTGGCACCATGGCTCCCTCTACCAAATTTCACTGTCCATCTTCTGGTGATATGAGCCAAAATTTAGGGAAATAAAAACTGTAAAGGGACTCTAAAAGTTAAGAACTGATTTAGGACAATTGTAAGAAAAATAAAATAGTTTACGTATGAGTTTTAATAATTAGTCCGAAGAAATTAATGTGCAAAATTAGGAGTAATATTTTTGCCCTTCTAATCATGAAGTTGTTCTACAAGAAAGGTGAAAAGTCAGATTTATTTGGCTTTATGAACGTGATTATGTTGGAGGTCAAGATGATAAAAAAAGTACTTCAGGATATGTTTTCATGCTTGGTTCGGGAGCAGTTCCATGGTCTTCAAAAATAGAAGCAATTATCACATTGTCAAAAACTAAAGCAAAGTTTGTAGCTGCAATGCCCTGTGCTTGTCAAGCAATTTGGCTCAGAAAATACTTGAAGATTTGCATTTCAACAAAAGGAAACTACTACAATTTATTGTGACAATAATTTTGCCATCAAGCTCTGTAAAAATCCTGTTCTTCATTGAAGAAGCAAGCATACAGATGTGAGATTTTATTTTTTGCGAGATCTCATGAAGGATAGAATAATTGATCTTTTCTACTACAAAAGTGAAGATCAGATTGCTAACATAATGACCAAGCCATTGAAGTTGCCTACATTTCAGAAGTTAAGGAAGTTGCTTGGAGTTTGTGCACTTGATAAGTCTTATTAAACTAAAGTTTTAAAACTTTCAGTTTAAGGGAGGGATTGTTACGAGTATTTATTTAATTACTTTACTTGTTTATGTCAATAGGAGTTAGTTTAGTTTTTACCTGCTTTGAGGAGAATATGGAATTTATTTGCACCTAAGCACTATGTTAGGAGTTAGTAGGTTGTAGTGCTGTTAGTGGATCTGTTAGTAGATAATGTCGTTAGTGGTTAATTTTCTTCATTTCTGACAAATTTTCTGATTTGTTTCAACTCTATAAATAAGGCAATATCCTTTTGTGATAATAAATCAGATTTCAAAGCAATTGGTGTTTAGTTCTTTATTCTCTTTGTTTCTAATTAGTGTATTAAACAATTTTTGCCCTTCTAACTTAATATATATGAGTGGCATATGCTGAAAATAACCACCAGATTCTGTTCACCGAATTAATGGTTTGGTCCACAATTCGCAAAATATAACTAAGGGATTATAAAAGTTGAAAAATAAATCAGACATTTGTAATAAAAACCAAATAGTTTACAGAAAGTTTTACCAATTATTCCAGGAGTAAGTATTTTGACGGTGAAAATCCTCTCCTAAACTTCCAAATTATATTTAAATTAGTTGGGTAAAAAATTCAACGCCTTTGACGGGTCAGTGGCGGAGCTGCCCCGTTAATTATACACAAATATCCGCTTCATATTCATGTTCGTAGTCATATAACAAAACAAATACAACTTTTGACCGGTTTTTAGAATATTAGGTGCTAGCACTAAGAAAATCGTTATATAAACATACTTAAATCTACAAACTGGACAATATTCTTGGACTTGAGAAGAGAACATGTCCTACAACGGAGTTGTTATCCTCCTCTTTCTCTTCTTAGTTTCAGCCCAGTTTATTACTGCAGCCATGGCAGGAAGAACCTCATTACCAGGTAAGTGCAACACATTTAAACTTATTCCAGTAATCTAGTAAACCCTAATATATTTTCGACTTTTGCTAACTGCAGCTCGTGATGGATACAGCGGCCCCTCCAATGGAAATGTAATTAAACCTGGTCCTAAATGTCCAGCTTGTATGCCAGAATGCAGGCCTCCACGATGTTAACAAAATGAAACCCTGGAGAGGAGACTGAACACTGCAGGATCTTGCATTTTAGTTCTCTCTGGGAACTCTTGGTGTTTGCCGCTATTTTTACTGTGAAGTAGATCGTTCAATCTCATTTTAATGTTCGAGATTGTTAAATGTAATAATATAATTTATAAAGCATTATATGCCTTCAGTTTATTGTAAATGGTCTTAAGTTAGATTTTTTTAACACACAGTAAAAACTATGGTGAAAAGAAGCTAATCAGACTTCTCAATAGAATTTCGAAAATGGTCTGCTGCTATCTATTCTTCTCTTAACCATACAATGAAACAATGGATCATATAAAATTAATTTTCTTTTTTACCACGCTGTGACCTATTGAATAGTGTCCAATATATTTGAAGAAATTCCTGAACCTAAAAGAGGTAAAATTTGAGGAATTTGTAAAGTGGTACCATCAAAATATTCAAAATTAACTCAAAAGACCAAGGAGGTCAAGATCGATGTTCTGTTGTTATTTTAATATTCATGTTTCCAACCGCATGCGTCGTTTTCTAAAGTCAACAAACCTCTGCTAGCTGGATGAGTATTTTTCTGTTTGTTTTTTCCCCTGAAGACTTCTTCAATGCCAACATTTATGAGTTTTTGGACTATTTTATTCCCAAAAGAAGTTCCAAGAAAATAATGAAGGGGTAAAAAAGGTACCCAATTTTCCCAAGATGATAAAAATCCGGCAGGTAGAATTTAAAAAGTTTTTATACCAATTATAATATTAAAAACTCAAAAATAGGAATTTGACTCTAATTAATATTAGAAAATCTAAATAATAGTAGAAAAATACTAAACATGACTCAATAAAATCAAAACTAGTAAATGAAAAAAAAAAAAAAAGATAACAAGGCAACAAACTCTCTTAATTGATAAACAACTCTTCCCATTGATAAGCTTGGTTAATAATCCCAACATTGCCTTCCTTAACCCAAGCTTCTCAGTACCCTTGAGGTTGCTGTAAACATTGTATTTTACAAATAAATTTATTGCTAATTCATTTTTGTCTTTTTTTTTTTTTTCAACAGAACCACCAAAAGGTGGCTCTCTTTTTATTCATAAAAATTTAAAAAAACATTAAAATCATGACGAAAGCCAAAATGTACGAGGATTGTGGACTAAGAATTAAATTTTACACGAAATCCTCGTACATTTTGGCTTTTCACCATTTTATATTTAGGAGGCATTTGTTTTTCCTTTCTTTCCATGAACTAAGGATAAAATCTCATTCATACCCTGCCTCTACAAAAGCCCGCAAAGTTAGCATATAACTGCAAAATTAGAGCATTAGTAATATTATCCTTCTTCTTCCAACGTTTCCCCTCGCATTTGACTCTGACGTTTATGAATTTCACTTTCAAAATTTGGCTGCAGTGACTTTTTAAGAGCACACGAGTCTAATATATTTCCTTTGTAAGACACCGTTACTTGCAAAATTTGCGGCCTAAGAACAATATGATGAGCGTTCGTCATGATTTGAAGGTAAGTGGCAAACTGTGCATCATCAAGATCAAGATCAACCATTTTTTGTTTTTGTTGCACATTTCGTTCAGCAGAAACTTGAAGTATCGATCCCTTCCCTGGCAGTAGCTGAATTCGGATTGTTTTGTAGACTTTCTGTTCCAAAATTCATTTTTGTCTAAGAAATCTTGTGTATCCAAATATTAATGGTCGTTTTTGCTCATTTTCTCAAATAATTCTGCGCTAGCGAAATTATCAAATTTCACAATTTCTTTTGTCTTCATAGAATCACTTTTCATCTTTTAAAAACATCTAAACTTTCAGAGAGTCTCAATTTCCATCATATTGTTAATATTGGAAACCGACAAATCGAATTCTTCTAAACGAAAAGGAGAATAAAGAGGACCAAGTTTTTCACAATCATTCAATTCATTGTTTTCTTCCATAACCACACAGAATTCAGATTACTCATAAGATAAATCAACATCATCGTCTGTTAAATTAACTTTACCAAGTCTACTTTACTCTTCTCCATTAGATTTTCTTCAATTACTGAATCCGAAAACTCTATTGGATTTTTTTTTTTTCAATTTGTTCTTTATAAGGTAAAGTTTCAAACTTTTCAACTTCAACCACATTCTCATGAACTTTCATCTTTAAAAATAAGATTTTTATCAACTTTTTTCAAAAACAAGAATATTTCCTTCCTTCTACTTTTTCACATCTAAAAATTTACCTTTTTTTCAGTAATTACTTCATCAAAACAACTCTTCTCATTAATAAGTTTGGGCTAACATTCGGAACAGGACTTCCAACTTGGTGTTTTTATTTCGGATGCAAATTGCTGTATAAAATTTATATGTTGTGTTCAATTTGAAATTCAATTAAATTACATTAAGCACTAAATATTTTTAATCTTTTTATAGTATTAGTCCAAGTAAAACATCAGCGATGTATCTGAAACAAGAACTAAATATTGGGAAAATTTCTGTGTCTTTACTTCAAAGAGCAAACATGAATTTATACAGTGAATTAGCTATGCTATTCTAGGAAACTAATTATACAGAATCAATTACAATCATTGACTAATATATACATTCCTATAATGGCAAATATTATTCCTCTAATCTCACAGATTTTCTTTCCCGTAACACTCGCCCTCAAGTTGGAGCGTGTATGTTGAGAATGCCAAACTTGTTAAGGAGAGAATGAAAAGCTGGTGAACTGAGAGGTTTAGTAAATATATCTGCACGTTGACAGCTTGATGAAACATGAGCAGTTTCTATGGCACCTGACTAAATGCGTTCTCTAACAACATGACAATCAATCTCTATATGTTTCGTTCGTTCATGGTAAACTGGATTTGCTGCAATATGTAATGTTGCCTTGCTATCGCAGAATAGTTTTGTTGGTTGTGGATGTTGTACCTGCAAATCATCTAACAAGTACCTAAGCCAAGTAAGCTCACATGTTATAGAAGCCATAGCACGATATTCTGATTCTGCCGAGGACCTTGAGACTGTTGCTTGTTTCTTGGTCTTCCTGAAATAAGAGCTCCTCCAAGAAAGATACAATAACCAGTTACAGATCGTCTCGTGATTGAACATCGAGCCCAATCTATGTCACAAAATCCCTTCAATAGTAAGTTTCCTTTTGCTGGAAAGTGTAGTCCTTGCCCAGGTGCACCTTTAAGGTACCATAAAAGATGATGGACAGCATCTAAGTGTGGTTTTCTTGGTTCTTGCATAAACTGACCTAGAATGTGAACCGAGTAACTTATCTCTGGCCTTGTGATAGTAAGATAAATAAGTCGTCCCACTAATCTTCTATAAGTAGATGCATTTTTTAACAAATCTCCCTCTGTAGGTAGAAGTTTGATATTTTCTTCCATTGGTGTCGGTAATGGTTTGGCACCAAGCAAGCCTGCTTCATCTAAGATTTCAAGAGTGTACTTTCGTTGGGATATTGAAATACCACTGGCAGAACGAGCAACTTCAACACCAAGAAAGTACCGCAATTGACCAAGGTCTTTAATTCGAAATTTGGTACGAAAAGACTCTTTAAGTGCAGCAATTGTATTGTCATCATTACCTGTTATGATCATGTCATCCACATAAATGAGTACCGCTGTAAAAGAATTGCTAGAGATCTTTGTGAAAGTGAATAGTCAGTTTTAGATTGGTGAAAGCCATCTTGTTGAATAGCAATAGAAAATTTCTGAAACCAACTCCGAGAGGCCTGTTTGAGCCCGTATAATGACTTATTGAGTCAACATACCATAGGTATCTCCCCCTGTCGATGAAAAGGCATACTAGGAGGCAATTGAATGTAGACTTCTTCGAGTAAATCACCATGAAGAAATGCATTTTGGACATCCAGTTGGTGAAGGGGCCAATTTCGAACAGCAGCTATAGCAAGTAAACAACAGACAGTAGCTAATTTAGCCATAGGAGCAAATGTCTCCTTATAGTCAATCCCCTCTCGTTGAGTAAAACCTTTAGCCACCAAACGGGCTTTGTATCGCTCAACGGTGCCATCAGAGTTAAATTTGATCTTGTACACCCACTTGCATCCGGACGGTGACCCGAAGGAAGAGGTGTGAGTGTCCAACTATGATTTTGTTCAAGAGCACTTAATTCGGCAGCCATAGCTTCTTGCCATTTGGGGTTCAACACTGCTTGTTCATAAGTCACAGGTTCCACAAGAGGAGTAATAGCACAAATAAAATTGTGATATGTTGGTGAAAGTTGTGCATAAGAAATATGCCGAGATAAGGGATGACGCGTACTTGATGAGGAAGAAGACTGGTTGGTAGCAACTTTGGTCGTGTGATAGAGATGAAAGTCTCAGAGTGTGACATTAGGTTGTTTGATACGGTCTGAATGGCGAGTAGCAGCAGGTGCTTGTGGTGGAACACTAGTATGATCCGGTATAGGTTCATTCAAAATACTTGGAAAGTTTGGAGATAAGGCTAGCGGAGAGGATGGTTGGTCAATATCTATTAGCTCAGTTGTATGTGTGAGGGCTGGTTCATCTAAGGTATGTGGTAAAGGAAGGACGGGCATATCATCATGTTGTTCTTGAGAATTAGTATGAAAAGGAAAAACATGCTCATGGAATACAACATCCCTAGAAGAAAATATTTTATGAGTAGTAAGATCATAAACTCGATAACCTTTTTAACCCAAGGGATAGCCTATGAATATGCAATGATGAGCTCTCTGATCAAATTTAGATGTGAGTAGAAGATTGGTGGCATAGCATAGGCACCCAAAGATTTGAAGATGCGTGTATGCAGGTTGCTTATTATGGAGGAGTTGGTATGGTGATTTATGAGACAAAAGAGGAGTAGGTAAGCAATTGATCAAATAGCAAGCTGTCTGAATGCTCTCTCCCTAAAACTTTAATGGCAAGTTTGCTTGAAAACGAAGGGCCCTTCCTACATTTAAAAGGTGGTGATGTTTCCTCTCAACTACCCCATTTTGTTGGGGACTTGAGGGACATGAATGATGAAAAGTGATTTCTTTTGTATCCAAGTAATGTTTCATAGAGATAAATTCAGCACCATTGTCAGCTCTAAGGGTTTTGATGTAACATTTAAATTGTGTTTCTACCTAAGAAATAAATGATTGTAATATTCCCTGTGTTTCAGATTTAAAGCTCATAAGATGAATCCAAGTGTATCAAGTAAAATCATCAACAATTGTTAAGAAATAGCGAGCCCCACAATAAGAATTTATTTTATGAGGTCCCCAAATATCACAATGTATCAAATCAAAAGGTGTTTGAGAAGAAATTGAACTAGATGGAAAAGATAAACGAGTTTGTTTAGCTAAAGGACAAGCTTCACAAACATGCTTGGAATCAAAATAAATTGCAGGAATAGATTTACTAAGAACTTGAAGAGGACCAAATGATGGATGCCCAAGACGTTGGTGCCAAAGGTTGGAGTGTGTGCGGATAGTGTAGGCTAGAGCTGGATTTTGATATTATGTTAGGTAGTAGAGGCCATTATGTTGCTTGACCAGGCCAATCGTCTTCCTCGTAGTAGCGTCCTGCACAACACACAAAATCAGGAGAAAAAATTTCAATACATTGCAATGCCTGTGTTAGTTTACTAACTGATAGTAAATTAACTTTGAATTGAGGAACTCTAAGAACTTCATCAATTTTTATACTGGGTGAAATGTGTAATGAACCAATTGATTCAATATGTGCCTATCCACCATTTGGCAAACCAATAGTGGCTGTCCCTGATATTCTCTTTGGTTCTAATAATTCAACTGACGAAGCCACATGATCCGTGGCTCCACTGTCAATAATCCAGCACAAGTCCAAAGCAGCCAAATTAATTCTAGATAATGATTTGATGTTACCTGCAGTGTTTGCAAAATGTTGTGTGTTACCCTCATTGGTTTTTCGTATCATGGCTATCAATTGGTTATATTCATCAGTGGTGAACCTTGGACCATCATCTGTTGAAACAAACTTTGTCATTGTCTCTGGTGCTTTATTCATTTCCACCTTCACGTTATTTGCACTTGAAGGGCGTTGATTAGACGGTTTCACATTTTTGCCATGAAACTTATGACCAATTGGAAAGCCATGTAGGTAGAAACACTTTTCAATGCTGTGATTAGCACAGTTACAATAAGAGCAGTGCAACTGTGCCTTTTGTTTTTGTACTTGATGTGCTTGAGTTATTTGCTATTTTGATCTACAATCATGGCATGGTGATTCATGTTCCCACGATTGAGAGAGACTTCAACTTGTTTTTCTTGTTGAAGAACAAGTGAATAAAATCATCGTGTATTAGGTAGAGGTTGCATCAACAAAATTTGCCCATGAATGGCTGCATAACTATCATTTAATCCCATAAAAAATTGCATGAGCTTCTCCTTTACATCTCTCTAGTTAAGTTTCTCCAATCCTCCACACGAGCAAGATAATGCCTCATGATAGGATGAGAGTTCATCTCACAAAGATTTAAGCTTTGTGTAATAGATTGAAATAGATTGTTGTCCCTGCCTGTGTTCCACAATATTTTGTTTGATCTAATAAATTCTTGAATCATTGCGTTGAGAGAAACACTCTTGCATATCTGCCCAAACCTCTGCTGCTGTCTCCCAATAAATTACTGCTGGCTATGTCCGGGTGAATGGAATTCAATATCCAAGACAAAACCATGTTGTTGCATTGTTTCTAGGAATCAAAACTAGCGTTTGTTGGAGAAGGTGGCTTGATTAATCCTGTGACCAACCCAATCTTGTTTTTAGCGCTCAAGCTAATTCTCATAGCTCAACTCCATGTGCTGTAGTTGTCTCCTTTGAGTACTTTAGAGACAAGTACCATACCCGGATGATCCGAGTGATGTAGATTGTAGGGGTCTGAGGCTTCTGTGATAGCCTTAGACGATGTTGATTCTTTTTCATTGTTGCCTTTGTCTCCCATGTCTGCAACAATTGCGGAAGCGTTTGAAGGATTTCAGAGTCACCAGGTATAGTGCTCTGATACCATGAAACAAGAACTAAATATTGGGAAAATTTCCGTGTCTTTACTTCAAAGAGCAAACATGAATTTATACAGTGCATTAGCTATGCTATTCTAGGAAACTAATTATACAGAATCAATTACAATCATTGACTAATATATACATTCCTATAATGGCAAATATTATTCCTCTAATCTCGCAGATTTTCTTTCTCGTAACAGTATCAATTTTTAATTGTAAATGCATGTAACTTTTCACACTTATCTTTACCCTGCGTGTGTCATATGCGTATTAGATCTCATCGGGTGAAATGTTCCCCAAAAGAATGGATTTTTATTTTTTTTTCCCCTACTTTTGAAAATTTATCAATGAAAATTTGGCACCCAAAGAAATGTTTCCAAACACCAATTGTAACACCCCCTAAATAAGTGGTCTAATTGGCCTGGGATGTCGCCTTGTCTTTTTGGACTAGGGGTCTTTATAACAAAAAAAACAATAAATTTTAAAAAAGGTAAACTAAATACTCGAATAAATCTCAAAGTTAGAATTTAATTTGTTATCCAAACAAATCCTTAATACTTAACACACCACAGTTGAGCCTTACTAACAGAATTAAAATGTTACAAGATAGAGTAAAAGTATTAAAGTATTAAGACCTAATTCTATTACAAAAGGATCTTCAACTCTCGATCTTGATAATCTTATACTACCCCAAAAATCAGGGTTAGAAAAGTCATTTGAGATTATAAATAATCCCAATAAGTCCGTAGTGTGCAAATGGCAATTAGAAAGTCAATGGCATAATGCATCAATATGTAATAATTCAAGTGGATGTAATTGTCAGAAAATTAGCATTTATACACTACAAGAAAAACATCAAATTAGCGACGGATTTTTGTAACAGCCTCTAGGCCATCGCTAATTTGCGACGGAACAGCAACGGAAGCAAAAATTTTGAAAATAAATTTATATTTCTAAATTTCCGTCGCTAATCAGTCGGTAATTGAAATGGATTAGCGACGGAACGCAAATCCGTCGCAAATTTGCAACGGATTTGCGACGGTCATCTAAAATTTAAAAATAAATTAATTTTTTTAAAATAAAAAAAAATGCCGTCGCAAATCCGTTGCAATTTGCAACGGATTTCCGACGGCCATCTAAATTTAAAAAATAAATTTATTTTTTTTAAATTTTAAAAAAAAACCGTCACAAATCTGTTGCAATTTGCGACGGCCATCTAAAATTAAGAAATAAATTTATTTTCTTAAAAGTAAAAAAAATTCCGTCACAAATCCGTTGCTATTAAAAAAAATTTTGCAACGGATTTGCGACGGCCATCTAAAATTAAGAAATAAATTTATTTTTTAAAAACTAAAAAAAATCCATCGCAAATCCATTGCAAATTTGCAACGGATTTGCAATGGCCATCTAAAATTAAGAAATAAATTTATTTTTTTAATTAAAAAAAAAGCCGTCGCAAATCCGTTGTAATTTGCAATGGATTTATGACGGCCATCTAAAATTAAGAAATAAATTTATTTTTTTAAAATTAAAAAAAAAGCTATCGCAAATCCATTGCAAATTGCAACGGATTTGCAACGGCCATCTAAAATTAAGAAATAAATTTATTTTTAAATTTTTTTCATCACAAATCCCTTGCAAATTGCAATGGATTTGTGACGACCATCTAAAATTAAGAAATAAATTTATTTTTTTAAAATTAAAAAAAAAATCCGTCGCAAATCCATTGCAATTTGCAACAGATTTGCGACGGCCATCCAAAATTAAAAAATTAATTTATTTTTTAAAATTAAAAAAAAAAAGCTATCACAAATCCGTTGCAAAATTGCAACGGATTTGTGATGACAATCCAAAATTTAAAAATAAATTAAAATTTCAAAAACAATGTCCTCGCAAATCTGACGCAAAATTTGCGATGACCATTCAAAATTTAAAAATAAATTAATTTTTTTAAAATTAAAAAAATACCCTCGTAGATTCGTTGCAAATTTGCAACAGATTTGCGACAACCATCTAAAATTATGAAATATTTTAAAAAAATAAGCCCTCGCAAATCCGTCGCAATTTGCGAGAGATTTACGACGATCATCTAAAAATTAAAAAGTAAATTTATTTTTTTAAAAATAAAAAAAATGTTGCAAATCCGTTGCAATTTGCAACGGATTTGCGATGGCCATCTAAAATTAAAAAATAAATTTATTTTTTTAAATTAAAAAAAAAGCCATCGCAAATCCGTTGCAATTTGAGATAGATTTGCGATGGCCATCTAAATTTAAAAAACAAATTTATTTTTTTAAAAATTAAAAATAAAAATCATCGCAAATCCGTTGCAATTTGTGATGGATTTGCGACTGCCATCTAAAATTACACAATAAATTTATTTTTTTTTAAATTAAAAAAATAAGCCCTCGCAAATCCATCACAATTTGCAAGGGATATGCGAAGGCCATTAAAAACTTAAAAATAAATTTATTTTTAAATCTTGAAAAATTAGCCGTCGCAAATCCGTGGCTAATTAGCAACGTATTTGCGACAAAAAATTCTATCGTCGTAGATCCGTCACAAAGCCCTTGCAAATCCGTCGCTAATTCACAAAAAAAATTACTATATAATTAATATATAGCACAATATATCACAAGAACTTCAATAGCTTAGTGGTGAAACACGTGTTCCCCCACAATAAGGACGCAAGCTCGAGCCCCAAGTCCGACATAATCTCATAATGTTCTTGGCGAGTGGGGTTGCAGATCGGAATCTCAGTGGCCAGGGTCAGGCCGATGAATGGGCAGGCCTAGTAGCTAATTAATTAATTTTTTAATAAAAATTTTTTGCCATTGCGGCAAATCCGTCGCAAAATTAATAAATTTTTTCGCTACCACAAATTAAATTAGTTAATTTTTAAAAAATAATTTTTTCCGTCGCAAAACCATCGCTAAATTCATTTCATTTTTGTAAATAAAAAAATTTTTGATCGTCGCAAATCTGTTGCCAAATTAATTAATTTTTTCCGTTGCAAATCTGTTGCTAAATTAATTAATTTCTATTAAAATAAAAGTGTTTGGCTATAGCAAATCCGTTGTTAAATTAATTATTTTTTTATAAATAAATTTTTTTTTGCCTTCACAAATTCGTTGTTAAATTAATTAATTTTTAAAAATGTATTTTTTTTTTTGTCATCACAAATCTGTCACTTTGTTGATTATAAACTTAATTATAATGTCATCAATTAAATGACCATCGCAAATCCGTCGCTATTTGCGACGGATTTTCTTTCCGTCGCAAGTTGCGATGCCCTTTTTAGCAACGGACGTAATTCGTCGCTAAACGTGATTAGCGAGGATTTGGCCGTTGCTAATTTGGTTTTTTCTTGTAGTTATACCCCTCAATTTCATTACCAAATTTTGGAGAGAAATTCAACAAGTATGATCAGGTACGATATCTAGATGAGAATTTTGTCGGGTAAATTATTTCCAATAAAAAACCTAGTAAGAATATTTATTGCAGCGAAAGTCTTGAACCCATCATCAACAAGTTGTTTTGTGCATCGAGACTACATATCTAAGATACTTTACAAATATGACTATGACATAATCAATACCGAAAAGGCACAATGGGAAGGATATACATCCCTCCCAAGAGGATACCCCACCATCCCTCTCATAAATAAACAGATCGGATATCCCACGTCTGTCCTCCTATTCCCCTTGGATACTGTAATGCTAACTAAGGATTCAACTCTACTATAATTAGGATCGATGCCCCTTTTGAACAAGAGTTCTCCAGAGACAGCCAATCAATCAGAATTTTCTCCTATTCTAACGAAAGCTAATCCTATAGTCTTGTCCCTTGAATACTCATGTCTAAAACCGTGTAGTTCAAGAAATTCCCATTTCGATATGGAATATACCACTTTATTTCCAAAATTATTGTTCCAATTTTCCAAATTTATCCCGACCTGAAAATGAAAATTATATTTTCTCCCTAAAATTTTCTAAAAACTGAAAATTCCTTCATTCGTTCTATTAATATTTGCTCAAAGTGTAAGAAATTATGCAATTTCATAATTGTCTCAAAAGAGATATCGACTGGGGCCAAATGTCATGTTATGATTTTTACAATTATATACATGAATGAGATTTTTTAATTAGGTGTAAACATAGATGCATGGCTCCTAATCAAAATAGTATTTAATATGAAAACTAAAATTGATCATACGAAATTTTAGTGTAGGAGTCGTAATGTACGTAAGGGTGATACCAAGCACAATAAAATGAACTATTCCAAAATATTACTGCAATATATAGTATAAAAATCATGTCATGAGTGTTTCATTGTCATGATTGTGTATGCATGATCATATCATTTGCTATGAAGTTATGTTGCATAAAAGAGTCATGAGATGCAAAGGCTTACCTGTTGTCTAAAGTTTAGCAAAATAACTTCGAGCTAACTTAAGTGCTTCTTCCTCCTGCGTCCAACTCCAAATCTAACATATACATATAATATAGGAATTAATATTTTATTTAAATTAATTTAAATAAAGCGCTAATCGAGATCCTAGAATAGTTAGGAGAATTACACAGGTCATAAGTAATTCCAAAATACTTAGTAATGAAGCCTAATTAATTCTAATCACAACGTATCCTATCAAGAAATCCAACAATCTTCTAAAGTATCCATAATCCACATAGCATAGAATTCTCCTACTTCCTAATTAACAATAATAGCCAAACAAGGCCTTAATTGCCAAGCAAAACCCTAACCACCCATACAAACCCTAACTGGCCATGCAACTCTAATTAACCATTCAATAAAAGCAACATCTAAGCCAACTTATATTACCAAGAACACTAAAAATTCAAATAGCTTTTCAAAAATTAAAGTTCTCATTTTATAATGGCATTAGGTATCACTATTCAAAATCACACTATATGGGAAAATCACCAAACTTTAAACAAATATAATCCCCATAATTATAAACATCACATAACATTAATTTACGCCAAATTTTGAAACAATTAAATCTATTTCAATGACTAATTTCATTTTCCAAATTCGAATACAAAGTTCTGCTTTTACTATAAAACAAAGGTCAAAATCATTTACTTAATCAATCGAGGAAACCATTTTATTTTTAAACAAAAACCTCTAGTTTAACACCTACATATGTTAGGTGAATTACTATATGTATCTCCCCCAGTTTCCCACAAAAAATGACTCAGATAATTTTTATATAAAGACTCAGTTGAACAATAATCTGCTTTGCACAGTCAACATGAAAAAAATCATAACTCCCAAATTATAACATATTTTTCGATGATTCATTTTCTAAAATTTTCCTACCACCCTGAAGTTTTTACAATACAATGATCATGAGAAAATAGGGGTTTAAAGTTGGCCATTTGTACAGGGTTTTCTGTACAATTTGCATAATTTTTATATAAGGGCCATAAAATTGGGTTTTCTTTTTTTATTTTATGCAAAATTTACATCATAACAATCTTAATTTATAATACGACTCTTAGGGATTCAAAATCAAACATTTCATTAACAATTCTCAATTCCCAAAATAACATTCATTTGACATCCTAATCAAAATCAGCAACCCTCTGTTTTTTATCACCCTCATAATTCTCAAAACACTAGACAAATCACACAATTCATTCACACCAGCTCATATGCACATCATGGATCACATTACCATGAAATCCAACTCCTCATTCACCCCAAATTCATCAAGAAAAATAGGATTACACTACCGAGCACGAATCTGGGTAGATTAGTGCAGTTTTGGTTTTTATCATCCAACACACTCAACAAAATGATTCCTTTGCATCAAGTCTTGATTCTTACATTGGAAATCATGTCCCTAACTCAGCCAAACCATCCCCACACATACACATTGCTCAAAAACATTACAAAAATCAAAGCTTTGAAGCTGGACCAAAAGGAGGATTTTCGGACATCATGCAAGGAAAAAGGGGTTCTTTGGCTTACCTCTTAAAAGCTTTGTTTTGAGCATTTTATATAGGGAAAAAGGAAGGCTTCTAGCTTAGGTTATCAGCTACTTTTCTTGCATCTTTAAGCATAAAAATGACGAGAAAGAGGATGAGTGTTTTAGCCACTAGCAAATGAGCAAATGTGAAGAAGATGAATGCTTTGCATACCTTCTTGAAAAATCTCAGCTTTATCTTGAAATAGCAGTGAAGAAAGCTTCTTTGCACTCCACTAACTAAGTCTCTTGTGTCGTGAAGAGAAAGAAAGCAAAAGGGAAAGAAGAGGAAAGCTTTTGCCAAGAAGATGGAAGCTTGAAGAGGCTGGCTGGTCAGCTGCTATGGAAGGAAGAATGGTGGTTGTTTTTGATGGAGAAATGAGAGAAGAAATGTGGGGAAAATGAGGGAGAGGTGGCCGGCCATGTGAGGGATCAAATGGGGCAAAAATGTGTTTATACAATACGGTAATTTTGATCATAGGGTTGAGATGAGTTCATTTAAATGCACCCTAAATTCAAGGCCTAAGATGCATGTAATTTGATTGGTCAAAAAGATCCATGAATCTTGGATATGGGTCTTGGGTTAAATAATAGAATTGGGTCAAGTAGTCAAAATTGGTCTTAACATGAAATTTCACCAAGACTTTTTAATTAATTATCAAGGCCAAACTTCTAATTAAAATTAAATTCATTCCAGAGGGTATTTTTCAAAAAGGGGAATTCATTGTTATAATATTATTTAAAATACAACAATAATAACAAACTAAGCCTTACTCCTAAGAAACTTGGGATTGGCTAGATGAAACAAAACTAGGATACATTTGGTCCTCCACATGAATCCTTTCTTACCACTTCTTTCTATCGACCGTCATACTTTCATGCAAATCAAACAAAGACATATCTCTCATAACCACCTCTATCCATATCATTCTAGGCCTACATTTACCTTCGTCTAACCTATCCTGCCTCCCTCTCTCCATCCTCCTAATAGGAACATTCCTCGGTCTTTTTTGTATATGTCCAAACCAACGCAAGTGGCTTTCTCTCATCTTCTCCTCAATAGATGCCACTCCTACCTTTTTCCTAATGGTCTAATTTCCAACTCTATCCTTTCTAATACACCCACACATCCACCATAATATACGCTTCTCAGTTATTTTCATTTTGTGAATATGACACATTTTAACTATCCAACATTCAGTTCAATATAATAAAGTAGGTCTAACGGCTGTTCCATAGAACTTTTTCTTTAGGTTCAATGGTATATTACAATCACACAGAACGCCAGTCGCACTCCTCCATTTCAACCAACCCGCCATAACTCAGTGTGCAACGTTGCCATCGAGCTCTCCATTTTTCTAAATAATAGATCTTAGATATCGGAAGTAATCACCTACTAGCATATCTTTACCATCCAAAGTTACACTCTAAGCTATATTTCTATTAACAATGAACATGCATTCCATATACTTCGTTTTACTCATACTAATTCTAAAATCCTTAGATTCCAATGTCTGTCGCCACAACCCTAATTTAGCATTTATACCAGCTCTAGTCTTATTAATTAGCACAATATCATCAGTAAACAATATACACCATGGTACAGCTTCCTATATAGTGCAAGTTAACTCGTTTATAGTAGCCGCAAAGAGGAAATGGCTAAGCACTGATCCTTGATGCACCTCGATAGCTATAGGAAACTCTGCAGTCATTCCAACGTAACTCCTTACAACTGTACATGCTGCCTCATATATATTTTTAATGAGTGTAATATACTTTAGCGATACACCTTTCTTGCATATGCTTTCTCCAGGTCAATAAATACCTTATGCAAATCTTTCTTTCTTTCCCTATAATATTCAATCATCTGCCGTAATAAAAGAATTGCCTCCGTAGTGGAACGTTTAGGCATAAAACCAAATTGATTATTTGAAATCTGTACAATATCCCTTATCCTCTGTTCAATAACTCTCTCCCAAAGGTTCATAGTATGACTTATGTTTTTAATCCCACAGTAATTGGCACAATCTTTAACACACCCTTTATTCTTATACAGAGGAATCAAAGTACTCTTTCTCCACTCTATAGGCATCTTATTAACTCTATATATCTTATTGAACAAACTTGTCAACCATGCAATACCTATCTCTTCTAAACACTTCCAAACCTCGATTGGTATACCATCCGGTCCTACTGCCTATTTTGGTTTCATCATTTTAAGAGCTTCTCAATCTTCATGCTTCTGAATACGACGAATACATGCACTAGAAGAAAATTGAGAATCTACCGTGGATTTTGGTCATAGAATTTTTTTCGAGGCAATCAGTGATGGGTTTTGCCACGGAACAACAAAATACAAGCAACTTGTGAGGGAAAAAATACCCTAGCAAATCTGTGGCTATTTGCCATGGAATTGTAATGGAAATAGTAGCAAGTAGCGTTGCAAACATATTCCGTCGCAATTCGATAGCAAAAAAAGGCGCCAAAAAATTATGCCAAACATTAGCCACCGATTTGGGATGGAAACATTTCGGTGGCAAAATTATGCCAAACATTCGCCGCGATTTTGCCACAGAATTACAAAGTAGTGATAAAAAGAAAAGACTAATTTTTTTGTGCGTGTTCCATGGAAAATTCGCAACTATTCGCCACGGATTTACCATGAAATCACAAAATAGCCACTAATCCATGACATTTCCATGGCAGATTGCCACGGATTTGCCACGACATTTTTTTTCTTTTATTGTTCTAATTTATTAATTATATTAGTTTGTATTAATCTTTGTTCCATACATTATAAATAACAACGACAATATTTTGTAACTATCATGATTTATTTATTTTCTAATGTATTCATTCTTGAAATTGAATTGAAAAGAAGATGTATTATTTTTTAGTATCGAAATATACATTTGTATTAAAATAAAAAATTTTAAAGAAACGATATCATTTTATTTTATTTCTACTGTAAAAGTCATTGAAAATTGTTGTGAAGAACTATATTATTATTGAGAGTATAGGAAAAAGTATGTTACGTAAAGTAGTGATAAAAAGAAAGGACTAAATTTTTACTGTGTGCTTCGTGGCAAATCCGTGACAATTTGCCACAAATTTGCCATGGAATCACAAA